>JASEVX010000007.1:65910871-66510871 GCA_031761405.1 Serripes groenlandicus | reverse complement strand
AATTACATTTAACAATAAAAAAAATGCCGACGGATATTTTCATAGGAATAATGTAATTTGTAAGCTTATTAATTCCCGACGCGTTTCATTTAACCTGTATACTGAGTTTTGAAACACTGAAACATGTTTGGACGCTTTTTACTTCAATGGAAAACAATTATCAGCGTGTGTTTATAGGTTATTCATTTTTGAAGAAAAAATAAACTGGAAATAATTTCCTATGCAAGCTGTGACTAACAAACATCGCATTCACATGAATTAATCAAGCAGTATTATGTTATCAAGTCCTTAACGTTAATCAAGTTGTGAATTATAATAACTACCCGATAATAATCATGAAAGAATAATGTTAACTGCTTTGTGGTTCTCTACATGCCATCAAGTGTTAATTCTTGGGTGGAATAAATATTCTCGTGGGTGACATTTATATATTTTCAATGAGACGATTTTTGAACAGAAGTCCTAGTTTTTCTCAGGTCAAAGGGGGAAATGACGACCTGTGGCCGTATGCCGAAAATATTGTACGTCAAGATGACTATCGATCGCTTTTAAGTGGGTATTTGCATGTAATTTAGAAACTCAAACTCAAACTATAAATTATAACAATAGTTTCATTTATTAAGCAGTTGTTTATCTTTCCTTCTTCTCGGGCTTGTCGAATTCTCTCCCGGTTGTCCTTTCTGTAAATGTCTTCACTCATTTTTGGCTGGATCAATACAGTCATCTGAAAAAATGGTCGGAACAAACCACGGTATGTTTTGTCGGACCTTTCCAAAGTTTTCGCGTCGACTGCACCGCCTTTATCAACATTTTCCTTACTGTCTCGTCCTTTGGGAAGCTTTGAAAGCTAACATCGTCCTTCGCATGTAAAAACAACCCCTACCCCACAATCTTTGGGCATTTTCACGTTTTATTTCTCTTTAATTATTCCAAATATATCGATGCGTTCACGATTTACACTGTCAACATAATGAAAGCCTGCATTGAATTCCTCATTAGCACCTCACTTCCGGTATATTTTACGGAAATTACCGATCTTTTTTTCCCGTTAATCACGACTTTCTTTTTAGCCCGGATTTTAAATGCTTATTAAAGTTCCTTTTTTGATATGTGTTAATGAAAACTCTCATCACATGAGGTTTATATGACTTTTCCCTACATATTTATCGCGTATTTGAATGTCATTCTTAGTTTCCTTTTACTAAAAACACAGACCCTGCCAGGTTAAATATCTTAAAATACTTAAAACTTTAAATACCGATATCTGCATTACTAACTACAGATTAAATTTGTCTAATGTTTGTAGATTTAAATGTATTTCTTTTTATTTCTTAATGTGCAACGGAATATTGCGGCTTCTTTGTGATGCTTTGCGTCAAACATTTGTCTTGTCCATATACTGTTTTCGTTTTAATAAATCAATACACACCACTTAATAACATTCGGGCACATTTGCTTAAAGAAAGTTACATCTGAAGATGTACAATGTATTTTTTTAATCATGTAAGTCACAATGAATATATTTGAATAAGAATGCATAGACAACCATTACATACAACCAGCATCGTGCGTTCAGACAAACGTGAGCGGTTTTATGACTTTGAGGCAGACTAAAAGTTGATCCGATAGCTTGACTTGAACTTTTGGAAATGGTAAAAACAATGTTCATGACAATAACGACGCTGTTTTTTTATTTTTATATCTAGGGCACGTGCATAGTAAATTGGCAAGATATATGAACGGTTTGCTGTGTTTCATTTTAGGTCGGCTCGCGACAGCAGTGTAGCATCCCGTTTCGTTATAAAATGCTTAACATTGATTTAATCTGTATATTTCAACTTAAAATTAAAAGAAACTTATGTACAAACATTAACAACGTCTTATTTCAGAAGCATTGCATAAAACATACAAGAATAGCAAGAACCCGTTTTGTAATACCAATGTTTGAGACTCAACCCGTTTTGTATATCGCAAAGGTTACAATCTTTATTTCAGCTATAATTGACAAGGTATCAGTACACAAATGTTAAACAATACTTATTTCAGAAGGATGGCAATGAAATCGTGCGTGAAACATACATAAATATCAAGGACCTGTTTGGTAACACCACATTTTCAGACTTTTGTTTTGTAATACAAATTTCAAACGTCAATTAATCTGAAATTTTCAACTTAAAATTACAAGAAACCTATGTACAAATGTTAAAACGTCTTTATTTAGAACGTTAGTAAAACACACACTCATAGTTTTCCATCTGAGCGAGGAGAGTGTATATTTTGTCTATGTATGGCATCTTTGGGAGGACATATAAATCACACACCAGAGTTTTCCATCTGAATGAGGCGACTGCTTAATTCCATAAATGCATTTGAAAGTTGTAAGCTTAACATTTTGACCGGAGGACAAATACGAATATGTATCTAACCTTGGTTTAAACAATATTTTATTCAGTCGTATTTTTGAAATATTCATGATAATACATATCATATTGACTTTAAAAAGTCTGTTGCAGATAGCATTAGGCTTATATAGGCTTTCATCAGGTGGTGTTACGCAATGTTATGTGATTTGCCTTAACCCTTTCCAACCTGCAGACGCTTTCTGACGTATATGTTGCAAACGACCTTTGGAAGCATTATGGCGCATTTGCCACAATATGTTTAACTCTATGTAGTAAATATATTTGTATCTACATAGGTTTCCCCGGTTAATGCGAAATTAAATGCAAAGTCTTCTGCTGCAAATGTTGTTACATCTGGGAAGGGGGTAACCATTACAGATAACTGTTAGCTCAAGTAGATCCTTAAAACCTCTTGATTTGAGGACAAGTACATCCCTCGGATCTGGTTGATTGATTGGGGTTTAACGCCGTTTTTAACAATTTCTCAGTTATATCACGGCGGCCAGTTCACCTACTCATGCATTTCCTGGTTTTCTCACACTAGTATTCCATACAACATTCTTCTCAAGCAACTGGCTGCTTTTCCCCTCGGATCTGTCGAAAACATCTGGCTTACAATATGGTACACCTCCAGCAAAAGATATTTTGTTTATTGAATAGAGTTAAAATTCGTCTGCTGCAGAGGCGCTAGAAAGCGTCTATATGTGGGAAATGGTAAATTAAATGCTGAAAGGCGTCCCATCGACCAGTGGTTGGTGATACGATTCCACAAAAAGATTATAATACAATGTATTTTCGCTTAGCAGCTTTCATATCATTTGTAAATACACCTTTGTCAAAAACCTGTACCTAGTAGCTGCATAACGATAAAACAGTCAAAGGATATATTTTAGGCATCTGCAAGCAGACGACATTTGAAACAGGTAGACAAAAGTGAAATATTTTACATAGTCTAGACTAGGTTAAGGACCCGAGATTTATATATATATCAGCGTATTAATGTTCACCACTCTATCAGCACCGAATTTCATAAAGAAGACTATATCGTGTTCAATATCGGACGATAGCATTTTTCAAGTATCAACAGTTAATCACTATTTTCATAACTATAATTTAAGAAAACGGACTATGGAGATGTTGAGTTGATTACGTCCTCCATATATTATTTCACAGATTTAATTCAGAATGACAACAAAAGGTATTTTAATGTTCAGTAACTTAATACACACCGTAGGCAAAACTGAATGTAATTATCTAGATGCATTGAAGACGTGTCTTTATACAGACGTGAAACCGTCGTTTTATTGGGCTTATATGCCGGTTTCAACATTATTCCAGTTATATCTTGGCGACAGTTCACATATTCATGATCCCTGGGCAAACAAACAAGTAATAGGCTAGGAAATGTGCCTTGCGCAAAGGCAACTCCCGACGCTTAACCAGTCGGCCACGGCTGATTCCGTATAAACATATACGGTAAGCCTGAATGTAATTATCTGGATACATTGGATTTGTTTTTTATACAGACGTGAGACTATCGTGGATTAAGGAGAACTTGTTCATCTAGACCAATATCTCGTGTTTCTCCCTATACAGGTATTATAATACCGCCTGCTGTAGACACGTCAATTTACGACTAAATAAAGGCAAGGGTTAACCCTTTCCCACACACAGATGATCTTTAACGCCTCTGCAGCAGAAGATTTTGAAAACATTGTGGCAATAGGACAAATTGCTCGAGATGAGCAATATCTCCCATTGCCACATTGTTTTAACTCTATTAAACAATTATACTATTTTATGTACAGAGTGTCAATATGTCTGCTGCAGATGTGCTGTGTGTGGGAAAGGGTTAAATGCAATCAGTCTGTGAAGGATACATCATATAACACAGTCTCTTTGTAGTTTCTTCTATCTTATATGGCGCTGGCTTTCTTAAATGCAGACTTTGTTCAGGTATCTGCAGAAGAAGACTTTTGAAACGTGTTGGAACAAAAAGAAATTAAACATAATCATGTCCAGGAAACGGTTCCGAGAGTGACACATATCAGCATTCTAAGAAAATGACCATAACTAGAACATGATCACGATATTTTGTCTATGTATGGCATCTTTGGGAGGACATATAAATCACACACCAGAGTTTTCCATCTGAATGAGGCGACTGCTTAATTCCATAAATGCATTTGAAAGTTGTAAGCTTAACATTTTGACCGGAGGACAAATACGAATATGTATCTAACCTTGGTTTAAACAATATTTTATTCAGTCGTATTTTTGAAATATTCATGATAATACATATCATATTGACTTTAAAAAGTCTGTTGCAGATAGCATTAGGCTTATATAGGCTTTCATCAGGTGGTGTTACGCAATGTTATGTGATTTGCCTTAACCCTTTCCAACCTGCAGACGCTTTCTGACGTATATGTTGCAAACGACCTTTGGAAGCATTATGGCGCATTTGCCACAATATGTTTAACTCTATGTAGTAAATATATTTGTATCTACATAGGTTTCCCCGGTTAATGCGAAATTAAATGCAAAGTCTTCTGCTGCAAATGTTGTTACATCTGGGAAGGGGGTAACCATTACAGATAACTGTTAGCTCAAGTAGATCCTTAAAACCTCTTGATTTGAGGACAAGTACATCCCTCGGATCTGGTTGATTGATTGGGGTTTAACGCCGTTTTTAACAATTTCTCAGTTATATCACGGCGGCCAGTTCACCTACTCATGCATTTCCTGGTTTTCTCACACTAGTATTCCACACAACATTCTTCTCAAGCAACTGGCTGCTTTTCCCCTCGGATCTGTCGAAAACATCTGGCTTACAATATGGTACACCTCCAGCAAAAGATATTTTGTTTATTGAATAGAGTTAAAATTCGTCTGCTGCAGAGGCGCTAGAAAGCGTCTATATGTGGGAAATGGTAAATTAAATGCTGAAAGGCGTCCCATCGACCAGTGGTTGGTGATACGATTCCACAAAAAGATTATAATACAATGTATTTTCGCTTAGCAGCTTTCATATCATTTGTAAATACACCTTTGTCAAAAACCTGTACCTAGTAGCTGCATAACGATAAAACAGTCAAAGGATATATTTTAGGCATCTGCAAGCAGACGACATTTGAAACAGGTAGACAAAAGTGAAATATTTTACATAGTCTAGACTAGGTTAAGGACCCGAGATTTATATATATATCAGCGTATTAATGTTCACCACTCTATCAGCACCGAATTTCATAAAGAAGACTATATCGTGTTCAATATCGGACGATAGCATTTTTCAAGTATCAACAGTTAATCACTATTTTCATAACTATAATTTAAGAAAACGGACTATGGAGATGTTGAGTTGATTACGTCCTCCATATATTATTTCACAGATTTAATTCAGAATGACAACAAAAGGTATTTTAATGTTCAGTAACTTAATACACACCGTAGGCAAAACTGAATGTAATTATCTAGATGCATTGAAGACGTGTCTTTATACAGACGTGAAACCGTCGTTTTATTGGGCTTATATGCCGGTTTCAACATTATTCCAGTTATATCTTGGCGACAGTTCACATATTCATGATCCCTGGGCAAACAAACAAGTAATAGGCTAGGAAATGTGCCTTGCGCAAAGGCAACTCCCGACGCTTAACCAGTCGGCCACGGCTGATTCCGTATAAACATATACGGTAAGCCTGAATGTAATTATCTGGATACATTGGATTTGTTTTTTTATACAGACGTGAGACTATCGTGGATTAAGGAGAACTTGTTCATCTAGACCAATATCTCGTGTTTCTCCCTATACAGGTATTATAATACCGCCTGCTGTAGACACGTCAATTTACGACTAAATAAAGGCAAGGGTTAACCCTTTCCCACACACAGATGATCTTTAACGCCTCTGCAGCAGAAGATTTTTGAAAACATTGTGGCAATAGGACAAATTGCTCGAGATGAGCAATATCTCCCATTGCCACATTGTTTTAACTCTATTAAACAATTATACTATTTTATGTACAGAGTGTCAATATGTCTGCTGCAGATGTGCTGTGTGTGGGAAAGGGTTAAATGCAATCAGTCTGTGAAGGATACATCATATAACACAGTCTCTTTGTAGTTTCTTCTATCTTATATGGCGCTGGCTTTCTTAAATGCAGACTTTGTTCAGGTATCTGCAGAAGAAGACTTTTGAAACGTGTTGGAACAAAAAGAAATTAAACATAATCATGTCCAGGAAACGGTTCCGAGAGTGACACATATCAGCATTCTAAGAAAATGACCATAACTAGAACATGATCACGATATTTTGTCTATGTATGGCATCTTTGGGAGGACATATAAATCACACACCAGAGTTTTCCATCTGAATGAGGCGACTGCTTAATTCCATAAATGCATTTGAAAGTTGTAAGCTTAACATCTTGACCGGAGGACAAATACGAATATGTATCTAACCTTGGTTTAAACAATATTTTATTCAGTCGTATTTTTGAAATATTCATGATAATACATATCATATTGACTTTAAAAAGTCTGTTGCAGATAGCATTGGGCTTATATAGGCTTTCATCAGGTGGTGTTACGCAATGTTATGTGATTTGCCTTAACCCTTTCCAACCTGCAGACGCTTTCTGACGTATATGTTGCAAACGACCTTTGGAAGCATTATGGCGCATTTGCCACAATATGTTTAACTCTATGTAGTAAATATATTTGTATCTACATAGGTTTCCCCGGTTAATGCCAAATTGAATGCAAAGTCTTCTGCTGCAAATGTTGTTACATCTGGGAAGGGGGTAACCATTACAGATAACTGTTAGCTCAAGTAGATCCTTAAAACCTCTTGATTTGAGGACAAGTACATCCCTCGGATCTGGTTGATTGATTGGGGTTAAACGCCGTTTTTAACAATTTCTCAGTTATATCACGGCGGCCAGTTCACCTACTCATGCATTTCCTGGTTTTCTCACACTAGTATTCCACACAACATTCTTCTCAAGCAACTGGCTGCTTTTCCCCTCGGATCTGTCGAAAACATCTGGCTTACAATATGGTACACCTCCAGCAAAAGATATTTTGTTTATTGAATAGAGTTAAAATTCGTCTGCTGCAGAGGCGCTAGAAAGCGTCTATATGTGGGAAATGGTAAATTAAATGCTGAAAGGCGTCCCATCGACCAGTGGTTGGTGATACGATTCCACAAAAAGATTATAATACAATGTATTTTCGCTTAGCAGCTTTCATATCATTTGTAAATACACCTTTGTCAAAAACCTGTACCTAGTAGCTGCATAACGATAAAACAGTCAAAGGATATATTTTAGGCATCTGCAAGCAGACGACATTTGAAACAGGTAGACAAAAGAGAAATATTTTACATAGTCTAGACTAGGTTAAGGACCCGAGATTTATATATATATCAGCGTATTAATGTTCACCACTCTATCAGCACCGAATTTCATAAAGAAGACTATATCGTGTTCAATATCGGACGATAGCATTTTTCAAGTATCAACAGTTAATCACTATTTTCATAACTATAATTTAAGAAAACGGACTATGGAGATGTTGAGTTGATTACGTCCTCCATATATTATTTCACAGATTTAATTCAGAATGACAACAAAAGGTACTTTAATGTTCAGTAACTTAATACACACCGTAGGCAAAACTGAATGTAATTATCTAGATGCATTGAAGACGTGTCTTTATACAGACGTGAAACCGTCGTTTTATTGGGCTTATATGCCGGTTTCAACATTATTCCAGTTATATCTTGGCGACAGTTCACATATTCATGATCCCTGGGCAAACAAACAAGTAATAGGCTAGGAAATGTGCCTTGCGCAAAGGCAACTCCCGACGCTTAACCAGTCGGCCACGGCTGATTCCGTATAAACATATACGGTAAGCCTGAATGTAATTATCTGGATACATTGGATTTGTTTTTTATACAGACGTGAGACTATCGTGGATTAAGGAGAACTTGTTCATCTAGACCAATATCTCGTGTTTCTCCCTATACAGGTATTATAATACCGCCTGCTGTAGACACGTCAATTTACGACTAAATAAAGGCAAGGGTTAACCCTTTCCCACACACAGATGATCTTTAACGCCTCTGCAGCAGAAGATTTTTGAAAACATTGTGGCAATAGGACAAATTGCTCGAGATGAGCAATATCTCCCATTGCCACATTGTTTTAACTCTATTAAACAATTATACTATTTTATGTACAGAGTGTCAATATGTCTGCTGCAGATGTGCTGTGTGTGGGAAAGGGTTAAATGCAATCAGTCTGTGAAGGATACATCATATAACACAGTCTCTTTGTAGTTTCTTCTATCTTATATGGCGCTGGCTTTCTTAAATGCAGACTTTGTTCAGGTATCTGCAGAAGAAGACTTTTGAAACGTGTTGGAACAAAAAGAAATTAAACATAATCATGTCCAGGAAACGGTTCCGAGAGTGACACATATCAGCATTCTAAGAAAATGACCATAACTAGAACATGATCACGATATTTTGTCTATGTATGGCATCTTTGGGAGGACATATAAATCACACACCAGAGTTTTCCATCTGAATGAGGCGACTGCTTAATTTCATAAATGCATTTGAAAGTTGTAAGCTTAACATCTTGACCGGAGGACAAATACGAATATGTATCTAACCTTGGTTTAAACAATATTTTATTCAGTCGTATTTTTGAAATATTCATGATAATACATATCATATTGACTTTAAAAAGTCTGTTGCAGATAGCATTGGGCTTATATAGGCTTTCATCAGGTGGTGTTACGCAATGTTATGTGATTTGCCTTAACCCTTTCCAACCTGCAGACGCTTTCTGACGTATATGTTGCAAACGACCTTTGGAAGCATTATGGCGCATTTGCCACAATATGTTTAACTCTATGTAGTAAATATATTTGTATCTACCTAGGTTTCCCCGGTTAATGCCAAATTGAATGCAAAGTCTTCTGCTGCAAATGTTGTTACATCTGGGAAGGGGGTAACCATTACAGATAACTGTTAGCTCAAGTAGATCCTTAAAACCTCTTGATTTGAGGACAAGTACATCCCTCGGATCTGGTTGATTGATTGGGGTTAAACGCCGTTTTTAACAATTTCTCAGTTATATCACGGCGGCCAGTTCACCTACTCATGCATTTCCTGGTTTTCTCACACTAGTATTCCACACAACATTCTTCTCAAGCAACTGGCTGCTTTTCCCCTCGGATCTGTCGAAAACATCTGGCTTACAATATGGTACACCTCCAGCAAAAGATATTTTGTTTATTGAATAGAGTTAAAATTCGTCTGCTGCAGAGGCGCTAGAAAGCGTCTATATGTGGGAAATGGTAAATTAAATGCTGAAAGGCGTCCCATCGACCAGTGGTTGGTGATACGATTCCACAAAAAGATTATAATACAATGTATTTTCGCTTAGCAGCTTTCATATCATTTGTAAATACACCTTTGTCAAAAACCTGTACCTAGTAGCTGCATAACGATAAAACAGTCAAAGGATATATTTTAGGCATCTGCAAGCAGACGACATTTGAAACAGGTAGACAAAAGAGAAATATTTTACATAGTCTAGACTAGGTTAAGGACCCGAGATTTATATATATATCAGCGTATTAATGTTCACCACTCTATCAGCACCGAATTTCATAAAGAAGACTATATCGTGTTCAATATCGGACGATAGCATTTTTCAAGTATCAACAGTTAATCACTATTTTCATAACTATAATTTAAGAAAACGGACTATGGAGATGTTGAGTTGATTACGTCCTCCATATATTATTTCACAGATTTAATTCAGAATGACAACAAAAGGTACTTTAATGTTCAGTAACTTAATACACACCGTAGGCAAAACTGAATGTAATTATCTAGATGCATTGAAGACGTGTCTTTATACAGACGTGAAACCGTCGTTTTATTGGGCTTATATGCCGGTTTCAACATTATTCCAGTTATATCTTGGCGACAGTTCACATATTCATGATCCCTGGGCAAACAAACAAGTAATAGGCTAGGAAATGTCTTGCGCAAAGGCAACTCCCGACGCTTAACCAGTCGGCCACGGCTGATTCCGTATAAACATATACGGTAAGCCTGAATGTAATTATCTGGATACATTGGATTTGTTTTTTATACAGACGTGAGACTATCGTGGATTAAGGAGAACTTGTTCATCTAGACCAATATCTCGTGTTTCTCCCTATACAGGTATTATAATACCGCCTGCTGTAGACACGTTTACGACTAAATAAAGGCAAGGGTTAACCCTTTCCCACACACAGATGATCTTTAACGCCTCTGCAGCAGAAGACTTTTGAAAACATTGTGGCAATAGGACAAATTGCTCGAGATGAGCAATATCTCCCATTGCCACATTGTTTTAACTCTATTAAACAATTATACTATTTTATGTACAGAGTGTCAATATGTCTGCTGCAGATGTGCTGTGTGTGGGAAAGGGTTAAATGCAATCAGTCTGTGAAGGATACATCATATAACACAGTCTCTTTGTAGTTTCTTCTATCTTATATGGCGCTGGCTTTCTTAAATGCAGACTTTGTTCAGGTATCTGCAGAAGAAGACTTTTGAAACGTGTTGGAACAAAAAGAAATTAAACATAATCATGTCCAGGAAACGGTTCCGAGAGTGACACATATCAGCATTCTAAGAAAATGACCATAACTAGAACATGATCACGACTTTAACCCTTTTCCTAATACAAACGCTTTATGACGCCTTTGCAGCAGACGACAATTAAAAACAATGTAACAAAAGACAAAATTGCTCAAAACGAGCAAATTCTCCATTCCCCACAATATTTCAACTTGATAAGGTAACAATGTTTTTATTTACAGAGATTTTTCACACCCGTCTGCTGTAGACACGTCAGTTGTGGACAGTATTGTGGAAAGGGACAAACAGCGCCTGCCTGCCTGCCACAGACATAAACACATCCTGTAACTCAATCTCTATGTAAGACGGCCGACTTGTCACGGCGTTAAACACACATGATCCGTGTCTAGCGATTTTGGCTCTCAGTGCACAGTCTCACCAGTGACTTCACTTTTGGCCAAAATGTCATATAGACATTTCTAACACTATTGACAATATCTCTTGTATACACAAAGAAGGATTTGAGCGTGATCTAAATGCAGTATATATCACTCTAAATTTTCGGAACTATTTTTGGCTGTTAAATTCCCTCCCGCGTATTTTGCATACAACGTTTCTCAGAGCGCATGCGTTACTACGTTGGGCTTGACATTTTATGAATGAAGTCACGAGCTTTTGTTGTAAATGCCGTTTGGAAATTTGAATTGTAACTGTGACGTTATTGTTTTAAATGACGTCATTCACGTGTTTTACCATTATTTTTGGCGCGGTCGAAAACGTTGTGTTAGAATGAGACAGTAACAAATTGCCCATGATCAGTTTAAGAACAATTGAAAAGGTTATAATAAAAATAAAATGTTCATAGACTGTTAACTACGATGGCACAGAGGTGACATGTGTATGTTTTTATTCATCTCGTGCGCACGACATACTAAATCACGCGCACGACTTAGTAACTCGTGCGCACGACATAGTACCTCGTGCGGACGACTTAGTAGCTCGTGCGCATGACTTAGGTTCTCGTGCGCACGACTTAATTATCTCGTGCGCACGACATAGTATCTCGTGCGCACGACTTAGTAACTCGTGCGCACGACTTAATTATCTCGTGCGCACGACATAGTATCTCGTGCGCACGAGTTACTAAGTCGGGCGCACGACTTAGTATGTCGTGCGCACGAGATAAATAAAAATATACACATGTCACCTCTGTGCCACTGTAGTTAACATAACTCATTTCAAAATGTTTTGTTAGTTGAACAAATCGAATATTGCCAAAACAAATACAATGGGGAGTAAAGGTAGAATAGCCTACACATGATTTTATCAAGGAAAACAACGTCATGTCAAAACATAGTTCCCCCTTTATTTGTATCCCTTTAAGTTATAAAAAAAAGTGCTAGAATTGAAATAGATCTCATTTTGAGTGATATACCGGCTCTTATATCACGATGTGTCGTTCAGGTGTGTAAAGATAAATCACTCAGGCCATTCGGCCTTCGTGATTAATTACTACACACATGAACTCCCAATAGTGATATTCGAGCCAGTATATCACTCAAAATGATATCTATTTCGCGGTTCATAATAAAGTAGAAATAGACTGCGTGTGCCTAGGCACGGGAAAAACATGTTATAAATTAAAATTATAACTGACTTTCGGTAAGCTCGGTAATCAGGATTAACCATAGAAACGTCTTATAACGTTAGCGTAAAGTCCGTCGATTGGCTGTTTGAACGTAAACTGTCTGATCGAACTGTCCGTCTACACAGGCTGATCTAAACCTTTGTTTAGGATTGATGTGGTTTCGTCAGGAGGGCCCGTCGGTTAGATCATACCGTGCGCCTTTGTTGAGCACCGAGGTGTTTTCGCTGGGTTGAATTTTGGGGCGTATTACACCTGTATCATTATTCTTATAAGCTGCAGGTTTTTCTTTCGTAGAAACCGTTTATTTAAGGTAGTAGGTTCATTGAAACGAAATATAGCCGTTTCCGAAACATGAGAATGACAACTTTGAAATGACATACACAGATATTCTTTTTTCTTAAAAGCATGTCGTCCTTTTTATACGATATTCATTTGTTTCTAGGTAAATACATACTGTATGTACGTATACTTCTCGTCTTACTTATTACATAGGGCTGATTTAACTTAAAGCGTGTCCGCAGCAGACGACTTTTAAAGTTCGGGAAGCATTTGGAAGTTGGGGAGAGAGGAGATGTTGCTTAGATTGAACATTTGCTCCATTTACAAAAGTGTTTCTCCTATCGTATATGAAACGTGTTTCTTTCCGACGACATTCCCTATAATTTATCATTAGGATGTTTCAGACGTTTAAAACGAGTACAAAGGAAAAACATCATCATACTTAATTAGAACAAGTCAGCAATCAAGCACGAGATTACTGGAAAAGCCTGCTTGAACAAAAATATAGCGATATGCTTTGCAGGTTTTGTGCAATTTTTGTTCAATCAAAAATATTTTGACTTTTTCCGGAGAACTAATCAGCAGACGAGTTTGAAAACATATTGGCCCAAAAAAATGGAAAATGTGTATAATTAAAAAAAGACAAAGACAACCCCCAATTGAATATAATTGAAAACATAGTGGAAAAAAGAAGAAATTGCTCATCATGAGTCTGCTGCAGAGGCGTCATAATACGTCTATAAGTAAAGTTAGTGTTTTTTATAGTGTCACCACTATTGGAAGGTCCAGTTATTTCTGATTTATGAGACACCGCGCATACAGGCTTTTGGTACCATTATGTAACTAGCCGGCGGCTACCCAACCGGCCCTTCCAGAACGGACCACACTGTCACCACTTTATTTCGACCATTCGACCTGCCACTCCCGAATCGAATATTTAACCAGTAGGCTATCGTTAAATAAAAACATTTTACAATTGGAGGTTATAAGATGGTAGATCTTACAGACATCTTTTCAGCCAACCAATTTCCGAACGTCCTTGACATTCTTCATTTGGTGTAAACACTATTAGTGTTCCCGGAGATACGGTTATTCAACATCCTTACTGAAAATAGAAATAGGTCATTCTTTTAAAAATCCCTGTTGTAATGTGATTCTACAAAATATTGTACATGTAACACATGTAACTAAAGTTTGCTTTATTTATCTAAAGAATAAAAATATGTTTTAAACAAACTTTGCTGTTTATATTGTTTTCACTGTATAACGCGACATTTTACCGTTCTCTGAATTATGTTCTTTATTGTTAATGTTTATAACACGATCTAATGTTCTTCACATGCTCCACTTGTTATATAATTTGTAAGCCAAACGTTTATGTTTGTATATTGTTTTTCTCATGCGCAATGTGGCCGTTTGAACTTGTATGTTTGATAAAATTCTTCATATATAATTTAAACGATCAAACGCAATACAACAATTGTATCATATTATCTGACTGGATTTTAACGTTAATTGACGTTACATTAATTTGCCGGGTTAGCTTGCTATACCATTCTTTAAATCTGGGGATAAGGTCGACCCTAGCAACTACCGTCCAATCTCTATATTACCAACACTTTCAAAAATATTCGAAAGACATATTGCTCAACAAATTCAGGTTTATTTCACTAAAACGAACATTCTACATCGAACACAATCGGGATTTCGTAACAATGATTCCTGCAATACGGCTCTAGTTAGACTTAAACTGCGGACAAAATAGAATAAGAAGGAAAATGCGGACAATATATATTATGAAGGGAATATGCGGACGGAAAAGGTATAAGTTATATACTGGGGACAATACAGAATAGAAGGAAACTACGGAAATATATAATGAAGTGGAAACTGCGGACACTATGGAATATAGAAGAAACTGCGGACAATATAAATTATGAAGGGAATCTGTGGACGGAATAGGTATTGATTATATATTGTCAGTATACTGTCCACAGTTTCTTCTACAGTCTATACTGTCCACAGTTTCATCTACAGTATATCCTGTCCACAGTTGCCTCTACAGTATATCCTGTCCACAGTTGCCTCTACAGTCTATACTGTCCACAGTTGCCTCTACAATCTATACTGTCCACAGTTGCCTCTACAGTCTATATTGGACACAGTTTCTTCTACAGTCTATACTGTCTACAGTTGCCTCTACAGTCTATACTGTCCACAGTTTCTTCTACAGTATATCCTGTCCACAGTTGCCTCTATAGTCTATACTATCCACAGTTGCCTCTACAGTCTATACTATCCACAGTTGCCTCTACAGTATATATTGTCCATAGTTTCTTCTACAGTCTATACTGTCCGCAATATATAATCAATACCTATTCCGTCCACAGCTTCCCTTCATAATTTATATTGTCCGCAGTTTCTTCTATATTCCATAGTGTCCGCAGTTTCCACTTCATTATATATTTCCGTAGTTTCCTTCTATTCTATATTGTCCCCAGTATATAACTTATACCTTTTCCGTCCGCATATTCCCTTCATAATATATATTGTCCGCATTTTCCTTCTTATTCTATTTTGTCCGCAGTTTAAGTCTAACTAGAGCCGTATTGCAGGAATCATTGTTACGAAATCCCGATTGTGTTCGATGTAGAATGTTCGTTTTAGTGAAATAAACCTGAATTTGTTGAGCAATATGTCTCTACATTCCTCTACAGTCTATACTGTCCACAGTTTCTTCTACAGTCTATACTGTCCACAGCTGCCTCTACAGTCTATACTGTCTACAGTTGCCTCTACAGTCTATACTGTCCACAGTTTCCTCTACAGTCTATACTGTCCACAGTTGCCTCTACAGTCTATACTGTCCACAGTTTCTTCTACAGTATATCCTGTCCACAGTTGCCTCTACAGTCTATACTGTCCACAGTTTCCTCTACAGTCTATACTGTCCACAGTTGCCTCTACAGTCTATACTGTCCACAGTTTCTTCTACTGTCTATACTGTCCACAGATTCCTCTACAGTCTATACTGTCCACAGTTTCTTCTACAGTCTATACTGTCCACAGATTTCTCTACAGTTTATACTGTCCACAGTTTCTTCTACAGTCTATACTGTCCACAGTTTCATCTACAGTATATCCTGTCCACAGTTGCCTCTACAGTATATCTTGTCCACAGTTGCCTCTACAGTCTATACTGTCCACAGTTGCCTCTACAGTCTATACTGTCCACAGTTTCCTCTACAGTCTATACTGTCCACAGTTGCCTCTACAGTCTATACTGTCCACAGTTTCTTCAACAGACTATATTATCCGCAGCTTCCTCTACAGTCTATACTGTCCACAGTTTCCTCTACAGTAGATCCTGTCCACAGTTGCCTCTACAGTCTATACTGTCCAAAGTTGCCTCTACAGTCTATACTGTCCACAATTGCCTCTACAGTCTATATTGTCCATAGTTTCTTCTACAGTCTATACTGTCCGCAATATATAATCAATACCTATTCCGTCCACAGATTCCCTTCATAATTTATATTGTCCGCAGTTTCTTCTATATTCCATAGTGTCCGCAGTTTCCACTTCATTATATATTGTCCTACAGTCTATACTGTCCACAGTTTCTTCTACAGTTTATACTGTCCAAAGTTGCCTCTACAGTCTATACTGTCCACAGTTGCCTCTACAGTCTATACTGTCCACCGTTTCCTCTACAGTCTATACTGTCCACAGTTTCCTCTACAGTCTATACTGTCCACAGTTGCCTTTACAGTCTATACTGTCCACAGTTACCTCTACAGTCTATACTGTCCACAGTTGCCTCTACAGTCTATACTGTCCACAGTTGCCTCTACAGTATATCTTGTCCACAGTTGCCTCTACAGTCTATACTGTCCACAGTTGCCTCTACAGTCTATACTGTCCACAGTTTCCTCTACAGTCTATACTGTCCACAGTTGCTTCTACAGTCTATACTGTCCACAGTTGCCTCTACAATCTATACTGTCCACAGTTGCCTCTACAGTCTATACTGTCCACAGTTGCCTCTACAGTCTATACTGTCCACAGTTGCCTCTACAGTCTATACTGTCCACAGTTGCCTCTTTAGAAGAAACTGTGGACAGTATAGACTGTAGAGGAAACTGCGGATAATATAGAACATAGAGGAAACTGCGGATAATATATAATATAGAGGAAACTGCGGACAATATAGAACAAAGAGGAAACTGCGGACAATATAGAACATAGAGGAAACTGCGGGTAATATAGAACATAGAGGAAACTGTGGATAATATAGAACATAGAGGATACAGCCGACAATATAGAACAAAGAGGAAACTGTGGACAATATAGAACATAGTGGAAACTGCGGATAATATAACACATAGAGGAAACTGCGGACAATATAGAAAATAAAGGAAACTGTGGATAATATAGAACATAGAGGATACAGCGGATAATATAGAACATAGAGGAAACTGCGGATAATATAGAACATAGAGGAAACTGCAGATAATATAGAACATAGAGGAAACTGTGGATAATATAGAACATAGAGGATACAGCGGATAATATAGAACATAGAGGAAACTGCGGATAATATAGAACATAGAGGAAACTGCGGATAATATAGAACATAGAGGAAACTGCGGATAATATAGCTTGTATTTAAAACAAACCCGTCTATAAACAAGATGCTATTGAAAAATTATGTCACGTTATAAGCACAGACAATAGCCTTGGACATAAGGGAACGGCCTTCAACCTGTAAGGATATATTTTTAAACAGTTAAATATACGACAACTAGCCATTGTGAGTTTTCTTACATCCTGGAGAATCAAACCGATTTACAATGCTGCTAAATGACACGTGCTAGAAATTATTCGTTCTATTAACAGACGAATTAAAGCCTGATTTAAATGTTTCGCAATAACCTAGTATTACATATCATTGTTCAGGTGATACCTTGTGAGGTTATATTTAGATATAGTTTTATTATAACTGGCTTTTACCCTGTCTGCCCAAAAACAATCATAGGTCAAAAGTTCCTAAGACGAAACGTCCATTGGTCGAAACGTCCAACAACCAGCGATATACATGTATATCTACATGATTTGTTTGAATTGTGTTTTACACCGCTTACAACCGTATATTCGTCCAATTACTTATTTACAATTATTTACAGTATACAATGATGATAGTAAATAAAAAAATATATAATCTAACCCTTTCGTCATCTGTTTTAAGTTGTATCTACAATTACTATTACGTTGTTTACAATAGTCAATAAATAAACCGTTACACTTTCTCCAGGGTGGATTTCAGTCCAACATGGGTAATCCTATTACATCCTTCATGTTCAAAGAAAGTATAGTTTTAAAGACTATACAATGTAAAGAACAATGGGAAGTTATTTGTGTCAGTTTTAGATGTTTGTCAAGTTATTGAACGTGTACAGGCTGAATGATCTAGGCGTTTGTCATAAACAGTCATGCAATGCACACCAACATGTTTAGTTGTGCAATGTATAGGTGGAAATATACATTTGAATGGCTCTCTCCATCCTCTTGCCTTTAGCTTTCAAGGACCCACTAAAATAGAAGATAAAAAAACACATTTCGATGCAACGAAGGTAGTCAGAATTATTGGAAAATGACAGAAAATCACTGTATTAAGTAGTGCAAAAAAATCTAATTTCTGAATAGGGAAAAAGCATTGGAAACTTCATAATCAATTTTATTTGTCAAGAGTAAGTGAAGTTCTCAAGCGTTCCAGAGGCCTTAGAGGAGGCGAAACTTAAAGGACAAAGACATCTCAAGAGACGTCAGCGACATCAGCTTCAAAGTCCAGGCAAGATCAACAAATGTTCGTCAAGCACTTTAAATTTGTTATAGTAACTGGAAAACATCGTGTGCCAATGCTAGATATATTGAATGACATGTCAATAGATACGACCGCACAATGTGGAAAAATAAAAACAACAACTTAGTGCTCGAGACAGGGAATAAGTAAATGAACTTCATGTACACTATAACGAAGTTATTACCATTACATGAACTTACATGTGATTATTGTACACAACGCCCCCTAAAAATGCGACAGCACTGCGAGTTGTAGAGCGTCGGATGCTGGGAATCGATGGTTCGATCACCAGCCGGGTCATACACATTAAAAATAATAGCAATTTCTTTCTCGCCTTGGCTTTCAGGATTGTGAGGGTAGCACTACGAAAGACTCTGGAGTCAGAATAAATGTTTCACATGTACTGTTAATTTACTCCCAAAACGCCATGATTTAACCGAAAATGGATGTAAAACTTCATACAAACAATCAAAAACATTGCGAAAAAAAGGAAAAAGGTTATCAAAATAAACCTTTTCTCGCTCTTTAACGTTCGATGCTACAGAGGTATCAACATATATTATGAACACATTTTGGCATCAGGTGATCGTTTTTTTTTTCTGTTAAAATGTTTTCAATTATGTTTCAAAATTGTGTTTTGTATTAATATGTTTTCAAAATGTCAAGGCAAAACTATGATAGTAGTTATATGCTCTGACAAATTGTGTACATTGGTTCGGTATGACATTCATAAAGAAGTAATCAAATAACGACACGCCTACTTCACAAGCAGAGCACATTTACCTTTTCGGTTGTTTGAATTTGGACGATTGTATTACATGATATGATTTAAATGATCCAGGTTTGACAAGGTTCTGACAACTGGAAATACGATGTATAACGTTTACTATTTCATACACAAATCGAACATGTTTGGGTTTTAAGTAGAACGACACTTAAGAGCGAAGATCATTTTGTGTATGGAGATTGAGAAGCGTTTACATTATAAATAATTGTATCTGTATGTTAAGGCAAACAATTGTCTGAGGTCATCCGGTGCTGGATCACCACATTAAAACAAATCTATTCTTTTTATCTTTCAAATATCTCTGTAGAAGACACGCTGGGTAACTTCATATGGTCTCTGAACAAATATATTACAATGGATTGCCTTAATCAATCGATGATGACGAGTTTACGACCGTTTACGGGTATATCAAACGCACAGCGTTATTCGTGTTTATTGCATTATGATTATATCAATTTTGGGGAATTCGCGAACGGTGCAGATCTGGATTTAATCAAGTATTAAGCATAACGGTTGGTTTTCGTAAAGGAAATATGGTTTATCTCTAAAAATATATGTCTTTAAAATAAGGGATATATTTACATTAACATATAGTGTCGAATAAGCTTGTCAGAAATGGATGTAAATTATTCAAATCCCGATATACACAGGTCAAGACATCCAAATGCCTTCAATAGTTGTCCCATAACGATAGTTCAGAGACCTAAAATTACTGTTTTCGTTCTATTTATAGTCTATGGAAAGTCTAAATCTTTTAACTTTTTCAGAGCTCCTATTTACTAAATGACAATTTGGATTTGGAAATGTTATTATATTAAGGATTGTATGAAATTGGTTCCACAACGAAGAGGCTCTTGTCTTCATGTTTGAATACATCTGTTAAATAATAGTAGTTCACCTTCCTCAACATGTGTTAAACTTGTACCTTAAACATTCCATTTAACGATTTTTTCTTCAAATTATATAAATATTAAATTATCTTAAAAGGTAAAACATTGAACTTTTACAGCTTTTCCCCGTATATTTATATTGATATATAGTGATTTGTATACAGAAATATTGTTTAAGTAGCTGAGTGTTTTCCGACATGAGCTCGTCCATGGGAATATGTACAAGTTTGGATTTCTGAACAGTGTTTGTTCCAACAAACTTGTGAACCGTGTAGATGTGTACATGACTGTGTAGATGAACAAGCTGATATAGATCTACACTTTTAACAAAAGCCAATTTGTATCTTTTCGCACGGATCGTCCTATATATAGTCATGTTCAACCGTACGTAAGCTATTTCAAACAATAACTTACTAAATGACATTTTGTAAATAAATTGGATTATGAGGAAACAAAACCTGATTATACACTCGTCTTACGTGCTAAATGTAACTGCATTGTGGAAGATAATGGTGCAGAGGTATAGCGCGTCGGCCTCTTGTACCAAAGGTCTAAGGTCAGCATCCCGTTGTGGCGGGTTCTGCCTTTTGGATTTTTTTCACAAATACGGCGCGAGTACTGGTTAAGTCTCCAGGAAGCAGACATCGAGAGGGATTAATATAAGCTGAAAGTTTGTTTCGCAATCTGTATAAAATAAATAAGTCAAAACTAAACCAAATGTAACAGTATTACCCAGTATAGCTTTTTTGATCTATTTTATCGCTTAATAGTGAATGCATGTTGTCTACATTGTTAATGAATCGTATAATGTGTGATCTTATGTCAGTAAGCATAATACAAAAGACGATATCACAACAATCTAGAAACAGATCCCCAAATGGAGAAATTATACACATGTTATTCCTCCGCAAAGAGTATGCCCATTGTTTGACCCTGTTTAATAAAAGTTGAACCTCCAATCTGAATCAGTAGTATTTCGTAAAGCAGAGTGTGTGTGAGGAATCTTTCTTTAAAACACGATGTGCATCAGTAATGTTCCTTGAAAACTCGGTCTGTATCAGTTATTTACCTTGAAAACTCGATCTCTGTCAGGAATTTGTATTGAACACTCGATCTGTATCAGTTATGTTCCGTGTTTAGTCTGTATCAGTAATAATCTGTCAAACCCAGATTGTATCAGTGGTATTCCGTGAAAATCAAGGCTGTGTCAGTAAATTTCCGTAAGAACAGAGTACGCTTCGCCGGGAAATATTTAGTTGAAACTTCTGACGTATCTAAAGTATAAAAGTTGAAAAAGGAGACGTTAATTAGAAGGATAAAAGTGTGTATGTGTGAACTACAAAACTTTGGTAAGTTAAAACCGCTTTATGTTTTTTCTATAAAAGTTACTTATAATATTAGAGTTAATATAACATGTTGTGCTTTGTTTGTTTATCCAATGAAAAGGAAGTTTTGCAAAGTTTATAAAAGTGTATGTTATAAGATATGTAGAGAGTATTTTAGAGCGTTTACCTTTTATCAATTAATTGTTGGATTAGCTAAGAGTAGTAAAAGAATTAGGGGTTTCAGAGCAGTGTTCACTTTTTGAATTCGTAGGCTTTGGAAAATATGTCCAATACCTAAACATCCACAGTCCGTTGTTTTTTAATTCGTAGGCTTTGGACAATTTGTCCAATACCTAAACATCCACAGTCCATTGTTTGAATTCGTAGGCTTTGGACAATTTGTCTAATACCTAAACATCCACAGTCCATTGTTTGAATTCGTAGGCTTTGGACAATTTGTCCAATATCTAAACATCCACAGTCCATTGTTTGAATTCGTAGGCTTTGGACAATTTGTCCAATATCTAAACATCCACAGTCCATTGTTTGAATTCGTAGGCTTTGGACAATTTGTCCAATATCTAAACATCCACAGTCCATTGTTTGAATTCGTAGGCTTTGGACAATTTGTCCAATATCTAAACATCCACAGTCCATTGATTGAATGCGTAGGCTTTGGACAATGTGTCCAATACCTTAATATCAACTTTTCACTGTTTGAATTCGTAGGCTTTGGACATCATAATTCTACAATTTTGCGGAGGGTTTCAGCGCAGTTTTCAGTTTTTGAATGCGAAGTCTTTGGACAAAATATTGCGACAAATAAAAAAACATCGTTTTTGAAATCTGCAATCCAACGTAATATTGTTAGCCTTCTGCACTGCCTAAAATTATAATTTGAATATCTGAAACTCGATTGGTTTTTATAATAATTATATCGTTTTCTTTAATTTGTCCGCAGTAAGAAACTCGAATGAGTTTAAACTTAGGTCCGTGAAGTTAGGTTGACGAGTGACGAATTGACGAGTGACGAACTGTGACATTTTTTTAGGTCCGTGAAGTTAGGTTGACGAGTGACGAGTGACGAACTGTGACATTTTTTCTAAAAACTTTATTTCTTTCTTTAAGATAATGTATCTGGACGTATTAAATGCAAATTAGACACTATTTAATGTTTCATGGCTATCAGTCAATCAGAAGAGCTTCGTCAACTCGTCAATTTAGTTGACGAAATTGACTAAAAAAAAAAATTCTAAAAACTTTATTTCTTTCCTTTAGATAATGTATCTGGACGTATTGGATGCAATTTATGCCCTATTTCATGTTTCATGGCCATCAGTCATTCAGAAGAGCTTCTTCAAGTTCGTCAATTCGTCAACTTTTCAAAAAGAGTTGACGAAATTGACGAAAAAAATAATTTTGTTAAAAACTTTATTTCTTTCCTTTAGATAAGTATCTGGAAGTATTGAATGCAAAACAGGCCCTATTTCGTGTTTCATGGCGATCAGTCAATCAGAAGAGCTTCTTCAAGTTCGTCAATTCGTCAACTTTTTAAAAAAGTTGACGAAATTGACGAAAAAAATATTTTTCTAAAAACTTTATTTCTTTCCTTTATATAAGTATCTGTACGTATTGAATGCTAATTAGGCCCTATTTCATGTTTCATGGCGATCAGTCAATCAGGAGAGCTTCTTCAAGTTCGTCAATTCGTCAACTTGTAAATAAAGTTGACGAAATTGACGAAAAAAATATTTTTCTAAAAACTTTATTTCTTTCCTTTAGATAAGTATATGTACGTATTGAATGCTAATTAGGCCCTATTTCATGTTTCATGGCGATCAGTCAATCAGGAGAGCTTCTTCAAGTTCGTCAATTCGTCAACTTGTCAATAAAGTTGACGAAATTGACGAAAAAAATATTTTTCTAAAAACTTGATTTCTTTCCTTTAGATAATGTATCTGGACGTATTGAATGCAAATTAAGCCCTATAGCAAATTTCATATGGCCATCAGTCATTCATAAGAGCGTTTTCAAGTTCGTCAATTCGTCAACTTGTAAATAAAGTTGACGAAATTGACGAAAAAAATATTTTTCTAAAAACTTTATTTCTTTCCTTTAGATAAGTATCTGGACGTATTGAATGCAAAATAGGCCCTATTTCATGTTTCATGGCGATCAGTCAATCAGAAGAGCTACTTCAAATCGTCAACTTGTCAATAATGTTGAAGAAACTGACAAAATAAATAATTTTCTAAAAACTTTCTTTCTTTCCTTTAGATAAGTATCTTGACGTATTGAATGCATATTAGGCCCTATTTTAAAATTCATGGCCATCAGTCATTCAGAAGAGCTTCGTCAAGTTCGTCAATTCGTGAACTCGTCAATTTTGTACCTCCGTGAAGTTCATTCCCTATTCCTTATTCCTTATTCCTTATTCAAATGTGAAGTTGATTACTTGTTCCTTGTTCCTTATTCCTTATTCGAATGTGAAGTTGGTTACTTGTTCCTTGTTCCTTATTCCTTATTCAAATGTAAAATTGGTTATATGTTCTTTGTTCCTTTGTTGTTGCTTAATCAGATTTGATCTAAGATACTGCATATGTTGATGTTGCCAACAACACGTGTTGATGATTTTGTTGTTGTTGTAGATGATGAGAGAGACCCATTGGAACATTTTAAATAACCTGTTACTTATTCAAAATCTGGTTACTTATTCGGAAGAAAAGATGTCTTTGCTATCCCAAATATCATTCCAATTGCATATGTTGATGTTGCAAACCACAGTTGTGATATTGTTGTTGTTGTAGAAGCTGCCGGAGACCCATTAGTACATTTCAAATCACCTGTTACTTATTCAAAAGACCTGTTACTTATTCGTTACTTATTCAGAAAATCAATTCAAACTGCATACGTTGATATTGCCAACATCAAATGGGATGTTGTTGTTGTTGTAGATGCTGAGGGAGACCTATACGTACCTTTAAAATGACCTGTTACTTATTCAAAAACCTGTTACTTATTCGGCCGTTTTCATTAAAGAAACCTTTTCTATCCAAAACATTACTTAAACTGCATATACTGATGTTGAAAATCATAATGTTGATGCTGTTGTTGCTGTTGGTGATAACAGAAACCAATTGGTATCCCAAATATCATTCCAATTGCATATGATGATGTTGCAAACCACAATTGTGATATTGTTGTTGTTGTAGAAGCTGCCGGAGACCCATTAGTACATTTCAAATCACCTGTTACTTATTCAAAAAACCTGTTACTTATTCGTTACTTATTCAGAAAATCAATTCAAACTGCATACGTTGATATTGCCAACAGCAAATGGGATGTTGTTGTTGTTGTAGATGCTGAGGTAGACCTATACGTACCTTTAAAATGACCTGTTACTTATTCAAAAACCCTGTTACTTATTCGGCCGTTTTCATTAAAAGAAACTTTTTCTATCCAAAACATTCCTTAAACTGCATATACTGATGTTGAAAATCATAATGTTGATGCTGTTGTAGCTGTTGGTGATAACAGAAACCAATTGGTACATTTTAAATCACTTGTTACTTATTCAAAAACCTGTTACTTATTCGACCGTGTTCAAGAAAAGAAGCTATTGCTGTCCCAAATATCTTTCAAAATGCATTTGTTTATGTTGCCAGCAACAATATTGAGGTTGTTGTTGTTGTAAATTATGAAGGTGAGCCATTTGTACATATTAAATCACCTGTTACTTATTCAAAAACCTGTTACTTATTCGGCCGTTCCCTGTTCCTTGTTCCTCATTCCTTATTCGAATGTGAAGTTGGTTCCTTGTTCCTTATTCAAATGTAAAATTGGTTATATGTTCCTTGTTCCTTTGTTGTTGCTTAATCAGATTTGATCTAAGGTACTGCATATGTTGATGTTGCAAACAACACTGTTGATGATTTTGTACTTAAACTGCATATACTGATGTTGAAAATCAAAATGTTGTTGCTGTTGTTGCTGTTGGTGATAACAGAAACCAATTGGTACATTTTAAATCACCTGTTACTTATTCAAAATCTCGTTACTTATTCGGCCTTTTTCAAGAAAAGATGACTTTGCTATCCCAAATATCATTCCAATTGCATATGATGATGTTGCAAACCACAATTGTGATATTGTTGTTGTTGAAGAAGCTGCCGGAGACCCATTAGTACATTTCAAATCACCTGTTACTTATTCAAAAAACCTGTTACTTATTCGTTACTTATTCAGAAAATCAATGCAAACTGCATACGTTGATATTGCCAACAGCAAATGGGATGTTGTTGTTGTTGTAGATGCTGAGGGAGACCTATACGTACCTTTAAAATGACCTGTTACCTATTCAAAAACTCTGTTACTTATTCGGCCGTTTTCATTAAAAGAAACCTTTTCTATCCAAAACATTACTTAAACTGCATATACTGATGTTGAAAATCAAAATGTTGTTGCTGTTGTTGCTGTTGGTGATAACAGAAACCAATTGGTACATTTTAAATCACCTGTTACTTATTCAAAATCTGGTTACTTATTCGGCCTTTTTCAAGAAAAGATGACTTTGCTATCCCAAATATCATTCCAATTGCATATGTTGATGTTGCAAACCACAATTGTGATATTATTGTTGTTGTAGATGCTGCCGGAGACCCATTAGTACATTTCAAATCACCTGTTACTTATTCAAAAAACCTGTTACTTATTCGTTACTTATTCAGAAAATCAATTCAAACTGCATACGTTGATATTGCCAACAGCAAATGGGATGTTGTTGTTGTTGTTGTAGATGCTGACGGACCTTTTCTATCAAAAACATTACTTAAACTGCATATACTGATGTTGAAAATCATAATGTTGATGCTGTTGTTGCTGTTGGTGATAACAGAAACCAATTGGTACATTTTAAATCACCTGTTACTTTTTCAAAAACCTGTCACTTATTCGACCGTGTTCAAGAAAAGAAGCTATTGCTGTCCCAAATATATTTCAAAATGCATTTGTTTAAGTTGCCAGCAACAATATTGAGGTTGTTGTTGTTGTAAATTATGGAGGTGAGCCATTGGTACATATTAAATCACCTGTTACTTATTCAAAAACCTGTTACTTATTCGGCCGTTCCCTGTTCCTTGTTCCTCATTTCTTATTCGAATGTGAAGTTGGTTTCTTGTTCCTTGAATAAAATCAATTCAAACTGCAAACGTTGATATTGCCAACGGCAAATGGGATGTTGTTGTTGTAGATGCTGAGGGAGACCCATACGTACCTTTAAAATGACCTGTTACTTATTCAAAAACCCTGTTACTTATTCGGCAGTATTCATTGAAAGAAACCTTTTCTATCCAAAACATTACTTAAACTGCATATACTGATGTTGAAAATCATAATGTTGATGCTGTTGTTGCTGTTTGTGATAACAGAAACCAATTGGTACATTTTAAATCACCTGTTACTTATTCAAAAACCTGTTACTTATTCGACCGTGTTCAAGAAAAGAAGCTATTGCTGTCCCAAATATCTTTCAAAATGCATTTGTTTATGTTGCCAGCAACAATATTGAGGTTGTTGTTGTTGTAAATTAAGAAAGTGAACCATTGGTACATATTAAATCACCTGTTACTTATTCAAAAACCTGTTACTTATTCGGCCGTTCCCTGTTCCTTGTTCCTCATTCCTTAATCGAATGTGAAGTTCGTTGTTTGTTCCTTGTTCCTTATTTAAATGTACTGCCAACAGCAAATTGGATGTTGTTGTTGTTGTAGATGCTGACGGAGATCTATACGTACCTTTTAAATGACCTGTTACTTATTCAAAACTCTGTTACTTATTCGGCCGTTTTAATTCAAAGAAGACTTTTCTATCCAAAACATTACTTAAACTGCATATGCTGATGTTGAAAATCACATTGTTGATGATGTTGTTCCTGTAGATGATAACAGAAACCAATAGGTACATTTTATGGATTATTACGATGGATTTATTGATTGATTGGGGCTTAAAGTCAGTCTTACAGTCATATCTCGGCGGACATCTCACATACTCATGGTTTTCCTGGCTTTATCAGTCCAGTTCTCTACAAAACAAACTTTCTAAGCAACTTTTTGTTTAACACTTTAAGCACATTGGTCGAAAACGAATGACGCTTGTCAAAGTAACTTTCGTCAAACGTCAGAAAGAATGTTGACCGAGCTGGAAAAACACCGAATAAGTTTTGATAAACTAACAGGTGCCTAAATATTAAGATGTAACAAGAAGTCCGTGTTAGCATCTACAACAACAGCAATATCTCAATTGCCGTTGGTAATATCAGCATCTGCAGTTTGAAAAGGTTTGTAGATATCATACGCTTTTTTCTTCAAATGCAAATGATAAGTTACGAATAGGTAACAGGTGTCTGAACAAGTAACAGATGAATCAATATGTAACAAGAAGTGTATGTTTGCATGTGCCTCATCAACATCACCATCGGCAGTTTGAAAGTTTTGTGAAATAAAGAAAAGCTTCTTCGTTTTAAACCACCGAATAAATAACGAATAAGTATTCGATCTTACAATAACAAAAACGTGCTTTAAACAACAAGATCAAAATTGTGGTTGAAAACATCAACATTTGGAGTTTGAATGGATTTTCTGGACATCAAACGCTCATATCTTGATAACTGTCGAATAAGTTACAGGCGATTCGAAATGTTCCAATATGTCTCTGTCAGCTTCTACAACAACAACAATATCAAAAGTGTGGATAGCAACATAAACATATGCAGCTTATAATTTGGACAGCAAAGGCTTCTTTTCTTGAAAAGAGCCGAACAAATAACGAATAAGTACCAAGTTTGTGAATAAATAACAATGATTAAATATGTTCCGTCAGCATCTATAAAAACAACAACAACAACAACAACAACATCACTTTTGTGGAGTTTGAACGGATTTTCAGGATACCAAACGCTAATATCTTGATAGCCGCCTAATAAGTTATAAATAAGTAAAATGATTTTGAAAAAGTAACAGGTGATTTAATATGTACCAATAGGTCTTTGTCAGAATCTACATCAATAACACATCAAAATTGTGGTTGGCAAAATCAACATATGGAGTTTCGATGAAAATTCTGAATATCAAACGCTCATATCTTGATACCCGTCGAATAAATGACGAATAAGTAACAGGTTTTTGAATATGCAGTTTGAATGATATTCTGGATAGCAAAGGCTTCTTTGAAAATGGCCGAATAAGTAACAGCTTTTTTGAATAAGTAACAGGTTTTTTGAATAAGTAACAGTTTATTTAAAAGGTTCTTATATATCAACATCTTCAAAAACAACATCAAATTTGTGGTTGCAACATCAACATATGCAATTCGAATTATATTTGTGATAGCAAAGGCTTCTTTTCTTGAAAAATGCCGAATAAATAAGTAACAGATTTTTGAATAAGTAACAGGTGAACAAATATGTTCCAATATGTATCTGTCAGGTTCTACAACAACTAGGGCATCCCATTTGCTGTTGTCAACATTAACATATACAATTTGAATGATATTTGGGAGAGAATAGGCTTCTTTTCATGAACACGGCCGAAAAAGTAACAGTTTTGAATAAGTACCAGGTGATTTAAAATCTACCAATTAGTCTCTATCAGCATCTTCAACAACAACAGCATCAATATTGTGATTTTTAACACTAATATATGCAGTTTTAATGGTGTTTTGGATAACAAAGGCTTCTTTTCTTGGAAACGGATGTATGAGTAACAGGGTGTTTGTATAAGTAACAGGTTATTTAACAGGTACTTAAAAATCATCGTCAATATCTACAACAACAATAACATCACAATAGTGGTTTCTACATCATAATATGCAATTTGAATTATATTTGTGATAGCAAAGGCTTCTAATCTTAAAAAAGGCCGAATAAGTAATGAATAAGTAACATATTCTTGAATAAGTAACAGGTTCTTGAATAAGTAACAGGTTCTTGAATAAGTAATGCTCCAATAGCTCACTTTCATCATTTACAACAATAACAACCTCAATATTGTTGCTGGCAACATTAACAAATGCAATGGCTTCTTTACTTGAATACGGTCGAATAAGTAACAGGTTTTTGAATATGTAACAGGTGATTTCAAATGTAACAACGGGTTTCTGTCGTCATCTAAAGCAACAACAGCATCAACATTGTGATTTTCAACATCAACATATGCAGTTTAAGCAATGTTTTGGATAGAAAAAGCTTCTTTTCACGAAAACGGCTGAATAAGTAACAGGGGTTTTGTATAAGTAACAGGTCATTTTAAAGGTACTTATAGATCTTCGTCAGCATATATAACAACAACAACAACAACAACAACAACATAACATTTGCTGTTGGCAACATCAAGTAACGAATAAGTAACAGGTTTTTTTTAATAAGTAACAGGTGATTTGAAATGTTCTAATGGGTCTATGGCGGCATCTACAACAACAACAATACCACAATTGTGGTTTGCAATATCAACACATGCATTTGGAATGGTATTTGTGATAGCAGAGGCATCATTTCTTGAAAATGGCCGAAAAAGTAACCAGATTTTGAATAAGTAACAGGTTATTTAAAATGTTCCAATGAGTCTCTCTCATCATCTACAACAACAACAACAACAACAACATCATCGTCAGTGTTGTTGGCAACATCAACATATGCAGTACGTTAGATCAAATCTTATGGCTCACCTTCATAATTTACAACAACAACAACCTCAATATTGTTGCTGGCAACATAAACAAATGCATTTTGAAAGATATTTGGGACAGCAATAGCTTCTTTTCTTGAACACGGTCGAATAAGTAACAGGTTTTTGAAAAAGTAACAGGTGATTTAATATGTACCAATGGCTCACCTTCATAATTTACAACAACAACAACCTCAATATTGTTGCTGGCAACATAAACAAATGCATTTTGAAAGATATTTGGGACAGCAATAGCTTCTTTTCTTGAACACGGTCGAATAAGTAACAGGTTTTTGAAAAAGTAACAGGTGATTTAATATGTACCAATGGCTCACCTTCATAATTTACAACAACAACAACCTCAATATTGTTGCTGGCAACATAAACAAATGCATTTTGAAAGATATTTGGGACAGCAATAGCTTCTTTTCTTGAACACGGTCGAATAAGAAACAGGTTTTTGAATAAGTAACAGGTGATTTAAAATGTACCAATTGGTTTCTGTTATCACCAACAGCTACAACAGCATCAACATTATGATTTTAAACATCAGTATATGCAGTTTAAGTAATGTTTTGGATAGAAAAAGTTTCTTTTAATAAAAACGGCCGAATAAGTAACAGGGTTTTTGAATAAGTAACAGGTCATTTTAAATGTACGTATAGGTCTACCTCAGCATCTACAACAACAACAACATCCCATTTGCTGTTGGCAATATCAACGTATGCAGTTTGAATTGATTTTCTGAATATAAGTAACGAATAAGTAACAGGTTTTTTGAATAAGTAACAGGTGATTTGAAATGTACTAATGGGTCTCCGGCAGCTTCTACAACAACAACAATATCACAATTGTGGTTTGCAACATCATCATATGCAATTGGAATGATATTTGGGATAGCAAAGTCATCTTTTCTTGAAAAAGGCCGAATAAGTAACCAGATTTTGAATAAGTAACAGGTTATTTAAAATGTTCCAATGGGTCTCTCTCATCATCTACAACAACAACAACATCATCAACAGTGTTGTTGGCAACATCAACATATGCAGTACCTTAGATCAAATCTGATTAAGCAACAACAAAGGAACAAGGAACATATAACCAATTTTACATTTGAATAAGGAACAAGGAACAAGGAACCAACTTCACATTCGAATAAGGAATGAGGAACAAGGAACAGGGAACGGCCGAATAAGTAACAGGTTTTTGAATAAGTAACAGGTGATTTAATATGTACCAAGGGCTCACCTCCATAATTTACAACAACAACAACCTCAATATTGTTGCTGGCAACATAAACAAATGCATTTTAAAAGATATTTGGGACAGCAATAGCTTCTTTTCTTGAACACGGTCGAATAAGTAACAGGTTTTTGAATAAGTAACAGGTGATTTAAGATATACCAATTGGTTTCTGTTATCACCAACAGCAACAACAGCATCAACATTATGATTTTCAACATCAGTATATGCAGTTTAAGTAATGTTTTGGATAGAAAAGGTTTCTTTAATGAAAACGGCCGAATAAGTAACAGGGTTTTTGAATAAGTAACAGGTCATTTTAAAGGTACGTATAGGTCTACCTCTGCATCTACAACAACAACAACATCCCATTTGCTGTTGGCAATATCAACGTATGCAGTTTGAATTGATTTTCTGAATATAAGTAACGAATAAGTAACAGGTTTTTTGAATAAGTAACAGGTGATTTGAAATGTACTAATGGGTCTCCGGCAGCTTCTACAACAACAACAATATCACAATTGTGGTTTGCAACATCATCATATGCAATTGGAATGATATTTGGGATAGCAAAGACATCTTTTCTTTAAAAAGGCCGAATAAGTAACCAGATTTTGAATAAGTAACAGGTTATTTAAAATGTTCCAATGGGTCTCTCTCATCATCTACAACAACAACAACATCATCAACACGTGTTGTTGGCAACATAAACATATGCAGTACCTTAGATCAAATCTGATTAAGCAACAACAAAGGAACAAGGAACATATAACCAATTTTACATTTGAATAAGAAATAAGGAACAAGGAACAAGTAACCAACTTCACATTCGAATAAGGAATAAGGAACAAGGAACAAGTAATCAACTTCACATTTGAATAAGGAATAAGGAATAAGGAATAGGGAATGAACTTCACGGAGGTATTACTATTCCCGAACCATTAGATGCAATTCATTTCTTTTTAAAATATAGTTTTGGTACATTAATTTTTAAATTTCCATAATTTCCATTTTTATCCATTTTATTATAAGTTCTTAAATCTTTTCCCATAAATGTAGGTTTATTCTTTATTATATCATGAAGTCTACCATTGTACTCTTAACGAGTGCAGTTTTTAGTGTTTCTTTAAATGTTATTTCTTCTACATCATCTACGGATTTTTCTTTCTTTCTTTTTAAACTAACTATTTTACCATTTAAAGATTGAATAACTCGAGTACAATCTTCTTTTTCTTTTTTCCATTGATCATGCTTTTTTATTAATTTACTAAGCGGAAATACGCCGTTATAATTTTCATTTATAAACTCATAGTTAATATCCTCATCAAGGTTTACTGAAAACTCTTGTTTTTTATTAGTCCTGTCTTCGTCTTCTAATATTTTATCAACATCATCTTCTGCCGTAAGGGAGGTCATTGGTTTTTGTAAATCTTCCTCCCCTTTTTTCCGGCTTCTGTGCATAAGTCAACCGCTTTCTTTTCGGCTTTTACTAGTTTAAAAAATTCCTCCGCTTCATTCTGGGGTAAATTAGTTCATTATTCTTCTATTTTAGGGAGAAAAGCTAATGGTTCAGTTATCGGAGTCATCATTTTATTTATCGTTTCTTGGCCCTTCTTATTTTATATTCTTTAACGCTATCGTTAAATGATTTAGTTAATTCCTTAGTTTTTCTCATTTCATCCACATTTTCTTTCCATTTTAATAAAGACATTATATAATATAACTTTAGAATAATTAAAGATAACGTTAGATACCATGAGATAATTTAAGATAACTTGAGACAACCACCAACAACAATTATAAACAGTTGCATACTTATATGCCAGAGTCTTGTTTAAGAATGTTAATTTGTGGAAGTTCGGGTTCTGGAAAGACATATACTTTAATACACATGTTCCTCGAGGCACTAATCTATTATGATAAATTATTTGTTTACGCTAACAATTTAGAACAATCCAAATACGAAATACTAATTAAATGTTTCGGATATATTGCGAAGAAGCAGAGATTTTCTTTAAACGAAATAATGTATCATTCGAACGATAGAATAATATATGTCAATGATTTGGATAGCCAAGCTCAACAAGTAGTGGTATTCGACGATTATGTTTGTGAGAAAAATCGGAATGACTTAATAAATTATTGTATTCAAAGCAGACATACAAATTGTTCCGTTATGTTTTTAATCCAATCCTACTATGAAAACAATGGAATATAACAGTATGTTATGTCTGCATAAAAGTATTTATGGTATTGTTGACAAGCCTTGATCTTCAATGGTTACTCCTAACTAAGTGGGGTAGAGTCGATTGTTCTGGGCGACCGTCTGGTCAGGTGATTGAACACGCGGACGGGTTGTGTTTTGTGACGAGTGACAGCCAATTACTGAGCTCTGCCATTTTCTGGATAACAGGTTAAAACTAGATACTGGGCCAGGTGGCACAGATGTGCCAATCATCTGCCCCCATCCTCAGTGGGCAGACTTTCTTTGTGTTAAAATATTTCTCTTCCATTTGTTGTTTTGTTTTTGTATATATATTATTGTGGTTTTTTTTACTATATATGCTTTTCCTTTTCCTTTCTTTGGTAGTTCTTCACTTGCCATGTATCTACTTTGAGTGAAAAGTACTGTCACATCATACTTTAACCTGTTTTCCGGGTAAAACGTACACGTTGACACTTCTGAACAGTTTGGATTAAGATCAACTTTACATCGGCTCTGTCTTATCAGAATATGTAGACGTTGACAGAAACTTCTAACTGTGAATCTACAGGCTGATCTGGATGTTACACTCTTCTCAAAATTCAACTTGAACCTTTTGTAATGGACTATCTCATACATACTCATCATTTGTAATCGTACCCGTAATACTTCAAGTAATAACTTACATGATGAAAACTCTCCGTTTCCAAAAATGCTTTGCATAAAGGGGTGTTCTCACATTTCGTATATACTGTTAATAATGCTTTGTGAATACTGTGTAAATTGAGTTAAAAGTTAAGTCTCTAATCTTGTTATCATATTTTCATTTTAAAAAAGTGCAAGGACACATTGCCAATATATATTGCGGTATTCACAAATATTAATTATTCGTGCTTAGGATGTAAATGAAAACCTTATTTTGAATCCATTTCGTTCGCAAATATATCTGCTTCTAATATGTCCAACTCCAAAGGATGTTTTTTTCTATAATGTCCTGGGACGCTCAAGTGACTATTCATATTAATAATTTACACGACATTAAATTATTCTGATCAATACTATTGATTATTTTGTCACATAAAACATAAGTAAAGCAGACTTATTCATGGATATTGGGTCTTAAATCATTTAAAATGATGTACATATATCTAGTTTCAGGGAAACTTGATTTAAATAGAGTGTCTTTGCACTATATACATATAAATTAAAACCAAAATCTACCACAGCGGCCATGGTTTTTTGATTTACTGATAATAGTATTTTGAACAACTTTGTTAGATGGCCTTGCAAAGAGCAATGACATTTGTATGAACTTATTTTGAAATTAGCCCACTAGTTTCAAATTAAAAGGTTGTATTTGTTTGGTGTTTAATGCCGCTTTCAACAATTTCTATATCACGACTTTTCCTGGATAAATTTCCAGTACTACACGTGCATTGATCCTGACACTATCGATTCAGTCGTAATGCTTACCCCCACTGCCCTAAACGCCAATGAGGGAAAATCGTGACATTGTTTAAGTGTATGCTTATGTAAAACCATAGTTTTGCATTGATTCAAATCATTTGTACAATTACATATAAGGAACATAATTCACACAGTGCTTGTTCAGTATGTAACGCAGTGATTTCAATGAGAACTCTGGCTGCATGATTATAGATTGCGTAACCAATCTTAATACATATTTACTGATCAAATGTTCGCATCACGCGACTAGTCGTAGTACTACATTTGCATCTCACAAAAATGTACCCGTTTGTAGTCATTACTCGTCGTGTTACGCTCACTGGTACAATAGTTTACACTACCGAATATCTGATGATATCGTCTGGTATCATGCTTAACCCTTTTCCAAAAATAGACGCTTTTTGACGCCTCTGCGCCAGACGGCTTTTGAAAACGAGCAATTTCTACATTTGCCACAATGCTTTCAACTTTTTTTTATTCATACCTTCATTTATAGAGATTTTCAGTGTTGTTTATTATATAATTTTAAAGTCGTCTGCTTCAGATGTGTTGTATGTTGGAAAGGATTAACCTCGTGACTGCTATATGTTAATACCTACACGACGACCACAATGTCCTACGTCTTGTCGCGGTCGCAAATAAACTAAACTAAAAATATGTGTTTTATTTATGGACCGCCAATGAAGGTTTTTTGCCATAATGTTAATGCTGGATCAGATCTAATTATGTAACCTTCATCAAATAAAGATGTTATTATTATTATTATTATTATTATTATTATTATTATTATTATTATTATTATTGTTATCATTGTTGATACAATTACTATTATTATTATTAGTATGATAATCATCATTATCGTTATTATTATCATCATTTAATATAAAGACCTTACTTTACTTTTAAATTATATTCATAGGCCATCTTAGCCTTATTGTCAGTGATACTTAGATAGTCGTAAGGATATTATTTAGAAGTTATGGTGTGTCGTTCATATTTGCTTGAATAAGACATAACGGTAAATTATTTGATGCGATTTAATGATAAGCTACCAACGTACCTTTGTCAAAAACATATTTAATTAAATATGACAGAACGCCCAGGATCTCATAAAGAAACGTGTATGCTAGATATACGATAACTATAATACCCCAAGACAAATTATAACGAGCATACAGAGATAATTAACATATAACAATGGTGGTAATGGGAAACCCCCAATTCTAAATGCATTGTTCTGTATTCAGTCAAATATATATTGATTTTAAAAAAACTGTACACAAATGGCTTTTTTGTTAAAGGTATCTATCTCCTTTTTCATGCCGAGGACAAAATTAATGAAAAGTTTCTCATTTTGCCACAATATTTCGAAAGTTGTCTGCTTTTTTAATTTCCATGAGGAAATAATTTGTTAAAGGCATCAGGCAGTGAAATGTGTTAATGAATTTCATTCAATAGAAGTTTACTGCATATCTATAGTATAGAATATGAATTCTTATATGCAATTACTGTGTGTTATCAAGTTTCGTTTTATACTAACAGTTTTGTCGAAAATGGAAAAATAGCACTTTAATAAAATTTAATTTAAGAGTTCTCTACAGAAGTTGAATTTGAAAACAAGCAATTTCCGTAATATTTCCAACTTTTTTAAGTTATCATATCAATTTTTGAAGTAGTCTGCTGCAAATGTGTTGAATATGGAAAAGGGATAAACAAAAGAGACAGTTTCCTAATATTTAATTTTTGTTCTGTAGAATAAGTGTTATAAGTTGAAAGTAATCACTGTTCGATATTATGACGAGCAATTTCTTCCTTTGTCATAATGTTTTCAATTTTTTCCATTAATAATATCTTCACTTAAAGAGGTTTTCCCTTTTTTGGGGTTGATATATTCGAAGTCGTCTGCTGCAAATGTGTTGCATGTGGGAATGGAATACGGTTTCATATATTTGATTTTTGTTCTGTAAAATAAGTTTTATTAGTTGAAAGTATTCACTTTTCCATATCAACTTGTTGAAAATGGGTAGAAATTTGCCATTTTGTGAAAATGTTAGTGATATCTCCCTTCTCAATGTGAAATATTTCTGTTAATTAACCCTTTCCCTCATATAGACTCTTTTTGACGCATCTGCACCAGACGGCTTCTTGAAAACATAGTAACAAAAGAAGAAATTGCTCAAAAGGAGTGTTTTCCACTTTTAGTCATAGGTTATCCATTAAATTATAGAGATTTTCTATTTACTGACAAAATATGTTCAAAGTCGTCTGATGCAACGTTACTTTTACTTTTCTCAAAATGGCTTGATTACGTTTAAAGACTTTCAACGTATCACTTCACCTGTAAAGCAGTACTACATCGAATGGTGGTGCATTTTAAAACACACCGTTTTGAACAAGATGTCAGGGTCGTGCTGAAATACGCCCACATGTACATGTATGAGATATTGTTGGAGTCTTACTTCCTTTGTTATACGAAAACTATTTCTACGCATCTAGTTGATTGTGTGAATGCCAACGGGTGCATCGATTGCTTACAAACTTAGGACCAAATCCGGAAACTCTGTCTGTGTTGTATAACTGAATGCATTGTTCAATGAATTTTAACAAATAACAACAAACTTGCATCACAATCGAACTGTTATATAATCATTTAAACAACGAGTTATTGATATTTCAATACAGAAGTGGCACACAGGTATGTGTAACTCTTCAAAAGCGTATTACTACAAATATTTCAAATCATTATTAGACACGGAAAAGTACCTAACGATTGAAAGGCCTTAAATATATCGACGAACATATATATTAGGTCCTCTAACCACAGTTTAGCTTTAGAAAGAGGACGCCATGACAATATTGTGATTTTTTTTAGAGTTTGTACTTGTTTAAATAGAAATACTTACATTATTGAAGACGATTTACATTTTGTATTGATGTGTCTGTTATATGATAACTTAAGAAAACGTCATTTTCCACACAATTGAAATAATAATTTACCAACAAAACATATGTTTAATAGGATAATGCAATGTCAAAACAAAAATTTAATTCAAATCCTGGCTAGCATTTGCATTTGAAGAGAGACTTATTTGAAAACAACTTCTAATAACTGATATTTAAGAATACTTCAAATGAACAAATCATTTAAATAGAAAATATTAAATTACATTAATTAGGATGAAATAAGTGCATATATATGACACTATTATAATTCATAAAGTATGATACTTGGTAAATAACTATTTACATATCTACATTTATTGTTAAAAATTGTTGTCAAAGTTGTGTATATTGTGAGTTGCTCTGAAGCATTGATTTGTATGTAATTTATATGTATTGTGGACCGTGGCCTTATATTACAATACAAACATATTGTATTGTATTGTATTGTATAGGTTAATTGAATTTAACAAATGATTACATGTTTATTATTTTCTCTTATTTATATTCAGATGCAACATTCTGCTTTAATTTGTTTTAATCAAAACAACACTTGGTTCGTCAGTGGGGATCACATGGCAGTTGAGATAAATAGATAACAACATGTTCAGGTGTATTTTGGTCAAATCAAACATTCAGATCTGCAACAGTCTGCTTTAATGACAGCTGGGATAACTAGATAACGACAAAATCAATGCCGATTTCATTTATATTTCATACTTAAGTTGACTTTTAACGTTTCTTTCAAACTTACTCTCAGGAAGGATGTAAAACTGAATTGACAAGGGCGATCCTGACCAGGCTGAACAAATGCATAAGCTTATCACGATTGTATGAGTCGCAAATTCATGAAGATGATATTACCATATATATATAATTATATAGTATAACTCTACTTTAATGTCCTATGTTATGTACCATATATCATATTGATTTGAATGCAGAACAGATAACAACCGCCAGGCCGATCTTTCATTATGTCGGCAACATTCAAATAGTGTACACCACCGCTGCATGGCGGCGTTACATTGTATTGAAAAAAAAATATCCAATATATTTACAGACAGTCAGTTGCTAGAATGAATAATGGTTTGAATACTGCTAGGAATATTCAAGTAATTATCTACATGTTATCACCGTATAAACAGAAGAATTACAGCATACAGCATACATAAACCTAACAACTGATCAAGATCCTTCATCAAACTGCGTTTTCCCCATGGTTTAAAAAATATCTAGAATCATTGTTGCATCTGGAGATCAGTAGACAACAACACGAGCAGCGATTCCAAGATCCTTCTTGTCATCCTATACAAACCATTTTGATATAAAATCCATGATCTCAATCCATGTCAAAATCTAGATATATAGCCACTAAATTAGCAGCATCGTACTATGACTACTGTCACTGGTTAAACTATCACTTTATATTCAAACGTAAACTTCTCGGAAGCGTTGATGACTAATTTTCCAATGGTTGAAATTAAGATCAGACTGAAATACGCGGATTGATCTAAGTCTACACTGGTTAAATATGCCACTAACGTTGTTTTTCTATCTGGTCATATAATTGAAAATCGAAACTGAAAATGTGTTAAATTTGCTTTTAATGCATTGCACCGTATGTATGTTACCTTTATACATAATGCATGTACATAAGTGTAAGTCTACGAAAATTGAAACCAAATTGTTTACGGCTTTCAAGAATGAAACACGCATCTTAAACTGATTATATATATTATGTATCTTCTTTTATAAATGCAGATTGATGTAGTACATGCAGAATGAAACAAACATATCTGCAGGACAGCCTCTTGCAAGTGCAACATCCGCTGAGGAAATATTTTATAGTTAATCTCTCTTACAAATCACGTAAGCCATAACGTAATATAGTTTTAACTGGGGTCGGTATTGAGCTCTTTTCTACTGTCTATGGTGTTTTCGACAAGTGTATGTTATGATCTACCCGCACATACATCACACATGAGCCAGGTGTATACTGTTTGTCCGAAGTATAACAAAGGGTTATATAACCTATACAGCTAGATGCGGATTACATTGTATGGATTTGCAAGCTGATCTGTTCTTTAACGCTCGCAAATACATACATAATTGAATAATAATGACACAAAACAAAGTACTTTGAATCCTCAATTTCAAGCGATTCACAATGTTTTATTTCATAGACTTTTGTTTTTCTATGACTTCAAGTTCAAAACCTTATTGAGGGCTTTGTCTTATTTAATTTACTTTTCGCATATGCAGATAAACTTTTTTCATACAGTCTTGTATAACACCATAACAGCCTTATAATATATTAAGTATTTATGGATGAAAAAAGAGACCTTTTAAGTGTTAACAAGCAAATGTTTAAAACGGTTCGATGACAGACTGATGGGCACAAACGGCTAACAATTCTTTTTTTAAATAAGTCGTCTGCTGCTCAGGTGTACACAGTTATCTGCATCCGAGAAAGGGTTAAGGGTGATCCACTGTGTATTTGGTGAGGAAGGAGATATCTATGCCCGTTTTGTTTAAGTTCTTCTGCGCGCCTGTCCTCCCTCCATTGTTGTATAAGGCTCATCATCTTCTCACTCTTATCTAGATGTTCGGCCGGCGGCATTTTTTCAAACTCACCAGGTTCAAACTTACGACCAAAACAGCTCGATCTGAAAACAAAGGTAATAAAAGCACTGAAAGTGCTGTGGGACGGTACCATTGGTATGAGTGGAAAAAGATGGCCAACTGTTTCACTTATTTGGAAAGTTACAACACAGTTACATTATTTCAAAAAATGTAAACATAAAAGCAGAAATGCATACAGTTCAAACATTTATTTAAGACAGGGTGAACGTTATCTCCAGAGATCTTCAATTAAACTCATGAACGGTAGACATGGTTTACATAACCAAATGAATATGTGATAGGTAATTCGCAAACCCACTGAAAGTTCCGAAAATCTGAAGCAGATGATTTGAAAATGTCTAGGCAAAGATAAATCTGTATTAATGAAACTAAAAGTATTGATTTGTGAGGAAAACATTGAGGAAATTGCTCATTATCATCCATCTGTTGAAGATTAGACAATAACTGTATGTAGTTGAGAAAGGGTCCAATAGTACCTGTAGCAAAACTATTTATTACTCTAGAGTATCTCAAGAATCAAATTGGATCAGGTTGGAAAACATTATGTGAAAAGGATAAATTGCTCTTTTTCATTGATTTCTTGATATCTTGATTTCCCACAATATTTTCAAAATGAGTCCGTTATAGTCAGTAACAGTCTGTCACCATTTTCCGCTGGCAGAAGCATGCCTGTCCAATATGCACCAGACTACATTTGAAAACAATGAAATTGCTTATCGAAATTGCTTATCGTAAGCAATTTCTCTTTTTGTCATAATGGTTTCATCTCTTTTCAAAAATAATCCTTTCATTGATATAGATTTCCATATTTTTAACCTATATGTATTCAGTTGTCTGTTATATAATTGTTGTATGTGGAAAAGGATTAAGCAGCATATCCTATACAGTAGTTAATTAACCCTATCCAACCTGCAATTCGACGCTTGTGCAGCAGAGAACATATGAAAACATTGTGACAAAAGGAGAATTTGCATTTCATGAGGAATTACTCCTTTTTACAATGATCATTTTAAGTAGGAGTACAGTTAAGAATCATGCAGTGGTTGTTGAAACAACCATAGTCTAGAATTGTTATCTTATGGTGTGGGGATGCCTGTTACTATAGAAACAAGCCCTTGTTCACTCATATCAAAGAAGAAATTCATGGAAATTGTTTGTGAAAAGGAACTATTATTATCAATGATCTGCATATATGTTAATCAAATAAAATAGTTACTTTAGTTACTTTTATTCTGTTTTTAATCACAGCTGAACCAGATGTTTAACTGTTGCCATAGGAAAAAAACTCTTATAATATAGAGGTTATACATACAAGTCACAATGAATCCAGATTTTATAGAGAAGAATTTTCTAATAAACTTTAAATGAGATGTCATGAAAAAATATGACCCAAAGAGTGTTCACAAGGTTTATCTAGAATTGAATGAAAATTGTGGCCTAAAAAGTCAGTTTTAGTAACAATGACTCTTGTATATGATTCCTATCTGTGAAATGAGATTAAAATGTGTCAAGCTGAACAGACGTTATTGAGCAGAAACAGCTTTGAGGACAACCAGCACAAGGACCCCAATCTAATGAACCAGTTTTTGTTTTCAAGAAGTATGATGGCCCTTTATCCCTCACATGAGTAAAGCTAAGGAAAACTTATCCACTTTAATTCAGATACATTGATGGAGGGTCATCACATGAGATTTATTTCCACTTAAATTTGAATTATGACAGACAACTTAATAAAAAAAGAAGATTTTTCGAAAGTTTTCTACTGCTAAAAAGATCCAAAGACAACTTTATGAGGAAAAGCTTAATTAGGTGAACATATGTCAGAACAATTCTTTAACTAATGATGCATGCACATAGCTCTGTATATAATGAGATTAGCGCACATGTGACGTCTAAACAGTAAAATAATCATCATATGATTATGGCTCAACTAAAGAGAATTATGTTTCTCAAATATTCTTCCAGCATTCTGAGCTGATTAATTTGGGTTCATGCCATTTTCAATAGAACTTCAGTTATATTACAGCAACTATACAACTAACCATCATTCCCTGATCCCTGAATGACTAACTACTAATATAATAGGAAACATGCTGTACTAAAGTGAACTTCTATACATATATAGTCGACAAGGGTTGAACGTGGGATCATGTGCCCTGTCATGAAATAATAAAAGCATACATGTATATAATCATTTCTCTAAATATCAATATATATATGTCTTACATATAAGTTCAATAAGTATGCAATGGTATAAATTACATTGAAAACTCTGCAACATTATTAAAGTACTTAAACCATAGTTAGAAAACAGTAATTGCTCATAATGAGCCATTTCTCCTTTTCCAAAAATGCTTTAAATTCTGTCAAAGTCAAAATCTTAGTTATATTGTGTCAGCATCTAAATTCATGCCTTTTAACGCGCAAATCAACTTACCTCAACCGTGTTGGGGATTGATGACTGAATAAACATTGTAAGCTTACACACATTTCTTTCCTATCAGTCTTCCTCAATATAGAACGTCATGTGTCATTTCTCCACAAAAACAAAAACAATCTAACTGACAGCAGCTCGTCAACGCTGCATTATATTTCTACTTTCACTTTGACCGTAAGTTGCCATGGGAGATTACAATCTCCTTCGCTGAGTTGTAGTTCCTTACACTCACTTTCAATGTAATGAATCAATAGTTGGGAGATAGTTGTAATTGTTTAGCATCGAAGTGGTTGGCATTATTGTTAATAAAACAAAATATGCACTAAATCACTTCTGATCAACAAGATATTGAGGACAGTCGTGGCAATCGTGTTGATCGTAGGAAAGTCTTTGACGGTAGGCATCAATGCACAGGCGGGTACCTTTCTACACGAGTGCATACTTACGTTAACATTGGTTTTTCTTGAGCACCGAGCATAAACATCGTAACTAAATCTAACGATTGGTTTAAATGTTAGAGAAATAGTGCTCAAAGTGTAAGCTTATTTGAACATGATAGCAGCAGGATTATGAGATAAATATTTTATAGAAAGTGACTGATACGTGTAAACATAGAACAGTCATATCGACCAGAACCAGACTCACAGATCACGACGCGATGCTTCTAAATTATTTAATCTACAAGAGTTGCTGCAAGATGCAGTAGTCCGATGTTAGCGCGGGAATCAGCAGTGTATGCCTTAAGAAATACTGTTTGATTCGAAAAACACGAAACCCGCTTTTAAATATATGATATAAATATATGATAACAATGGTTTTTTAGTTAAATACGTAAAACGAAAACAAAAATACCTTTTCCCAACGTGTTGACCTCGATCTCTCGAAATTATTGTAAACATTTGTCTGCGCATGCGCGTCCTTTTTTTCCCCTTAATATATTCTTAAAATCACAAAATTTAGCACAATAACTTCGCATTTATGAAAATATTCTCATTTTCCTGTTATTAAAACCCCGGTGGTTCCCAGTGCTGTTACAAAGACTCCGCTCTGGTATACTGCTTGTGTTCAGTTGTGTGACTCATGTCGAAATTAAGAGAAAAGAGGGGAAAATGTTACGGGAACAGGTATAAATATCACTTCTACAGCCTTGCTGTGAAAGCCTGCTTTTATAGCGACGTTGGTAGAGTGGTTGGCCTTTTCGTAAAGTTCAGCAACGTTCATCGCGGTTAGTGCCTGGATGGGTGATCCGCGATGGCTTAACGCCGGTACACGTTACCCTATGGTTTTAATTTACATTTTAATTATAAAAAAACTACTCGCATATAAATAGACTGGTTCACTCATATTAATCTTCTATCACTAACTCGAACGAGAACCAGTCTAGTGACGAACTGCGACGGAAATGTCCGAGAGCTGACGGTAAAATACGGCGCATGCGCAAGCCCATTACACCAGTGACAGTTCTAAACACAACCAATATATGCACTGGTGCTGAGGCACCCGCGCAATAACCTGTGGGATTGTAATTGTCTCGGGAGTTATTTATGTGTGAATGAATGAACGAAATTGTTCTACCATTTGTCTTGAAATAGTAAGTCCATCGATTTTGTAATTTTCTTTATTGATTTTGATGGTTCAGATCTGTTTTCGCCAATACTTAAACATTTTCCAACATACACCAATACTGGAGCAGACGAGTTTGAAAACATGTAAGCACAAATATTGAAAGTATGATTTTCTTAATAGAGTTGAAAACATTGTGACAAAGGACAAATTGCTCATTATGATTTTTTTTTTATCTTTTTCTATATTTTTAAAAAAAAACTTACTGCTGCGTATGCGATAAATTGCGTCATCACGTGGAATGATTTTCTATATTTGAGTAAGAGTTGAGGTTACTCTTTTGTTGAGTTTATCTATTTGAGTAGGCGTGGTGTATATCATCTTGTTTAGTTTCTCTATTTGAGTAGGCTTGGTGTAACTCATTTTGTTTAGTTTCTCTATTTGAGTAGGGTTGGGGGGGGGGGGGGGGTTCTCTATTTGAGCACGGCTGCTGTCACTCATTTTGTTTTAGTTTCTCTGTTTGAGTAGAGTTGGGGGTTTACACATTTTGTTTAGTTTCTCTATTTGAGTAGGCTTGGTGTAACTCATTTTGTTTAGTTTCTCTATTTGAGTAGGGTTGGGGGGGGGGGGGTCTCTATTTGAGTAGGGTTGGGAGGGTTTCTCTATTTGAGCACGGCTGCTGTCACTCATTTTGTTTTAGTTTCTCTCTTTGAGTAGAGTTGGGGGTTTACATATTTTGTTTAGTTTCTCTATTTGAGTAGGCTTGGTGTAACTCATTTTGTTTAGTTTCTCTATTTGAGTAGGGTTGGGTTCTCTATTTGAGCACGGCTGCTGTCACTCATTTTGTTTTAGTTTCTCTATTTGAGTAGAGTTGGGGGGGGGGGGGCGGTTTACTCATTTTGTTTAATTTATCTATTTGAGTGGAGTTGGTCCTTTTGTTTGAGTGAGTTAGGTGTTACTCATTTTGTTTAGTTTCCCTATTTGAATAGAGTTGGGCGTTACTCTTTTTGTTATAGTTTCTCTATTTGAGTAGACTTGGTGTTACTCGTTTTGTTTAGTTGTCCTATTTGAGTTGATTGGGGATGGGGGTACTCATTTTTTAAAGTTTCTCTATTTGAGCTGGGTGTGCGGTTACTCGTTTTGTTAAGTTATCTTATAGAGTAGGGTTGGGGGTTACACATTTTGTTTAGTTTCCTAATTGAGTAGGGTTGGGGGGTTACTACTTTTGTCTAGTATCTCTATATCAATATAATTTGGGGTTACTCATTTTGTTTTATTTCTCAATTTGAGTAGGGTTGGGGGTTACTCATTTTTTTAGTTATAATAAAGCATTTCTAGCTCTGACAAACCTCATTAAAACCAAACTGAATCATCGCTCGCTCGTATATATATATATATATCAGACTACTGCCTCATACAGGTCGTCTCCGATTAGTGTAAGTGCAGTACTAAACCACTGAGTATTGTATGTGCAGTACTAAATCACTGAGTATTGTATGTGCAGTACTAAACCACTGAGTAGTGTATGTGCAGTACTAAACCACTGAGTATTGTATACAGTACTAAACCAGTGAGTAGTGTATGTGCAATAATAAACCACTGAGTAGTGTATGTGCAGTACTAAACCACTGATTATTGTATGTTCAGTACTAAACCACTGAGTATTGTATGTGCAGTACTAAACCACAGAGTATTGTATGTGCATTACTAAACCACTGAGTATTGTATGTGCAGTACTTAATCACTGCGTATTGTATGTGCAGTACTCGATCACTGAGTATTGTATGTGCAGTACTAAATCATTGATTATTGTATTTGCATTACTAAACGACTGATTATTGTATATGCAGTACTAAACTTTAATAATTACAATGACAAATCACTGTTTTGAATTACTACAATGATATTTACACATCATTGAACGTACCACCGCTGCAGGAAGGTTGGAGAAGTAAGGAAAACGTGAAAGGAAATAACAATTGCATCTTATGATTATGTATTTATTGTTAAAAAGTTGAAAGATTATATCAGAAATAGTAAATATTATGAAATTGCCAATTTGAAAACAGGAGGACTTGGTTGGCACTTTATCGCTCACCTGAGTGCAAGAGCTCTCAATTTAATGAGGCAGAAACTTCAAAATATTCTACCTAAACCTGCTTTCAAAGTTTCCTTTGATTCTTCATCCCTTAAATGTGTATACTGGGAGAAAGTGTTTGACCAATGCAAAACTGATCAAGACAATTATTCTGACAAAGATTCAAAATGCATCCTCCAGGGTGTAACAATACAGTTTATGTAGGGTTTCCAGGACCTGTGCCTAAATATTGATTTCTTTGATTGAATTGTTGAACCGATTAGGTCTTGATAAAGCGATCGATAGTTAAAGCACATTACGTTTTCATGTAACTGGCTATCATCACTGGAAATGTTTGAATCGTAAGTTACTCGAGCCGAGTCTTGCGATATGGGGTCTTAGTACACACTGCGTCATCAGATTTCAATATATCAATGTTAGTTCCGCCAAAATTCAATTATTGTAGCCCAACAGGTTTTCTCTCCCCCATCCCTTCTTGTGCCTAGAGACATTGCCTCCCTGTGTCATACAAGTAACACAAAGGATTACAATGGTAATAGGAATTCACTCATGTTTTGTGCTTTTCTTGGTACTGGTGTGTATATCGTGCATACGGTAATATTTCTTTGATAATTATACATAACCCTGTACGATTATATATTTACGATATTAAGATAATGTATTGAATCAAAAGGGAAACGTTGAAGTTTGATATTTGCTTTATGTTTTATAACTACATGTAATCGAAATATTTGAGTGAATATTTCCAGTTAAAGTACAAGCATAAATGAGTACATATTGCAAGTATTTGTCTTTCGTCGAATATGTGTCCTCGAAACTGACAGAACAACTTTGTGCACGTGTTATTAGAGCTGACCACTGATAGATTTTTCTGAACCATTATGCTATCAAATCAAAAACCAAATCTTTTATTAAATTTGATTGATCCCGCGGCTTCTCAAAAACGACAGAATTCAAGCTCGAGTGCTCCTTTTCTAAACTAGCGCTAGCGCAACACAATTGTCAATCTGCGACATCATTTTCGCCAATCATCAAGCGACAGAGATGACGTTTATGCATCTACTTAACATCGCAATCCTAATAAAGGCCGGGCTCTCTAAACCTTGTGTGGCTGTTAGTTCAACATTATTTACGTTGTAGGCAAAAGTGCGACTAGTCCCGTTTAATTCTTATTATTGCTGATGATTAATTAACATTATTCTTTATATTACAGTACCTCATGTCCAACAATGAAATACCTTTCTAAATTACTCCATTCGACGTTACGTCGATATGTTCGAGAATCGTTGCTTCGTTTCATGAAAGGATAGAGGTGGACACATTCGGTTTCAAACAAATTCGTATACATTTACAGCAAACAAACAAACATTGCCAATTCCAAAATAGCGCATTTCAGTTTTGACCCCTTTAAAGTCACTTGGTGTAGAATACACCAACGTCTTCAATCTTTGAATATGATCAAACTCACTACATCGTGTAATCAAAATACATACAAACAATTGAGTTACCAAAATTATTCTTTTACAAAAGTTGCCTAAAATAAAACATAATTGAACAGTTTCCTTTTTCCATCAGTATATATTGAAGTGATTTCTGTATTTCAGATAATCAAATACGGATCCAAGATGTCGGACAGGAGAAAGTGGATGATTGTGTCATCTGTTGCCATAGTAATTTTGCTATATTTCTTTAGAAATAAAGAAAACATATATCAATCAAATGACATGAGAAACCAAGCCGAAACAACTTTGTTAAATTTCTCTACAATTAAGAATAACAAATATCAAGCAAATCACAAGGAACAACCTGTGCGACACGAGGTCATGATTAACACTGTGCAAAAAATCAGACAACAATCAAAAACAATCATGGTTGCGGTTATAAATGACGCATATCTCCCCTTTGCGTACAGTTGGCTTTGTAATACTAAAGAAATGGGAGTACATAAAAACACACTATTCATTACAACTGATGAACAAACCAGCGATAAACTGAAACGAGACTGGCCCGAAATAAGCGTGGCGAGCATGAACATTAGCAATCTCAGCGGGGACAGGAAGTATGGGCAGGCTGGATACATTAGGGTTAATGTCAAACGTCACCAATACATTTATCAGCTATTACAAGAAGGGTTCGAACTTCTTCATTTTGAAGTAGATTGTGTATGGCTGAAGAATCCACTTCCGGTTTTGCAAAGTCACGTGGGATATGACCTACTAGTGAATAAAGTTTCCAATAGCAAGCGATACGCTAGTGGATTTGTATACATTTATAACACTGGAAGATCTGTTCGAGTATGGGAACTGTTAGCGCAAAGTATGACGGATTTAGCAAATAAAATAGCATTGTTAAAAGATGACAAAAATGTGGAAGAGAAAAACAACGACCAGATTTTTTTGTCGGATATCATATTTAACAGGTATGTGGACATTTACATTGGTTTGATATCATACAGGTATGTGAATATTTACATTATATTATCATATTAACCAGACATTCGATCACTTATGCTGGTTTACCTGACCGATAGCACCGTTAACAGGTATGTAGACATTGCTATTGGTCGAATATCACAGTTAATAGGCATGCGGACATTGCTAATGGTCGGATATCACAGTAAACAGGTATGTGGACATTGATATTGGTCGGATATCACAGTTAAAAGGTATTTGGACATTGCTATTGGTCGGACATCACAGTTAACAGGTATATGGACTTTGTTATTGGTCGGATTTCACAATTAACAAGTATGTGGACATAGCTATTGGTAGGATATTACAGTTTACATGTATGTGGATATTGCTTTTGGTCGGATATCACAGTAAACGAGTATGTAGACATTGTTATTGCATACTTTGATATTGTCCCGTTCACTTTGCATTGCAGAAAGTAGTCATGATTTTTCGATCATGACCGCTGTCAAGGAGTGATCATGACCGTAGATAAGGACGTGCGGATATTCTGCATAATTAACATGCTAGGGACTACTATTGTTATGTAAACAAACATAGCTGAACTAAATATCATTGGTAAACCACACGGGACTTTGTAATGTTAAATTCTCATATATTGATCATGGACAATTTCTTACTGCCTCATGCTAACAGTACATATTTGACATGAAAACAGTCTAAAACGCGTGTCTAAAATGTTGGTTATGCAGAATTTTCGCACGTCCTTATCTACGGTCATGATCACTCCTTGACACCGGTCATGATCGAAAAATCATGACCACTTTCTTCAATGCAAAGTGAACGGGACAATATCAAAGTATGCAATAATTTTCGATCATGACCGGTGTCAAGGAGTGATCATGACCGTAGATAAGGACGTGCGAAAATTCTGCATACTTAACATGCTAGGGACTACTTTTGTTATGTAAACAAACATAGCTGACCTAAATATCATTATCATACCTCACTTGACTTTGCAATGTTAAATTCTCATATATTGATCATGGACAATTTCTTACTGTCTCATGCTAACAGTACGTTTTTGACATGAAAACAGTCTAAAACGCGCGTCTAAAATGTTGGTTATGCACGTGCATGACGTCATTTAAAAAAAATGACGTCACCGTTATAATTCAAACGGCATTTGCACAAAAATTACTACTTATGTAAACAAACAGTTTGTTTCTAATTCGGAAGCAGATTTATCAATTCTAGATAATAAAAAAACCTCCACAGTAAATAGTTTACAATATGAAAGTATGCAATAAAAAGGTTATTGACCCTGTACTGTGAAATCATCGTTGGACCTCGTTATTTGGCGAACGTAGCCTCGCAAGCTCGGCAACGTCAACCAAAGAACTCGGTCCAACGATGATTTCACAGTACAGGGTCAATAACCTATATTATTGGTCAGATTTCCCAGTTAACAGGTATATGGACATTGCTATTGGTCGGATATCACAGTCAACGGGTATGTAGACATTGCTATTGGTCGGATAGCACAGTTAACAGGTATGTGGACAATGCTATTGGTCAGATATCATATATAATATGCGTTTAAACAATAATATTAGTTGGGTACCATGTTGAAAAGCATGCGATCATTTATATTGGTTGTGTTTTATACTAAGCCGGTAAGCGATCATTTGTATTGTTGATTATCATATTACATAGGAATGCGATCATTTGAGTAGTATAAAGTAAGGAAACACATTTGGGACTATAGACTTGTTTGATATTATCAACATTATAATCAACCAACTACTGATATAGTTGTAAATATATTTGAGCCGTGACCGTCAAATCCGAACTAGAAGTATCTTCGTTTGTTAAATTCGGTCTAATTTCATTCAAACTAGACAAGATTCTCAGTTGTACGTTTTTTCGAACCGATGACACCACATAAAAGGTCGTCTAGTATTGACCATAATCATTTAAATATTCATTCATCGTTTAGCTGAATAAGCAGCGCTTCTCTATCTTGTTCCTTTTTTTTTTATATCTCCCATGTTGATGCCTAACGATTTTGTAAGCGAGATAAATTGATTGGCTGACGCAAAGTTCAATCTGAGACGAACTCTAATATGTAGTCACACTATCTATTCGTTAATGAGATTGAATCCATTCGTACAGTCATCAGGTATGTATGTTAATAAGATTGAATCCCGTCGTACAGTCATCATGGTTATACGTTACTGAGATTGAATTCAGTCATGCAGTCATCAGGTATATACGTTAATGAGATTGAATCCAGTCGTACAGTCATCAGGTATATACGTTAATGAGATTTAATTCAGTCATGCAGTCATCAGGTATATACGTTAATGAGATTGAACTTTGTCGTACAGTCATCAGGTATATACGTTATTGAGATTGAATCCAGTCGTACAGTCATCAAAGAAAAAACTCAGTGCTGTCTCCGTAGTGAATGGGAGCGGGACCCGGTCGGGTCATACCAAATATTTAAATATGAATTGTACAATGGCTTCCCTCATTGGTTTCAGGATAAATAAGACCGGTCAATTACCCTGGAAGGGAACTCAGCCCGGTAGTACTGGTCAACTACTGTTTTACAGCATTAATTATAAAATACACGAATGTCAGTCATCGTATGTTGCGATCAATAGTATGATGTTGACATACAGGCTTAGCCTCGTGCATTACAGGTGAACACATTTGATAAATTATATGAAAATATGATAATTGGTTTAAATGATATACAGTGCGTTGTAAAATTTACATGACTTGACAATGCCCGAAATACCATGATATAAGGTTGCAAGGAGTATCATTACACCCTAACTGCTCATGTGTACTTGTATATACATTTTACAAACAAGATATTATTTAGTTGTTTAAAAAAAAAGAGTCACCAAAGCCAACGAAATAAGGGTATTTAATGAAGAAGATATTATTCATATTAGTACAATGTAGATAAATATATATTAAACGGTGTGTATGGGTAAAAAAATCATAACCTTAACATTTGTTATGGCTAAAATAACAAATGGCTTAAACAAAATCATGCATTTTTTTTTAAGGTAGTATCTTTTTGCATTTTTCAGGAAAATTATTTGAAAATGAGATATTCTTTAACCTTTTCCCACATACAACAAATATAATATATTTTAAATTCAATTTTGTATTAAAAAACTAAAAGTAAATTAAAGCGTATGAAATAACAAGAGCTGTCGGAGGACAGCGCACTGGACTATTCCACCGCTTATTTAAGTTACTGAGATATGGTTTCTAATGTAGTTGCAGGCAAAACATTTGCTAGAATTTCTTAAAGGTTTGATAATTTGCATTAAATGCAGGATCGAGTTGTTTAACTTGACAATCTACATAGTTGTGATGGTTGGGAAGGGTTGTATACCGTTTCAATGGAATGCATTAGTTACTAAGATATGGACTCTTAATGTAGTTGCACGCAAACCTTTAACCATAATTTTTAAGTAGAAAAAGGGCAACAGTATGGAGTTATCTTTATTGGTTGTGTATATAGTTGTGAAATTAGGGAGGGTTTTATAAAGTTTCAATACAATGCTTCAAGTAGTAATTGAGATATGGACTTTTAATTTAGTTGCATGCAAAACTTTAACCAGAATTTCTTAGTCCAAAATAAAATGCAGGATAGAGTTATCTATCTTGATAATATACATAGGTGTGATATTTGTGTGGGTTGTATAAAGTTCCAATACAATGCATCAAGTAAATACTGAAATATGAACTCTTAATTTAGTTGCAACTTTAACCGAAATTTCTAAGTAAAAAAAGGGCTATAACAAGAAAACAGCTAAAATATCATATCCTCGACTGTCCAAGTTTTATTGACCTTAAGACTGTTATCAATATATTGCAGTAACTGTAGCAAACAAACCAAATTACATCCAATTTCCTTTACTCAGTTGTTGACACTTGTACTTATTAACAAATAAACTGATGCTGTTTCATGTTTTACAAATTAAAAACCAGCAAATGAGATATTGTTGGATAGGAAGATATTGTTCATTTTGGCAATTACAACATTCCGGCAATGTATTCGCAGACATCAAGTCATTTACGTCAGGCAAGGGGCTAAACTTAACCCTTTTCAACATACATCAAACCTGCAGCAGATGATATTGACAATGTTGAGAAATATCATGAGCAGGTGGTGCTTTTCATATGGGACAACACTTTTAACTCAAAATGCCTTTAACCTTTCTATGTCTTTCCTTGATTTATTTAAAGCTGCATATCGGTCAAAGAGTTTTAATATTGTAATATCTCATATGGGACTTTTGAAAATATATGTCAAATAGTAGTTTCTCAGTCTTAACGCATAGTGTTTTCATCTTTGTCTAAAAATTATACATTGAGCCAGATCATGCAAATGCAGCCAGTTGCGTTGGAAGATTGTTGTGTGTGAGTACTGAAATGCCATTGAAAATAATGTTGTTGAGCTCAAGTCAATCAATCAACCATGGTGAGAGTCAGTTTCCAATTATATTTATTACAAATTTACAAATAAATGGCATTTGAAAGAAATCAAAACATTATTCAATGCCTTCTAGGGTGATTTTTCATCAACATTCCTGGAAATATCACACTTATACACTCCTGACCTTACAAAAAAAAAAAAAAAAAAAAATAACAGATATGTACTAATTATATTATTAATTATATTAATAATAGTATTATTATACTGACATGATATGTTTAGGTTTTTTAGATCACCTTAGCCGAAGGCTGAAGGTGAGCTATTCTGATCACTTTTTGTCCGTCGTCCGTCGTCCGTCGTCCGTCGTCCGTCGTCCGTCTGGTGTTAACTTTTAGCTTTAAACATCAACTCCTCCCAAACTCCAAGGACAATTTTCGTGAAACATCACAGGACTGTTCCTCTGGTTGGCCTCTTTCAAAGATTTAAATTCCATTGAGAACTTTGGTTGCTGCGGCATCAGAAAGGGGACAAAATGTCCAAACTTTGAAAATCTTCTCCTCCGAATCTGCCTGTCAGATTCAAATATAATTTGGTAGAAATGTTCCTTGGGTGACCCTCTATAAAAATTGTTCAAGCCATACTGATTGGTCGAAAAACATGGCAGTCAGGCGGCATCAAAAAAGGGGCAAAATGACAATACTTTAATAAAGTATCCTTATAAAAGTGCTTGTCTGATTTAAAGATAGTTTTGTAGAAATGTTCTTTCATTGATCATCTACATACTTTGTCAAGCCATATTGATTTGTTGAAAGGCATAGCAACCAAGCAGCATCAGAAAAGGAGTAAAATTAACTTTTTGCTTCAAATGACATATGGTTATTAGATTGATGGTCTAAGGGAGGTAACACTTGGCAGAGTATTATGCAAGGGCAATCTCCTTCGCAGAGTTGTCGTTCCTTACACTCACCATACACTATCAATCAGTTGATCGATTTAATGTCCAAACTTTAAAAATCTTCTCCTCCGAATCTGCCTGTCAGATTCAAATATAATTTGGTAGAAATGTTCCTTGGGTGACCCTCTATAAAATGTGTTCAAGCCATACTGATTGGTCGAAAAACATGGCAGTCAGGCGGCATCAGAAAAGGGGCAAAATGACAAAATTTGAAAATTCCATTTTTTATGAAAGTGTTTGTCTGATTTTAAGAAAATATAATACGAATCTTACTGTAATGATCCTCTATTTAATTTGTTTAAGCCGTTTTGATTGGTTACACAATCATATCAACCAGGTGTCGTCACAAAAAGGGTAAATTTAACTTTTAGCTACAAATGACAACCAACTCCTACCATTCCAATAGACCAATTTCCACAAAACATCACAAGAATGTTCCTTTGGTGGTCCTCTTTCAAAATTGTTCAAAGATTTAAATTCCATTGATAACTTTGGTTGCTGCGGCATCAGAAAGTGAGAAAAATACCCAAATTTTAAAATCCTTTTCCTCCATAATCTACTTGTGCGATTGCAAGATAATTTGGTAGAAATGTTCCTTAAGTGACCCTCTAAATAAACTGTTGAAGCCATATTGATTTCGTTGAAAAACAGGGCAGCAAGGCGGCATCAGGAAAGGTGCAAAATGACAAAAACTTTATAATTCCATTCTTATTAAAGTTCTTGTTAGATTTCAAGATATAAATGGCCTTTACTGATAAGCTGTTTCTTGAGAAGTGTCCACTCCTTTGCAGTTTCATTTGCATTCCCTGATAAAATTTTCCAAGATATTTGCAGTTAAATATTTGCTACTAATTTACTATCAATTAGGTGATCGATTTAGGGCCATCTTGGCCCTCTTGTTTCAATATGTTTTTCAGATTCCTTTCTTGGTTGGGGACTGACACTGCTTAAATAATTGTTCTTACTTTCACACGACCTAGGCTTTGCCTATTAACATATTAAATGTTTACCCAAAATAGGTACCACCTATACTCATCTATGCACATGTTATGATAAACACTTTGGCAGCCTTCTCTGGGGTAATCAGGATAAATCCTCCAGTTTTATGAAGGCAACTGTTTATAACTAAAAAATGGGTTCAATGTATTTTCTTTTATCATATGACAGTAAGAAGCCTTGTATTAAGGTTCAAAACATTATATCAAGTAGTTAATACAATTTGGTGATACATGTACTTGCATTCAAAACCTTAATCAGTTTTTCAAACATGCAAAAATAAAAGTACATAATTTTAGTTAAATGCAAGATAGAGTTATCTAACGTTATTATTAATTTATGTGTACTTGTTAGGAAGCATAGTATGAAGGCAATACCTCAAGTAGTAAATGAGGTATGAGATAGTATACATGTATGTGTGACAAGCAGTACTTGAGACTAGGAGTCAAGTTCCCATGATGAAGAAATAGACCAGTATTTATAGTTTGTCCTTACATGTTATGCAACAGTATACTTGCATATTGATTGAACATTTTACAAGGTGCTTCCTAGTGTTATTGTATCAAGACTGTATTAATCAAACATGTAAGAAGCTGTGTGTTATGAATTATGAGGGTCAAGCTTGCATTCTGTTCTTCATATTTATTGTATCTTCTATGATTTGTTTCTACACAGGATCATGGTTCCAGTACATTTCATCATACCTCATATCTGGGCTGACCACTGCTTGGACATTTATGGCATGAAATACATTTCTACAAACATAAATGTCATCCCTAACTGTTGGAGCTATAATGCGTATGAGAGTCCCGTCCACTGCTCCAATGCAGTTGGGCAGCCTTGTAACCTGGTGCAACTGTTGTTTGATGGCACCAAGTATGTCCGGTGTTGTCGGGAACTGTATGTGTATCACATGCCTGTCTGTTGCAGCTACAACCTTAATAGTGTAAAATATGAAACATTAATTTCTTAATAACTACAGACTGATACATAAGAACCCAAAATGTTATGGTTCTACTCTTGTCTCCTTTATCTGTTCACATATTAAAGAAGAATATCAACTAGAGACAGTTTTTCACCAAAGAAAACATAAATGTCTCCAACCATTTATCACTGCATGATAGACTTGCATATAACTGAACAGTAACAATCTGAAGATATACAATAGTATGCTTGGCACCAATCACTCTGTGAAGTTTGGTGGAATTCTGACCTGTGAAATATAGAAGTAGTGCTGATATCATACAACTTGAGATATAAATGGACATTTATTATAACTGCACTGGCAGCAGACATTTAGTATAACTGCACTGACAGCACAGGATGATGGTTGTACCCAAATTCAAAGCAATTTCTCCTGTTGTCACCATGTTTTAAGCTCTATTCAATTATTGTACTTTCATTCTAAGGGAGTTTCCAATTGTTTATTTATGTAGTGAAGTTGTTATACATTAAATAAATCCTAAAGGCTGGTTTAAGTAGATTTCTTATACATAACATGTTAAAAATATTAAATCAGGAAATGTTAATGGACTAAAATCATAAATTCTCATGTAGTTCATTAGTAGTAGAGACAATATAACTTGAAGCTTATAAGCATTTTGCTTTTAACAGGTCTATTAGGTTTTGTTTTCCCTCTGTGTGATGTGGTTAGAGATTTCAGTTAGCTTTTCACAGTCAGAGATTTCAAAATGACCCGATAGCCGGGTAAATTATCCATTAAAGCACCTTTAGCCCAATACTTTAACAGAATTTCCTTTACCTTTACTGGGGGAGGACCCTAGACACGCCTTCTTTCAATTAGTATCCTGCTAATCCAAAACAAAATGAAACCCTTGCTTAGTTGGATACACTTTCCTTACATCACTTATCACTACTATTAAGCTCTCATATTTGATCATTCAGTTTAAACTATTTACAGTCTCGGCACATATCACTTATAATTTTCCTAACGTTTTTGTTTTGTTTATTGTCTTAATTTCAAATGAGTTATAACTGGTATTGGGATTTTCCCATTTTAAAATGCCATATTGACATATTTACAACATTTACATTTCTTTGGAAATGACATTGTATGCAAAATCTATCATTCTATGGGATTTCTTTGCCAGATTATTTCATAGTCACTGCAAATGATACACGTACAGAGCTTTTTGAAACACCATGAACAAGTCTATCCTTACTATAGAACTCCCCTTTAGCCAAGAACTGCAGAACAATGAGGAGCTAAAACAATAGAAGAAACCATTTAATATATTATAATATTACATGCATAATATAGTTCATAATTGCTTAATTGTACTTAGTTTCTTGAAACATGTCAGTACAGTCTATTTACAGGTTTATATTGACCCATTTTAAATGAAACAAATCAGACTTTCCTATAAATATTTCATGTGTAAAGGAGACTATCTTAGAAGTACTTTTCTTCCGGCTATACAAACAGAAACGGGTAATGGGAAAGACACGAGCTTGAAACACGTTACACACTATTTTACCTTTGTCATGGCTGGAATGGCATGACTTCGCATGTTTCTTTTGGCTTGATATCCTCCTCTATAAGATCATACACATCAGTAACTTGCTGCCGTGACAAACGATATATGTATGTTAACTCCCTATCACTCAGATTGTTCAGCAAATATGTCCTATCGCGAAACTTGCAAGGTTGGCGACGTCGGACTTGTCTTCGGTCGGCCATATTTACGTTGTTCGAAATAAACATACGCAAGCGTTCTTCTAAAGTATATCTACGAAACTATTTCTGTGAAACTTACGTGATAACATCTTAGTAAAACGCAGTTACGAACAAAGAAATTTCGTACAAACTTATGAAAGTTTTGTATTTTCGTAAGCGTAAGTCCGTTAGTAGAACGGGCCCCAGTGGTATAATTATCTTAAATAGTATTGTATAAAGCTATTAACACAAACCATTTAACTAAAATATTTACTAGTAGAAATTATTACATATTTCTTATACCTCTCCCACATATAACAAATCTGTAGCAGACGACTTTGAAAACAACCAGACAAAAACATGAAAGATCCCCAAAAATGAAGGTATAATTAATTAATTATTGAAAAAAATTGAAAACATTGTGGCAAAAGAAAAAAGTGCTCGTTTCGAGATTAAATACTCATTAATGGTACGGTGCCTGTAGTTATTCAATCTCAACCTTTTATTTATTATCAATTTCTTCTTTTGTCACAATGTTTTTAAGAGGTGTCTGCTGAAGATGCGACTGAAAGTGTTTATATGTGGGAAAGGGTTCAATAGTAATGCAAAAATACCATGATAATTGCACGTGGAGGCAGTATATACACTTTCCCCTTTCGCAACAGTCGTTTCAGTTCACCGACATTCTCGTAAGTCAATGAACCATCTATTTTTTTGTTTTGACCAGACTTCATTAGCTTGAAGCCGTGATGCAAAGCTGGAAAACAAAAAACTAGATGGTCCTCCATGGCTAAACTGGTGATGATCCTTTCCAGTTCCAATTCTTTCTCACCTTAAATAAACAAGTAAGTCAGATTTCCAAAATATATTGAATAAACAATGTGCCAAATAAATTGTGATACATAACACAATTCAAAACACTATAAAAAAATCACTAAAGCTATACATTAAAATAATTTCTGCCATTAAGTCTTTCAATCAGGTCAAACCAGATTAGTTCTATGTATATGCAGGCATAACATTACAATACATTGTTACATATAATTAGTTTGGATAAATATAAAGGGTTAATCAGTAAATAGCATTTTTTTTTTAAGTATTTATTTTGTAGAAACATAGAGAAAACAGAACGTCAAACTGAGATTAATTTATCTGAAAATTCACTTTATGTACAGGTAAATAAATGCATAACGAATAAACGATCAAAGATTACCTAGCCCTTTACTTTGAAGGAATTTTATTTTGGCACAACCAGGAACGTTAATATATTCCTGGTTGTCCAAGAGAATAAACCTTATCCTGATTGCCGCCTGAAATCTGCGGCCTGTTTTCTTTGTCCTTGAAATTAAAAACATCATCACAAGATTACCTTAATATTAAATTAAAGCATACCGTTTGGAGTTGTACAACAGCAGATAATGATCATACTGTATTTATTTAAAATGAGCTGAAATGGTTCATTAGATTAATACAGGGACCGTGTATTACATGTATATATTGTCCCTAATTATTATTAAAAGAAATTTGAGGTACGTTTTTAGTAACCATACAGTAAGATTAAGAAAATTAATATAACTCTAAATAAGTTATATAGGTCTCATTACCAAAATTATGACTTTTGACCCCCTTTGTCACACTTTATCCTCTTTAATTTGAAAATCTCCCTTAAGTTACAGGGCTTGTTAGATTCATGTCTATTATAATTACAAACTATATGCCGGAGTATGTGAACTATATTATCAGATGTTCGGGTAGTCTAACATGTACAACTGTTTTGTTCGGTTTTGTGTCTAAAATATGTATTTTTGCCTAGACAAAACAAAGAGATCTCAACTATCTGAACACACTACTTAAAAGTTAATCCATTCCAGGCAACAACCCGCAAAAAAACCTCAATATACGTTTTCATAAAAACGGTTCTAATCAGTTGAAGATAATATGTATTTTAATTTCCTTCAACACAATTAAAGAGATGAGAAATCTGCACAAACACTTTTAATGTTTTTTTAAAGCTGCAGGAGAAGCTTGCTTAGCTTCTTTCAGAAAAACAACAGCATCTACCTGTGCATATTACCAGGGACAATACACGGTCCCTGATATTACCTGTGCATATTAAATTCATGACACAATCTCATATTAAAATAAATATACATTAATTGATTATGCAAACGAGAAACGAAGCACTGATAGATTTTAAAATTCTACAGGTGTGTCTTGCAATATGTAATTTATGAAAAGTTGCGTATAAATCCGATCTTAAATGACAGCTATGACATGGGAATGGAACAGTGTCTTATGACCTTTGAACTGTTTGCATCGACTTGGAAGACACTAATCCAAATAGTTTATAGACTTTCTGTTTCTCGTTTTATCATCTGTCATTTATTGGTCGCGTATGCAGGATAATGAAAAATGAGCATACGCGATGTATTTCTTTGAAGGACTAGGAAGACGCAGGCACTAGGAAGACACAGGCAATGCCATCATTCATGTCATGAAAAGAACAAACAGTTTGATGCCTGCCACTACCTACACATATCCAATCTAAATACCCAGAAGTATATTTTGAATCAGGTTTAAAAGCATATAAATGATACACTAAAATTACATACTTGTTGGTGTCAGTTCTCTGTTGTCAGACCTTCTAAATAGAGCGTTCGTAGCCTGCAGAAGCGTATCAGTGTTTCCAAATTATGATTGACCATTGTCCTGAAAAGATGCATACATTTGAAACATGTCCTTTCTAAAAAAAAAGTGAGAGTTCATTAGCTGATTAGGTCAAACAAAGTGTGTACGATTTGGCTTGCGGACGATTTGACCTGGAATGAATGTCACTGTAAAATACCCTTTGTATTGATTCGGTATTTTAAATGATTGAAATGACACGGAACAGTTCAAGTTGTTAAACGCTCTACGATTGGTCTATCTGAACGCGGTTAAGTGAGAGAGAAATCATTATATCAAACCCGAAATACAAACATTGATTTGAAGATATCTAAAATTGAATTGGAGAGGTCTACAATTGATTTGGAGCTATCTTCAATTAAGTTGATTTGGAGATAGCTTCAATTGAATTGGAGACCTCTTCAAAGTATTTGTAGCGAGCAATAATTGAATTGATGATATCATTAATTCAATTGGAGAGCTCTTCAATTGAATTGGAGAGCTCTCAAAATATTAGTAGAGCTCTAAACTCTCAAATATTTGAGTTTATGTAGATTCGGCGCTCCATAGAAGAAGGGGGTTCCAGTCTCTAATAGTCCTAGGAAAAAGCTGTGCTTATACTTTTCGTAGTACAGTGTTTGGTACATCTTTTGTAGATGACACGTAGTGACAAATCGATAGACAAACACAAAAAAAAGTCTGGTCTATTTATAGCGTTAGCTGTGTTTGTAAATATTTTCGTAGTTTCTGACGTAATAATGTGACGTGTAGATCAATAGTATTGCTCGAGTGTAAGGACGTACGCTATAAAGTTGTTTCGATTGTCATTGGCGATCTATTATAACTGTATAAGTGTATCTCAATTACATATGAGCACACACTAAAGAGGGATTCATAACTGATAGGATGAATAAGCAAATGATTGTTATTAATGTAGGTCTTTAGATTTTTTGTCTCATCCTCCGATGTGAAATTTATCAACGCAGTATAGAAGACGTGTGTTCGCTTTACTGAACATACTGCGAGGTCAAAGGGAGCATTTAACTCGTAATAAAGAACACAAATATCCAGGCGTAAACACCAGTATAAGATAATACACTAATTAATATTAATGAAAAACCCTGTTAAAAAAAGCCTTGCACATCATCTTGTCGACGATTCAATTTCGAGTCGAAACCAAATAGGGAACAACAATGGCGGTTCGTAAATTATATTTTCCACGACCCAAGAAACAATTGGAAAGGACAGTATAATTGCGCGATAGTTCGTTAACGTTTATTGATCTAAACAATCCAAAACGAGTGTTATTTTGTTTAATTGTGAAGTGTTTAATACAAACAAAACGACACATTTTAAATAGCCAATATCAAATAATACATTAAAACGGTTATTGCATGATTATGGGAATCTATTGTGTTGGGACTCGTTCCTTCGGCGGAGTTCTGCCCTCGCAAGATCGGGCAATTCATCCGAGTGAACTTGTCCAACACAATATTTTCCCATATAGAGGCAATAACCTACAATGTGTGTTAAAAAATTGTTTATTTTTTCTTCAGATTTGAAGGATTAATATATAATAGTAAAACTATGTATCCTTTTCGAATGAAGGGTTAAACATGTGCTGTTAATATACTCGTGAATACTTTCTTTCCAGAGTTAAAGGGTTAAAATTAAAGATGTTGCCATTAGATCAGTTTGCAGATGGTTTGTGGTACAAGATGGGCGAAGATAAACGAAATGCAATAGATCCATATATCATTAATAACAACTTTATTATTGGTAAGATCCATATATCAATTATAACAACTGGATTGTTGGTAAGATCCATGTATCATCAATAACAACTGGATTGTTGGTAATATCCATATATCATTAATAACAACTAGATTGTTGGTAAGATCCATATATCATTAATAACAACTGGATTGTTGGTAAGATCCATATATCATTAATAACAACTGGATTATTGGTAAGATCCATATATCATTAATAACAACTAGATTATTGGTAAGATCCATATATCATTAATAACAGCTAGATTGTTGGTAAGATCCATATATCATTAATAACAACTAGATTGTTGGTAAGATCCATATATCATTAATAACAACTATATTGTTGGTAAGATCCATATATCATTAATAACAACTGGATTGTTGGTAAGATCCATATATCATTAATAACAACAGGATTATTGGTAAGATCCATATATCATTAATAACAACTAGATTGTTGGTAAGAACCATATATCATTTATAACAACTGGATTATTAGTAAGATCCATACATCATTAATAACAACTAGATTATTGGTAAGATTCATATATCGTTAATAACAACTGGATTTTTGGTAAGATCCATATATCATTAATAACAACTGGATTGTTGGTAAGATCCATATATCATTAATAACAACTGCATTGTTGGTAAGATCTATATATCATTAATAACAACTGGATCATTGGTAAGATCCATATATCATTAATAACAACTAGATTGTTGGTAAGATCCATATATCATTAATAACAACTGGATTATTGGAGACTGATAGCCCTTGTCTTTTCAAACTGAGCTATCGGGGCTCGACCCAGTGACCCCTGATTTGATAGCTCTCATAGGTAGTCACAGTGCTTTTTTTAGTCATCGTATAGAATGAATGGTCGAACTCACGACCCTTTGATTAGAAGTGTTCGTCGTTACTGACGGATTTAAACCTGACTTTTATTAAGTTTTATTTACCATTACAGGGAACAAGGCTAAGAGAGAAAGGGCTAAGGCGTGGAACCACTGGTTTATAGACGAACACATGAAATGTAACATGGACTTAGTTCATAAAATTGTGAAGAAATGAAAACAACATACAAGCAATCGATGTAGACATACTGGATCTGTGTTAGTACAAACATCTATGTTTGTATACTAACGAACGAACATTTTATTAACGTGACATATATCATTTACAAATATGTTTTTTTTTCAAATAATTAACTATCACAAAAGGTGCCTACAGGTCACTATGTGTTTTAGAGTGCACATTCACTTACACCTGCTCTCACATAGCAAACACACTTTATAATGTACACACATGCATGCATGCATTCACATTAACATTTACAACTATGATTCATTACACAATGTCATATAAAGTTTGTGCATAATATTTGCTCACCAGTTTAAAAAAATGCTAGAGAATGTTTAGACAGAAATTCGGGGGTATCTGTTCATGAGGATTTTTCAGACAGAGTTAGGGTGGCATAACACAGTTGAAAGCTGATTTTCTGTTTCCTGGGACCCCCAACTTTTACTCTCTCATTATTTCTCATAATATCCATACTGGTTCGATAAAAAGGGTTTTCCTGTATCAAGGAGGGCCCGAATTGTCCATATTATGGAAAGAATTGGCCACAAAAGTGATCTGAAACAAGGTGAAAAAAGTAGGACAGAAAGATCAATTTGACCCTTTATTCCAAAAATCACCCAACAAAAACACAGGGGGTTAGTGTAAAATTGAAGAGCTGCTAAGTCGCTCAAAACAATAGGCAATCTGTGGATACAGTCAGAAATACCACTTTTCCAGCTCCTTTTCAAGCAATTTTGGACGCGAAAGCTGGTATTCAAATTTACCTCTAAATTCACTCCTTGCTCTGCAACCTGTGTTTTCGAACCGGAAAGAGAAGTGGGTTCAACTGAAAAACTCAATCCCATGCTTAGAGATTACTTTTCACATTTATAAACATCAAAATCAACCATTTACCCAAAAATGTACTATTTGTCATTATTTCTATTTTTGACCCTGGCCAAAATCCGAATATCCCGAAAGCAAGTGTTATGTGTCACCTTAAGGAAAAAGTAATCTCCCGTCTAATGGGTGCAAAACCCATGATATCAATAACAGAATCTGATAACAACTCATTTCAACAATTTTACTGAGGCTGAAAGACCCCCAACTCTTCTGGTACTGATTTAAAACCCTTCTGCAACTAGCACATTTCACCCTAAATTTCTACAAAATAATGCTCGCAATAAAAAAGGAAAAAAATGGCCAGAACTGCTCCTGTTTTACTACAGGATATGGACTGGTCTTATTTTCTAATGGAGTTGTGGTCAATATTGCTGTGTTACTATATTTATGTGCTATACTAGCAGTCTGAAACACAAATTTTAACAATAAAGTCAGCTCTTTTCCACATACCTTGTCAATTTTCGTGTCAGATTGAGTGAAAATCCTTTATTCTAACTGTTCACAGAACTGCTACTACAAAGAAAGTAGCATACATCACCTTTGGAAATTGGCCATATAGTTTAAGGATATATTTCTAATCATTAGAAAGAATATAAGCATTACCATTATAGCTATTATGAAAAATATGTGTTCAGACAAGCCTGAATTCGACTAATTTCAACGCAATAACCAATTCCATCAACAAAACAGCTGAAAAACCATATGATACATGGAAAACCAAATGCACATGTATGCTCAGATTTGTCGATCAAGCCGGTGAAAAGTTAGCATTTGCCGCAGACTACAGACTTGTCAATCGCACTATTTCAACATATTTTCGGCTCTAAACTGCACATTTCAGAGACTGAAAGAAGACATTGGTCGAAAATGAGTGGATTTAATGCAACATTGCCTGAAATGAAACATAGAAGCATAAATGTGATGGAATTAGCTGAAAAATTCAATCCCATGCTTAGAGCTTACTTTTCACATTTATAAACATCAAAATCAACCATTTACCCAAAAATGTACCCAAAACTTACTATTTGTCATTATTTCTATTTTTGACCCTGGCCAAAATCTGAATATCCCGAAAGCAAGTGTTATGTGTCACCTAGGTTTAATCGACGTGTACTGGGTGAATGGTCGAGGCAAGATGCTATTATTAGCTTTGATAAACTAATTATAGAAAACGGCGTATTCAAATATGATGACAAATAGGGGAACAATACTCGGATTGGGTATGCTAGGAGACGGAAGCCAACGAACGTTAACGAGCATTATTCGGACAACGGTTTAAACAAATCGGACGAAGAAATCACCAGCCGCAACAATTAAAATGAAAATTCCCCTGGTCATCGTAGATAGGACGGAGGTAAAGGCCAGCCTACATGTAGCATATATGTTAACATAAACATTTTTTCTTGGAATATAGCGGGCTTAAGAAAATATGTAGACTCTGTATCGTTTACACATTTATTGAATTACTATGATATTTTAGGGATAGTAGAGACGTGCAGTGACCGTTTAGGTGAATTTTCAAACTTGATGGATAATTATACAATGTTTGATAGGATTAGAATTAAACCTCGTTTTTTCTGTAAGTAATAGTGGAGGAATATGCGTGTTGGTTCGAAATAGTTTATTGCAGGATTATTCCATCACTCGAATATGTAATGATTTTTCAGATTGTGTCGTACTGTATTTGAAATGTAGTAGTTTTGAGTCTATGAAAAATGTTTTAATTATCACCTGAAGGGTCTAAAATATAAGATAATATGAATGAAAATAATAGTATTATATTACACAATCAAAATATTAAATATTTAAAGTACAACTATCCAGACTGTTATCTGTTTCTTGCTGGCGATTTTAATGCCCGTACACATACTTTTTTTGTATTATATTCCAAATGATAGTCTTAGTAATATTTATAATGTTGATGTTGAATACAATTAAGATACGTTCGAATATCCGCGTAATAATAAAAATAAAAGCAGATATAATGGATTTGGAAAGTCACTCGTTGAATTATGCCGTATCCATGGTATACATATTCTAAATGGTCGCCTGTTTGATGATAGTTCTGGTAACTGTACGTGCATTGCAAATGATTAGTAGATTATCATATAGCATCATCTGAATTGTTTTCATATGTCAGTTAGTTTAATGTTGCTGCTCGCGATGACTCGTTTCACCTTTCTCTTACATTCGAAACTTACTTTCACTAAGCGCAGAGAGACAACACTAGAAATTAATGACACACTGAACGAAGAGCTATTTCCCTTAAACAAATTCAAATGGCAAAATAAATTTCATGACATTAATTAAAAAAGATCAGGAAAACTTAACCTTACACTCTGAAAATATACAATTATGAATTGGTTCAGATGAAAATGAAGCAATTCAAATCCTTATTATTGTATACAAGGTATCAGCAAATCTTATGAAAGTAAATGCTGGAACACAAACTAAGATTATGCATAACAAGCCCTGGTGGGACAATAACTGTTACCTTGCCAAAGTGAAACCATATTCATTTTTACGAAAATTTCGTTTAACCAACGAGAACTCAGACTTTAAACAATACATTGAAGCCAAAGCTAAATTTAAACGCATATTCAAATGTAAAAAAAGAGTATTTTAATCGAAATAAACGTCAATAACTAGTTAATAGCAGAAACAGTCCAACTGAATTTTGGTAGGTCTTAAAACGTAATAATTCTAAGATACATGTACCACATAAGGAAGTAATAAATAAAACAAATTATGAACCCTGGCATTCATACTTTAAGGTCTACTTTACAAAGATGATCAACCGAAGTTGAAAGATATCCAATGGGAATCTATGCAGGCTCGGAAGAACATGATTAACCATTAAATCAGCCTATCTCAATCGACGAAGTTAATAAAAGTATTACAAAATTAAAAAATGGAAAATCTACCGGTAAAGAAGGTATTTCTTTGGAATTCTATAAATATACATGTGATTTAATAGCGCCATATCTAGTTTTATTATTTAATGAAATTTTATACTCAGGGCATTTTCCGAACTCATCGAGCGAAAGTGTTATAGTACCTGTATATAAATATGGGCTAAAGATAATCCTAACAATTAGAGAGGGATATCTCTAGTAAATGTACTGTATAAAATATGTTCAAATATTGTTAATGATAGGATATATAATTCGGCAGACACATTTAATTTAATTGATGAAAGTCAAGCGGGATTTCGACATGGTTATTCTGATAATTGACTCACTTTACAAAGTATAATGTAGAAATATATTTGCAAATCTGGTGGTCGTTTTTATGTTTTATACGTATGTATGTGGATATTAGTAAAGCATTTGATTCGTTAGTGCATGACAAATTATTCAGAACTTTTTTAAAAGGGGACTTCAGGATTTCCTGAATTTTTAGGTGTTAACTCCACAATAAATTCCTGCATGATTTTATCAGAATGTGGAAGACTACCTTTATGTGTAATATATAAAACAAAAGTAATGAAATATTGGTGTAAACGTTTACACATGCCTAATAATCGATAGCAAAAGCAATGTTATTTTATGCTAAAAGCACATGTTGAAATTGGAAGAGTCAATTAGGCAACGAAGGTTAAAACCTACTTTGCACGTCTGGTTCTCTCAAGATGTTGGAAATGTTGAGCATTTTATAACTCTTTTTCAACAAAGAATGGCTGATTGTTCCTTTCAATATTTACAAAAAAATATAAATAGCTCATCACGTTGCGATTTCAAACATATTCATTCTTTGTTAAATCCAGAGAGATATATATTGGTCGATATGTCTCCGTATTTAAGAAAGGCGTTTGCAAAATCCGATAAATTTAACATAGAATTAGGAAGACATTTTAATAATAAAAGGGAGAATCGCATTTGTAATTTATGTTTAACTCATAAAGACATTTTAATAGTTGAAAATGAATACCATGCATTGTTTCAATGTGACCAATGGCTTGCAGAAAGGCAGAGCTTATTGTATGCATGGTATAGCAGCCGAGTTGATATGAGAAGTTTTAACAACCTGATGAAAAGCAGAAGTAGCGTTATTAATCAAAGCGTTGAAAGCGCTAATGGTATAGGGGCATATGTAAGTTGAAAATATATGGCATAGATAATATGGACAAACATTGTTGAAACAATAAACAATGACCTTTAAAACAAACCAAACCAAAAATGTGTGAAGCAACACATACTGCCTGCCAATAACATATACCTTATTTATCAAAGTTTGACCCTTTTCTTGTATAAAGAAAATAAATCAGGAAGGACAAAAGATTGACAAAAAAACGAGAAGCGACCCTTAATTAAAATATATCCAGTTCAGAAATCACTAAAGATCCACAATGTATATTGTAATCATGCTGATAAATGAAAAACAATCGAAAGCATGCTAGAGTTATGTTTCTTTTTGCACTGCACATCTGTAGCTCTGAGTTCCCTATACACCAAGTCTTAAATTGATACATTGGACATCTATTGAGACAATAACCGAAGAAATGAAAAAATGAAATAACACCTAAAAAACCAGATCAGATTTGTGTTCAAAATATTGTATCGATCTCCTAATCCCAATGTATACGTGTGACGACTTTGAAATGGATCCGCGAAACAGAAACAAAGTTATGACCCATTATTGCAAACCGTAACGGACAGACGGACGGATGGATGAACACAAAGACGGACAGACAGTCAGTCGCTCCGGACAAAGTACACAGCTTGGCGAAGCACTCATTAACGAACAAGGGCATTTCACGGAACGCATGTGTTACATGCGAAAATCATATAATAAGTGAGAACATAAAAAGACAAACATATACTATATAACGCAGCATGCTAAAGATATTGTAATGGTGCACTGCAAATCTGTAGGTCATAAGTTACCTACAAACCAAGTCTGAAATGGATACAATGGAAATTAATTGAGACAATCGCTGAACTAAATAAGGAAAAATGGAGATAACTATACATGCAATCCATGACGGGCGGACGAATGCACATTCAGGCAGACAGCCGGACGCCGGATTATACGTCCAAGCTTTACAGACAGAGACAACTAATAAAGTATTGATTACAGAAGTCGTACAAGGTTAATTTACAAAAACCTATTTAGACTACATTTCTAGTTTAGTTGTCAACAGATACATCAAGGACTAGATTACACGTTGACGGACGTTGAGTCTTCAATTAATACAAATGCATATACATTATAAATTTTGTCCCAAAATCGCTAGAAGCGCCTCAATTATAAAATAAATAATGACCTTGCGGTTATAACTCGTGTGTATGTTGACATTTTCGTCTAAATTTCTTTCCGACGTTTGACAAAAGTCAATGCGACATGTGTTATTCGTCTTTCACCAATGGGCTAAGTCTATGTGAAAAAGCAGCCAGTTGCTTGGGAAGATTGTTGTGTGGAGCACTGGTGTGAGAAAACCAGGAAATACATTTGTAGGTGAACTGGCCGCCGTGGTATTACTGAGGAAATGTTAAAAAAGGGCGTTTACCCCAATCAATCAATGTTGAAATTAACTTATCTCTAATTTGTAGATTTAATTTTTATTTCCTATTTTGAAAAGTGATGAAAACATTGTGGAAAAAGACAAACTTGCTGATTATCATTCATCTGTTAAGGTGAGTCAAATGTGTCTAAAAGGGGCAACGGTTAACACAATAACTGTAGACAAATGTTTTCGTTATCTAGGTTATAGAAAAAAATTAATTCATGTTTCAAAGCATTGTTTGGAAAGGAGGAATTGCTCATTGTCAGCAATTGCTCCGTTTGCAAATACACTTTCAACATTCGTATGTAACTAAGTAGCTATAACGGAAACGGTTCAACCCTTTCCCGCTTACAGTCGCTTGTTGACGCATGTGCAGCAGATGGCTGCAAAATTGTTCATCGTGACTCATTTCCTCTTTTTCCACAAAACTATATATTTTTCCCCTTGATGTAAGGCAACATTGCTCGTTATCATTCATCTCTAGCATGTTATTCAAAATGTGTCGAGTAAAAGAATGTCCATAGTAATACGTTCTATTATGAAAAGAATTAATTTGAAACGTGTTTGAAAGCATTGTGTGAAAAGGAGGAATTGATCATTGTTAGCAATAGCTCCATTTTCAACAATATTTTAAATATTCGAACTGTTATAGTATCACGGAAAGGGTTCCGCTTCCACGGGGAGGATGTTTCCATTTTCCGCTTACAGATGTGCAGCAGACGACAATCGAAATCATTGTGACAAATTATTTCTTATCGTAGGCAATCTACTTTTGCCACAATGGTTTCAACTCCTTTCAATAATTTTATTTCTCTATATAAGTCGACTGTTGTAAACTAATGGGGTCACAGCATGATCGACGTAACATAACACCACTGACATTGAGGTCAATCATAGTTCAGAGTGTGTTTCAAACGTTGGAACTATTTTGTCTCATTAATTCATGCAAGCGGATGGTTTTTCGTGATTCGGTCGAACCAATGAAATCGTTGAAAAGGCAGATTATAACCAATCAAAACTCGATTTTGGCGTCGGAATTCAATTGTGTGGACTGTGGTTGCAGCCGTAATCCAACTTTTATAAAGCAGCCTGAGTATGGGATAGTGGCGAAACGCCCTTATCCAAAAAAGAAGATCGCAAACTATTTCCGTTATAATTGCGCTAAAAGATTCATCTATCCGATAACAAAAGTCATTGGTCGATTAATATTGTAAATAAGTAAATATATTAAACCTCAACTCTATGTGAATTGTATATCTGTAAATTTGCTGTATTTTGGGCCGGTGGCCTTTATTTACAAATAAATTATTGTATTGTATTGTATTTACATTAAGCAGTATAATTACTCAAATTTGACGTTAATTAGAAGCAAAGAGAAGCGAATAATCGTTTACCTGTGAATATTGTAAAGGAAATCTTCACATCCAAATGTAATATAGGTAATAATCTATCTTTGAGTTATATTTTAGTTACCTTTCTGTGAATTATGACTCATATTCATAATACATGTTTATCTATATGTTGAAATAACTATATTGGTTACCTCCCCTGGTATATAGCTATCGCATATATATGTCGCAATACTCTAATTAAATTCCTTCTTTGTTTCAATTTAAATAAACCATTGTCAAAGTTTGTAAGTGTTTTACATGTAGAAAACCATTTATCGTTGAAAAGATTTACCTCAAAACTGTAAAATAATAAAAATAAAAGCTGGAATAAGCTGCACCTGAAATTTTAACAGTAATTCAGTAAGTTCAAATGGCTTTCGAATATTCAATGTGAAAGTGGAAAAGGGAATAAATTGTTAATACAGAAATAGTTACTAGCATTTATTTTGTTTCTTTAATATTGATCGATTTTAACGCCGCTTTCACCAGTTTTTTAGTTATGTCACTGCTTTTCCTGGGTAAGTTACCAGTACTACTGGTCCATATATCCTGAAACCAGCCAGTCAGTCGTAAAGCTAACCCCGCAACCCAGAGCCATGGAGGGAAGCCATTGCTACTATTTTTAAAGTCTTCGGTATGACCCGGCCGGAGATTGAACCCAAAACCTCCCGCACCTGAAGCGGACGCTCTATCACTGCACCACCTAAAAGTTTTCATAAATAAGCATATCAAGTCCAACTATTTCATATAATATGATATCTGCTCTACATTACAATGGTACTTTCCTCAATTGGAAATGTTAATGGGTTTGGGACAGCTTAAGTAAAATATCTTTCTGAAATTTTGATTAAGCTGCATTTATTATGCCCCGTTTAGTTCAATTTCGATTGAGATAAACATAAACACAAGTGTCGTATTGTATTTCAGGGCAACATCATACTTTTTTCTTTATAGGATTTAAATGCTTTTCATTTTAACCCTTTCTCTCATATAGACGCTGTCTTACGCCTCTGCAGTAGACGGCTTTTTGAAAAAACATAGTGACAAAAGAAGAAATTGATCAAAACGAGCAATTTATCCATTAGTAACAATGTTTTCTACTTTTAGTCATAAGTTATCCATTAAATTATATGTTTTGAATTCGTCTGCTGCAGAATTTTCGTATGAGGGAAAGTCATTGTAACAAACAAAACTATACAAAGGTTCCTAAGGTCTAGTTTATCGGAAAGTGTTTGATCAAACGATTTAACAAGCTAAATACTAACCCTTTCCAAAATATAAACGACTTTTGTTTCTTTAATATTGATTGATTGATTTTTTGTTTGTGTTTTACGCCACTTTCATCAATCTTTCAGTTATGTCACAATCTTTTCCGCTTTAGTTACCAGTACTACTGGTCCATTTATCCCGACACCAGTCAGTCAGTAGTAATTGCTAATTCGACAACCCCGAGCGCAAAGGAGGGCAGCGATTTCTACCATTTTCTTATGCTGGAGTATTATTTGGCTCACGACCTCCCGCACCGAGGCGGATGATTTACCACTACACCACTGAAGCAGTCAGACAATTTTTGAAAACATTGTGGCAATTGCACCTTTTGACACAATATATTCAACAGAAATTGAAAATTATACTTTTCTTTATATTAAATAGAAAATTCCATATTCTTTCCTGTATGTTTTCAAATGTATCTGCTGCATAACTGTTGTATGTGGAAAAGGTTTAATTTACCTCCTTCTATAGCCTTGGTAGCTCTCTGCATAAAAAGCTTTTTTACTGGCTCTTGATAAGCCTGTGAAATATTGCACATGACTTTCTGTTAACTGTTGTTCTATGGCATCGTGAAAATCCCGTAGACATCCATTCCATTCTTATAACACAAAATGTGTATCCCAATTAAATATCGAACTGAGGATATCCAAATGGAATCAAAGCAACCATGTACGTTAAAAAGACCACTAAATACCAATATTTACAAGTAACTTCGATTCCCTGTGAGATTGTACCAAATATCCCGGATTTGAATCCAGTGATGAGCTGATTCCGCCTTTTTTACACACAAGCAGCGAGAGTACTGGTTATATAAGTCTCCCGGAAGCAGACATAGATTGTGATTGATATAATGCTGAAACTTCTTTAGCAATTGATGTAGAATAAATAAGTTAAAACTATAAACAAATAAATGCATCGTTATGACTCTTCTTCTTCTCTTGCAAATGTTTATATCTGACAATAATGTCGTGGGATTGGTAGTCATAGAGAACCTCAAGAGAGTCTAGCGAAGGTCAAACCTCTCCTTCTGCCACTGTATTTTTCACGTGACTTCTTTCTTTTTTCCGTTCCTCTTCGCGAATGTTAATAATGTTAACAAGCGTCCATATTTGACATCTCGGCGCATTAATTTCTAAAGCATTTTTAAAACTTATATTGGAGTACTCACGCCGTAAGGTTTTCACTGATGTTCCAACAACATTAAAATTATATTTATGGGGGAGATCCAAACCTTTTAAATGCAGTTTTGTTGAATCCATGATGAACTATTTTTCTCTCGCAGTTTTTCATGCGTTGTTTGGTGCAATTGGCAGGCTGCCATACCGAAACAATTGGTATTACTGCTATGACCAGGGGCTAAAGCCCCAGGCCAAAAACGAGTAAAATGAGCAAGATAATAAAACGGCCGACAATTGCAATATCAAACATTCAATTAGTCTTCAATTTATTCAAAGAATAAAAATCGTCAATATAATAATTGCACTCAACGAACAATATTTTCTTACAAAATACAATTACATATTATAGCGTCCGCATTTTCCATCTTTACTGCATGTGTCCGCATGTTCACTCTATATTGCATTTGTGCGCAGATCGCGTCCGCAATTTAGACCGTTTTTTGTATAATGTAATTTCGTACATTCGTACATTCGTCATATTGAGTGCATACGCTTAGCATACTAATACGATTACTGAATGATTCTAATATTTCAAGACAACATTTGAACAGTTTTCAAATTTTGACTTTACTATCTATACTCTGGAGTTTCAGCATCTTTAAGCATTTTACCTTTTCAGGCCAAGCGTGTCCCTGCAGCTTTACATTACGAGATGTATCGTTCAGGCCATATGCTTCTAGGAATGAACAATGGAATTTCTGGTTTGACTGGATGGTTATGGATCCAAAGTATACCTGCATTCCCTCTAATATAGCTTGTATTCAAAACAAAACCGTCTATAAACAAGATGCTATTGACAAATTATTTCACGTTATAAGCACAGACAATAGCCTTGGACATAAGGGAACAGCCTTCAACCTGTAAGGATAGATATTCAAACAGATAAATATACGACAACTAGCCATTGTGAGTGTTCTTACATCCTGGAGAATCAAACCGATTTACAATGCTGCTAAAGGACACGTGCTAGAAATTATTCGTTCTATTAACAGACGAATTAAATCCTTATTTAAATGTTTCGCAATAACCTAGTATAACATATCATTGTTCAGGTGATACCTTGTGAGGTTATATTTAGATATGGTTTTATTATAACTGGCTTTTACCCTGTCTGCCCAAAAACAATCCTAGGTCAAAAGGTCCTAAGACGAAACGTCCATTGGTCGAAACGTCCAACAACCAGCGATATACATGTATATCTACATGATTTGTTTGAATTGTGTTTTACACCCCTTACAACCGTATATCCGTCCAATTACTTATTTACAATTTACAATTATTTACAGTATACAAAGATGATAGTAAATAGAAAAATTTAATCTAACCCTTTCGTCATCTGTTTTAAATTGTATCAACAATTACTATTACGTCGTTTACAATAGTCAATAAATAAACCGTTACACTTTCTCCAGGGTGGATTTCAGTCCAACATCGGTAATCCTAATTACATCCTTCATTTTCAAAGAAAGTATAGTTTTGTTAAAAAAAGAACAATGGGAAGTTATTTGTGTCAGTTTTAGATGTTTGTCAAGCTATTGAACGTGTACAGGCTGAATGATCTAGGTGTTTGTCCTAAACAGTCATGTAATGCACACCAACATGTTTAGTTGTGCAATGTATAGGTGGAAATATACATTTGAATGGCTCTCTCCATCCTCTTGCCTTTAGCTTTCAAGTCCCACTAAAATAACAAAATAAAAAAACACATTTCGATGCAATAAAGGTAGTCAGAATTATTGGAAAATGACAGAAAATCACTTTATTACATTTCTATCCATTCATAATCGTCGATTTATTGTTATTACACCGGTGTAATAACAATATTTACTATTTATTATTTGTTATTTCACACCACAATTGGCCCCTCCTCTTTTTCCACGGACTATTTTCAAGACTGACGTCATACGGTTACGACGTCATACAGGTGGACAAAACAACAATGTCAGATTTCCTGCTTCAGTTAGAATGGGACGAAATATCTAACATACTGGCTGAAGAAGACGAATTGGAAGATTCAGTCTCAATTTCAGACAAACAAGGTATTCATTTTTTTAAATGCAATTTAATATGCTTTCTTTATTTCTCAAACAAAATAAAAACAATGCTTGCCAAGTTCGTCTGCTTTCGCTGTCACTTTTAGTTTTTTGCTTTGTATTTATAAAAGCAAAAGCTGCATATGTAGTAAAAAGATTAAACAGAATGTAATAACCACTCAAAGTTTAAATTCCTATTTGCCTTGAATACTATAGAAATACCAACATTATTGGTGGAAAGTGGGCGTCTGTTTTACCTTGTAAATACAATCGATAAACTTTGGCGTCTGTTTGACATTATAAATACGATTAATAAACGTTACATAGTAAGTGATCTCCATAGCGTAGGAAGCGACACGACTTTGAAATTCAAGGCCCCGAGGTTCGCGTCCCCGCTCGGGTGAATTTTTTTAATAATTTTTTCATAATCACAATATAAATACTTATCAATTTAAATTAAATTGGTAATTAACTGAAACATAATTTTTAATTTCGGATGAACCATCGAGATTTGTATTCTATGATACTAATTCTGCAAACAAGTTCATTGCAGACATGGACAATGATGCCACAAAGAAGAGAACAAAAAGTGATATGAATCAGTTCCGATCATACCTAAAATGCGTTGGGGAATCAAGACAAATTGAACACATTCCTGTTGCTGAGCTAGATACCATTTTCGGTAACTTTTTGCTAGGGGCCAGAAAAGGAAAAGACAAGAAGGAATACGAACCGTCGACTCTCAGGGGCTTCATGAGTAGCTTTGATAGGTATTTGGTGCAAGCAAGGTACCCACATAGAGTCCTCAAAAACGTCCTCTTTCCCCACAGTAACGCAGCTCTAATTGCAAAGCAGAAAGAGTTAAAATCCAAAGGTTTTGGGAATAAGCCCAATGAAGCAGCAGAATTGACAGATTTCGACATAGCAGCAGAATTGACAGATTTCGACATAGCAGAATTATTTTCAGAAGGCATTATGGGGCTACATAGTCCTCCAGCTTTAATTAACATGCTGCATCTAAACTTTTCACTTGTACTTGGGATGCGAGGGGGGAAAGAACAAAGAGATCTCAAATGGGGTGACATTGAAATTGGAAAGGATGAAGATGGAGATGAGTATCTGGTTCATCAGAAAGAAAGAACGACTAAAACAAGGACTGGTCAAAACTTGAATGACATAAGAAAATTTAAGCCAAATGCGTGGAATACAGACGACAAGGCTATGTGTCCTGTTGCAGCATACCGCCTTTATGCTACAAAACGCCCAGCATTAATGAGCAATCCTGAGGACCCATTCTTTCTGGCCATTAACACTCCAACACCAACTGAGGGTCAGAACTGGTTCAAGGCATCGCCAATGGGAATAAACAAAATATATGGTTTAACAAAGAGCATGAGAATGCAATGTCCAACAATTGATTCCAATAGAAAAACAAGAGGGCCATGATGGCCCTTGAATCGCTCACCTGATTTTTTATTTTTTTTCACTTTAGCTATATAAGCCTCGCCCCCTGGCAGCCATAGTTTCAGACCAATCAACTTGGCTTGAAGGAATCTGATAGAGGGTCACCCTAGGAACATTTCTACAAAATTATTTGAAAATCGGCCAGATACTTTTGGAGGAGAAGATTTTTTAAGTTTTCACTATAGCCATATAATGCAAAATAGCCCTGCCTACTGGCGGCCATGTTTTTTGACCAATCAACATGGCTTGAAGGAATCTGAAAGTGGGTCATCCAAGGAACATTTCTACAAAATTATTTGAAAATCGGGCTGACACTTTTGGAGAAGAAGATTTTTTAAGTTTGCACTATAGCCATATAAGGCAAAATAGCCCCGCCCCCCCCCCCCTGGCGGCCATGTTTTTCAACAAATCAACATGGCTTCAAGGAATCTGATAGAGGGTCACCCAAGGAACATTTCTACAAAATCATTTGAAAATCAGCCTGACACTTTCGGAGGAGAAGATTTTTTAAATTTTCACTATATCCATATAAGGCAAAATAGCCCCGCCCCCCTGGCGGCCATGTTTTTTGACCAATCAACATGGCTTGAAGGAATCTGGTAGATGGTCATCCAAGGAACATTTCTACAAAATTATTTGAAAATCTGCCAACCAGTTTGGGAGAAGAAGAATTTTGAAGTTTTTTTCGTTTCGTTGCCATGGAAACCAGAATTCTATATGGATCCCAATAAATTTGAAGAAATTCTGGTGAGGTCATTAAGAGGATGCTTTCTGTGAAGTTTCATTCCAATTGACCCACTGGTTACTGAGGAGAAGATGTTGAAGATTTTTTAAGTTTATAGTTTGGCCATATAAGGCAAAATAGCCCCCGCCCCCTGGCGGCCATGTTTTTCGACCAATCAACATTGCTTGAAGGAATCTGATAGAGGGTCACCCAAGGAACATTTCTACAAAATTATTTGAAAATCTGCCTGACACTTATGGAGGAGAAGATGTTTTAAGTTTTCATTATAGCCATAAAAGGCAAAATAGCCCCGCCCCCTGGCGGCCATGTTTTTTGACCAATCAACATGGCTTGAAGGAATCTGATAGAGGATTACCCAAGAAACATTTCTACAAAATTATTTGAAAATCGGCCTTACACTTTTGGAGGAGAAGATTTTTTAAGTTTGCACTATAGCCATATAAGGCAAAATAGCCCCGCCCCCCCTGGCGGCCATGTTTTTCGACCAATCAACATGGCTTGAAGGAATCTGATAGAGGGTCACCCAAGGAACATTTCTACAAAATTATTTGAAAATCGGCCTTACACTTTCGGAGAAGAAGATTTTTTAAGTTTTCACTATAGCCATATAAGGCAAAATAGCCCCGCCCCCCCTGGCGGCCATGTTTTTCGACCAATCAACACAGCTTGAAGGAATCTGATAGAGGGTCATCCAAGGAACATTTCTACAAAATTATTTGAAAATCTGCCAACCAATTCGGGAGAAGAAGAATTTTGAAGTTTTTTCGGTTTCGTTGCCATGGAAACCAGAATTTTGCATGGATCCCAAAAATTTGAAGGAATTCTGGTGAGGTCATTGAGAGGATGCTTTCTGTGAAGTTTCATCCAAATTGACCCACTGGTTACTGAGGAGAAGAAATTGACGCACGACGCACGACGGACGACGGACGCCGGACAAAAGGCGATCACAATAACTCACCTTGAGCAAAGCTCAGGTGAGCTAATAACAAACCACAGTGTCAAGAAACATCTTGTACAAAAATGTGTGGACCTTAACTTACCTCCAACTGAAACAGTCCAAATCACAGGACATAAAAACCTTCAAAGTGTAAATAATTATAGCAAACTTAACGAAACAAAACAAAAGGCAATTTCTAAAGCAATAAACAAAAATGTTACACCTCTAAGAGAAATTCAAAGCAAAACGTTAGGCCAACCAGGCACCATCATGTATGGCCAACAGGGCACAACATATGGCCAACCAGGCACTATGTTTGGTCAAGAAGGCAACATGTACTGCCAACCAGAGCAAAAGTCCTACAACCAAAATGCATTATTGTCTTATTTTGGAAATACTACAATAACGGTTTGAACCTTCACATTTTATTCAAAAAATACATCTCCTTGTAAGTCTTCTCAAAAAGGAGTATGTGATACGCAACCGCACAAGCGCTTTAGGAGAATAGTATCATCAGACAGCGATTAGATAGAGATTATTCAACTCATGTTTTCAAAGATTAGGATATATTTCACCAGCCGTCGCGGGAATGGGAGTGACTCCTCCCATTCACAAGACGGCGAGTGAAATATATTCTTTGAAACACATGAGTTGAATAATCTGTTTATTAGTTTACATTTTATTCTCCTGGTTAATTAAATATGTTTTTTAACCCTTTCCATCATATGACAATTCTGCAGCAGAGGACATTGAATGTATTTTGCCAAAATCTCAATAATTGAATCGATAAACAATGACAAAAAGTCGAAAACATTGTGGCAAAAGGAGACATTTCAGGTTTTGTGCAATTTCTTCTTTTGTCACTATGTTTTCAAAAAGTCACATGCTGTAGAGGCGTCCGAAAGTGTCTATATGAGGGAAAGGGTTAATTAATTAATGGACAAATATTAAATATTTTAAGTATTAATTGTAAAACATGTTGACAGTTTTATATAATCACAATTTATTGTTTTCTTTGTTAAAAATTGTTGTGGAATTGAAAAGAGAAGAGTGAATTTATAGCATTGATCAGTGTTTTTTGTTTCTTCTTAACCGGTAATCCTCCTAACCTACAAGACAATGAAACATGTTGTAAACCCTTTCCCTCATATAGACACTTTTTGACGCCTTTGCAGCAGACAGATTTTTGAAACATAGTGACAAAAGAAGAAATTGCACAAAACATGCAGTTTCTCCTTTTGCCACAATGTTTTCAACTTTTAGTCATAGGTTATCAATTCAATTAAAGAGATAACCCATTTTTTTGACAAAATATGTTCAAAGTCATCTGCTGCAGAATTGTTGTTTGAGGGAAAGGGTTAAATAATCATATTTTCATAAATTTAATATTGATAGTGAATTATTTCACTGTAATAAAAAAAAAAAAAATTTATTACATTAAATTTTCTATCTATGAAAGATAACTTGATATCTCGGTGAAAGAAAATTCATAATCGTCGATTTATTGTTATTAAACCGGTGTAATAACAATACTTACTATTTGTTATTTCACACCACAATTACGCATGCGTGTCCCTCCCTTATTTTCCACGGCCACGCCTCATCCGAAAATAATGCGCAAAAAGTAGGTAAAAAAACGAAAAATAATCCATAGTTAACATATATTATGGTGGAAGACCGGATTGAAAAACCAAACAATGAAATGTAATAAACAGATTATTCAAAGATTGGAACATATTTCACTCGCCGTCTTGTGAATGGGAGGAGTCACTCGTGACTACGTCGCTCCCATTCACGCGACGGCTTGTGAAATATAATCTCATCTTTGATAAAATAAGTTGAATAATCTCTATGTAATCTGTAACTCACTAACTGTGATGATTACAATATAATATGCCCTGCAGTTTCAATAGATATTCTTTACATTCGCCTAGTCTTTTGTATAGGTCTAACTTGACGTTCATTTTGCATGAACCGGTCGACCTTTCATGACCTCTGTAGGAAAATGATGTCATTTGTTATTTCAATAACACATGATATACAACATTACAAGTATCAGCTAGTCATTTAAACAAATATATGTTGTTGGTAACATTATGGTATCTTCATTGTTATTAAAAACTTTTTTGCAAAGATCAATTAACATAAAGTAATGAAAAGAGGAAATTGTAAATAAGAGTCATTCCTTAAATGCATTGTCTTTTTTCAAGAAATTGGGAAGAAGCCTTAGCCTTTTATTTTGGGAAATTGAAGCGCGTTTTTCACACAAACATCTATGCATCTGTGAGGAAAAGATTTAATTAAATCTATGCTTTGTGTTTCATCTATATGAAAAAAGAGAGATTATTCAACTTATTTTTTGAAAGATCAGAATTAAATTCATGAGCCTTCTGTAAAATATTAATCTTCATTATATGGAGGAAATAAAGATTTAAATAAATCAGTATTTGCTCAGATTGATTAAATGTTATGTATATAGCTAGTGTCATTTTGTCCCCACTGAGATTTGAACTCAGAACTTCTGGCTAGGCCAGGTGTTTTTCCAGTTAAAACTATAAGGTCTCAAATGTAGCTAACACATTTAATTTAAGATCAATCAAATGATAGATCAAAAGTCAGGCACTGACGTACATAAGCCAATAAAAGCACAAGGATCCTAAAGCTAAAATGTGCTATCCTCCTACTTTAGTAATACTACCATTTAAATTCCATTAAAATAACCTTCCTTTCTCTGACAAGTCAAAAACGTCCCAGTGATTAATTAAAAATTAGTCAATTTGATAAATAAATTTTTTATTGAGTAATTGACATAGTGAAAGTTGCAACCGGCTATCATCTTCATTTTGGAGTATAATTCAACAGTATAATCGCAGTTTGTAGAAATTATAAAATATAATTGAAATAAAGTTTAATTTATAAATCTGTGAACCAGATAAGTAAGAGGAAAGGATAGGATATACTTCAACCGATTTGTTGTGTGCTCAAGGAGTCACTCCCATTCGCGCGACGGCTCGTGAAATATATCCTAATCTTTGAAAACATGAGTTGAATAATCTCTATGTATTAAGTAGTGCAAACAAATTCTCATTTCTGAATAGGGAAAAAGCATTGGAAACTTCATAATCAATTTTATTTGTCAAGAGTAGGTGAAGTTCTCAAGCGTTCCAGAGGCCTTAGAGGAGGCGAAGCTTAAAGGACAAAGACATCTCAAGAGACGTCAGCGACATCAGCTTCAAAGTCCATGCAAGATCAACAAAGCTCAAGTGAAGGTGAAATCCCAAGTTAAATCAAAGCGCTGATGGTATAGTGGCATATGTAAGTTGAAAATATATGGCATAGATAATATAGACAAACATTGTTGAAACAATGACCTTTAAACAAACCAAACCAAAAATGTGCGAAGCACACATATTGCCTGCCAATAACAAATACCTAATTTATCAAAGTTTGACCCTTTTCTTGTATAAACAAAATAAAAAGATTGACAAAAAACTGAGCAGCGACCCTTAATAAAAATATTTCCAGTTCAGAAATCACTAAAGATTCACAATGTATATTGTAATCATGCTGATAAATGAAAGACAATCGAAAGCATGCTAAAGTTATGTTTCTTTTGCACTGCACATCTGTAGCTCTGAGTTTCCTATACACAAGTCTTAAATTGATACATTGGACATCTATTGAGACAATAACCGAAGAAATGAAAAATTTGATTTACACCTAAAGAAACAGATCAGATTTGTGTTCAAAATATTGTATCGATCTCTTAATCCCAATGTATACGTGTGACGACTTTGAAATGGATCCGCGAAACAGAAACAAAGTTTTGACACATTAATGCAAACCATAACGGACAGACGGACGGATGGATGAACACAAAGACGGACAGACAGTCAGTCGCTCTGGACAAAGTACAACGCTAGGGAAACACTCATTAACGAAACAAGGGCATTTCACGGAACGCATGTGTTGCATGCGAAAGTCATATAATAAGTGAGAACATAAAAAGACAAAAATATACACACTCCAAACGCAGCATGCTAAAGTTATGCTAAAGTTATGGTAATGGTGCACTGCAAATGTGTAGGTCATAAGTTACGTACAAACCAAGTTTGAAATGGATACAATGGCAATTAATTGAGACAATCGATGAACTAAATAAGGAAAAATGAAGATAACTAAGATAAGCAGACCAAAGTATTGATTACAGAAGACTGGTTCGATGCGTCAAAACACGTCTGTGCTTAGGAAAGCTTAGATTATGGTATTTGTAAAGTATTTGCAAATTAATTGTATCTCCGAAATGGTACCGTACAAGGTTAATTTACAAAAACCTATTTAGACTATATTTCTAGTTTATTTGTCAACAGATACGTCTAGGACTAGATTACACGTTGACGAACGCAAATGCATATACATTATAATTTTAGTCCCAAAATCGCTAGAAGCGCCTCAATTATAAAATAAATAATGACAATGCGGTTATAACTCGTAACATTTTCGGCCAACTTTCTTTCCGACGTTTGACAAAAGTCAATGCGACATGCGTCATTCGTCTTTCACAAATGGGCTAAGTCTATGTGAAAAAGAACCCAGTTGGTTGGGAAGATTATTGTGTGGAGTACTGGTGTGAGAAAACCAGGAAAAACATTTATAGATGAACTGGCCGCCGTGATATAACGTAGAAAATGTTAAAAATGGCGTTAAACCACAATCAATCAGTGTTGAAATTAACTTATCTCTAATGTGTAGATTTAATTCCTATGTCCTAGTTGGGTCGACATACAGCAACACATGAGAATATTCAACACAACACGCGACCTGTTTTACCAACAATTCTCCAGTAGCGGTGAGACCGTTAGTACCATCCTGTCATGGCATGTATACACAGTAGGACCTCTCTCTTTGGACGGATTATGTAATAACAAGTCCTTACCCTTGACCACGTAGACTAAATATACAGCAAACAACATTTAAATATTATTTTGAATAGTAATTAAAACATTGTGGAAAAAGACAAACTTGCTGATTATCATTCATCTGTTAAGGTTAGTCAAATGTGTCTAAAAGGGGCAAAGGTTAAAATAATAACTGTAGACAAATATTTTCGTTATCTAGGTTATAGAAAATAATTGATTCATGTTTAAAAGCATTGTTTGGAAAGGAGGAATTGCTCATTGTCAGCAGTTGCTCCGTAGGCAAATATACTTTCAACATTCGTATGTAACTAAGTAGCTATAACGGAAACGGTTCAATCCGTTCCCGTTTGAAGTCGCTTTTTGACGCATGTGCAGCAGACGGCTGCAGAATGGTTATTCGTGACCCATTTCCTCTTTTTCCACAAAGCTATGTATAAACTATATATTTTTCCTCTTGATGTAAGGCGAAATTGCTCGTTATCATTACTCTCTAGCATGTTATTCAAAATGTGTCCGGAAAGGAGATAGAGTAAAAGAATGTCCACAGTAAAACGTTTAAATATGAAAAGAATTAATTTGAAACGTGTTTGAAAGCATTGTGTGAAAAGGAGAAATTGTTCATTGTCAGCAATAGCTCCATTTTCAACAATATTTCAATATTCGAACTGTTATATTATCACGGATAGGTTTCCGCTTCCATGGGGAGGATGTAACCATTTCCCGCTTACAGACGCATGTGCAGCAGACGACAATCGAAAACATTGTGACAAAAGGAGAAATTGCTTATCGTAGGCAATTTATAATTTTGCCACAATGGTTTCATCTCCTTTCAATAATTTTATTTACAGTGATTTGCACATTTCTCTATGTAAGTCGACTGTTGTAAACTAATGGGGTCACAGCACGGTCGACGTTACTTTACACCACTGACATTAAGGTCAATCATAGTTCAGAGTGTGTTTCACTCGTATGAACTATTTTGTATCATTAATTAATGCAAGCGGATGGTTTTTCGTGATTCGGTCGAACCAATGAAATCGTTGAAAAGGCAGATTATAACCAATCAAAACTCGATTTTGGTGTATGTATACACATGTGGACTGTGGTTGGAGCTTTAATCCGACTTTTCGAAAGCAGGCTGACAATGGAAAAGTGGCGACACGCCCCTATCCCAAAAACCCTAGATAAAAATAGACACCAACGTTAGCTGCTTATATCTGGATACACTGTTTTCAAAATCTTACCACGCCAAAGGCGGATGGGATATTGGTTTGGCGTTGTTCGTCAAGCACTTTAAATGTGTTATAGTAACTGGAAAACCACGTGTGCCAATGCTAGATATATTGAATGACATGTCAATAGATACGTTCTCACAATGTGGAAGAATAAAAACAACAATTTAGACAGAGAATAAGTAAATGAACTTCATGTAAACTATAACGAAGTTATTACCATTACATGAACTTACATGTGAGTATTGTACACAACGCCCCCTAAAAATGCGACAGCACTGCGAGTTGTACCACCTCGGTCGTGTAGTGGTAGAGCGTCGGATGCGGGGAATCGATGGTTCGATCACCAGCCGGGTCATACCATACACATTAAAAATAATAGCAATTTCTTTCCCACCTTGGCTTTCAGGATTGTGAGGGTAGCACTACGAAAGACTCTGGAGTCAGAATAAATGTTCCAGATGTACTGTTAATTTACCCCCAAAACGCCATGATTTAACCGAAAATGAATGTAAAACTTCATACAAACAATCAAAAACATTGCGAAAATAGGAAAAAGGTTATCTGAATAAACCTTTTCTCGCTCGTTAACGTTCGATGCTACAGAGGTATCAACATATATTATGAACACATTTTGGCATCAGGTGATCGGTTCTGTTAAAATGTTTTCAATTATGTTTCAAAATTGTGTTTTGTATTAATATGTTTTCAAAATGACAAGGCAAAACTATGATAGTAGTTATATGCTCTGACAAATTGTGTACATTGGTTCGGTAAAGATGACATTTATAAAGAAGTAATCAAATAACGACACGCCTACTTCACAAGCAGAGCACGTGTACCTTTTCGGGTGTTTGAATTTGGACGATTGTATTACATGATATGATTTAAATGATCCAGGTTTGACAAGGTTCTGACAACTGGAAATACGATGTATAACGTTTACTATTTCATACACAAATCGAACATGTTTGGGTTTTAAGTAGAACGACACTACAGAGCGAAGATCATTTTGTGTATGGAGATTGAGAAGCGTTTACATTATAAACAAGAGAAAGTTGATGCAAGGCATCAATGTCGCCGGAAAAGACTACATTGATTTATTTTTTAACACACATGTATTCTTGACTTTCATTAGTTTAAACATACACATAATGTTTTCATAAGGACTAATTCCAGGATTTTTGAAATTCCACATAGATCTACAAATTTCAGGATTTTGGATGTTTTGTATTTGTCAATAAAACCACAACAAATTAATACATTTTGGGATTTAAATCTACATGCAATAAAAAGCTATTAAACCCTTTCCATGTCTGAAGCAACAATGAAAACCTTTAAACGCTTAAAACATTGAGAAAACGGTTAAATTGCTGAAGACATGAACTTCCTCCTTTTTAATAATAATTATAATAAATATTTCACAGATGTTAAAAATTACCATCATATGTTTAAAACGTAGACCACACTTGAAACAACATATCAGCTAAATTGTTTATCTAAATCGTTGATGCATACAATATATGTTTGGCGCAAGAGAAATGCCAGTTGCGAGTCCCATTACTATTTAATAGGTGGCAAGTATGAAATTAATTGGGTGCGAAAGAGCAGACTTTCTTTATTTCTAAATCTATTGTTTATCAGAGTTTATTCTTCTCTTAATTTGTTTCAAGCCAAATAAACATTTAATATCACATATATTTAATCATTTAAGTGTGTAATAGTAGCTATCTATGATAGACTATCTGTAATAAGGTGTTTGACCATTCTTTCGAAATGTTGACCCTCGTTTCAAGATGTCAGACCTCGAAGAAAGTGAATACAAAGTCAGGCAAAGCTTTAGTGCATGTTTTATTCCACTGCATTCGAGAGAAAAAGGCATTTCTATAGTATCTTTCTTTCTCCTACATTCGACCCATGCACTCGTTTCGTGACGTTTAAGATATCAATTTGTCGTGCAACATTTTTTGTCTGCATAAACAAGTCACTTTTCTAAGTTTACATTTTACTTCCGGTTACTTCGCTTTGTTTACATTTTGGCAATATGAAACTAGGTCACGAACTGAGAAAAAGGCGTTTCGATGTTCGCGACCGATAAACAGGCTTATATTTGAGACATATTTTCACAAAATATTTCTTATTTTTGTTTCTGTTACCAGTTTATGTTGATACTGATCTATTAAAAGGAGAATTCAACGTGATTTTCATATCGATAGTCTCTGCAAGCAGGTGCGCGTATCTAAACAAATTTGACCGTGCGACGTAAAGGTTTGTAGTTATCGCCTTTTGATTACATAGTTTATGAAAATAAAGTATCCCAGTCTACCTAATAGGGACTGTTTTGTCTTCGTTAATAAAACACAAAAACGTAAATGCCAGTCAAAATAAAGAAACTGCACATACTTAAAACATCGGAATATTTATTTCATTTTAGATGTGTCATAACTTAGTGTTTTTAAACAAACGCAATTGTAATATGTTCAAGACATTCAAAAAAAATAATCTAATAATAACCCCCCCTCCCATGTGATTTCCGAAAACCTATTAAAAATAGAAGTCGCGGGCTTCTGCCCGGCGACTAATAATGTTATCTGTATGTAAAGGCATACACTTGTCTGAGTTCATCCGGTGCTGGATCACTACATTAGTAACGCATATAATTGCGTACGCAAAACACGTTCAGGGTTAAAACGAAACTATTCTTTTTATCTTTCAAATATCCCTGTAGAAACCACGCTGAATAACTTGATATGGTCTCCAAACAAATACATTACAATGGATTTGCTTTAATCAGTCAATGATGACGCGTTCACGACCGCTTACGGGTATATCAAACGAACAGCGTTATTCGTGTGTATTGCATTATGATTATTTCAATTTTGGGGAATTAGCGAACGGTGCAGATCTGGATTTAATCAAGTCTTAAGCATAACGGTTGGTATTCGTAGAGCGCCGTACACTTTGTGGTTTAATCGGCCGTGTTTAAATGAGATAAATCAATTCTTACCAACACTTTGCACATGGAGAGTGCTTAATAGGATGTTTATAACTTGTGATTTAAATGATGGATTTTAAACTTCCGTTGGTATTTATAAAATAAAATGTGCGTGATATTTCAAAGAAAGATGGTTTATCTCTAAAAAATATATCTCCTTAAAATAAGGGATATATTTACATAAACATATGGTGTCGAATTAGCTTGTCAGAAATGGATGTAAATTATTCAAATCCCGATATACACAGGTCAAGACATCCAAATGCCTTCAATAGTTGTCCCATAACGATAGTTCAGAGATCTCAAATTAATGTTTTAGTTCTATTTATAGTCTATGGAAAGTCTAAATCTTTTAACTTTTTCAGAGCTCCTATTTATAAAATGACAATTTGGATTTAGAAATATAATTATATTAAGGATTGTATGAAATTGGTTCCACAACTAAGAGGCTCTTTTCTTCATGTTTGAATACATCTGTAAATAATTGTAGTTCACCTTCCTCATCATGTGTTAAACTTGTACCTTAAACATTCCATTTAAAGCTTTTTTCTTCAATGCAGATACATATTAAATTATCTTAAAAGGTAAAACAATGAACTTTTACAGCTTTTCACCATAAGTATCTAAGTGTTGTCCGCCATGAGCTCGTCCATGGGAATATGTCACGTTTGGATTTCTGAACAGTGTATGTTCCAACAAACTCGTGAACCGTGTAGATGTGACTGTGTAGATGAACAAGCTGATATAGATCTACACTAAACAAAAGCCAACTTGTATCTTTTCGCACGGATCGTCTCATATATAGTCATGTTCAACCGTACGTAAGCTATTTCAAACAATAACTTACTAAAGGACATTTTGTAAATAAATTGGCTTATGAGGAAACAAAACCTGATTATAAACTCGTCTTACATGCTAAATGTAACTGCATTGTGGAAGATAATGGTGCAGAGGTATAGCGTCGGCCTCTTGTACCAAAGGTCTTAGGTTAGTATTCCGTTGTGAGCGGGTTCTGCCTTTTGGATTTTTTTACACATACGGCGCGAGTACTGGTTAAGTCTCCATGAAGCAGACATCGAGAGGGATTTATATAAGCTGAAAGCTTGTTTCGCAATCTGTATAAAATAAATAAGTCAAAACTAAACCAAATGTAAAAGCATTAACCAGTATAAGTAATCATCTGTAAGAAACCCAGATTATATCAGTAGTTTTCCGTGAAAATCAAGGCTGTGTCAGTAATTTTCCGTAAGAACAGAGTACGATTCGCCGGGAAGTATTTAGTTGTCACTTTAAGCGTTTAGGTTTTGTCTACTGAACGCAGGGCAGTAGTTATAAAAGAAATGTGTGTGGAGTAATGGGGCTAGAAAGATAGGAAAACAGTGGTACAGCAAATTGAGCTTACCGCCGTTATGTGACTTAATTATTGTTGAAAACAGCAGTAAATTGTAACCAAACACTTTGTAGAAACATTTCTTTTCGAATCTCTAAATATATTTAAGTTCGTATTTAGAACTTATATGAGCAGCCGACCCTTTCATACCATATCGGGTTATAGCGCTGCATATTTGTACATGTTCTCATTACCTTATAATGTAATAACCGAATATTGTTATTTATTATACAGCGGTATCTATGCGCTAATTCACGTGATTATTGAGTATCAATTGTGCATAGTTGTTCGGGCACGGCATTCCGCGTTTGACTTCAATACAGTTCTGATGTATCTAAAATATCAAAGTGGAAAAAAAGAGACGTGAATTAGAAGGATAAAAGTGTGTATGTGTAAACTACAAAACTTTGGTAAGTTAAAACTGCTTATTTTTTTCTTTAAAAAGTTATTTTTAATATAAGAGTTAATATACAATGTTGTGCTTTGTTTGTTTATCCAATGAAAAGGAAGTTTTGCAAAGTTTATAAAAGTGTATGTTATTTATTCAGAACACTTACCTTTTATCAATTAAGTGTTGGATAAGCTAAGATTATTAAAAGAATTAGGGGTTCAGCGTAGTTTTCACTTTTTGAATTCGTAGGCTTTGGACAATTTGTCCAATACCTAAACATCCACAGTCCATTGTTTGAATTCGTAGGCTTTGGACAATTTGTCCAATATCTAAACATCCACAGTCCATTGTTTGAATGCGTAGGCTTTGAACAATGTGTCCAATACTTTAATATCCACTTTTCACTGTTTGAATTCGTAGCCTTTGGACATCATAATTCTACAATTTTGCGGAGGGTTTAGCGCAGTTTTCAGTTTTTGAATTCGTAGTCTTTGGACAAAATATTGCGACCAATAAAAAAACATCGTATTTGAAATCTGCAATCCCACGTAATATTGTTAGCTTTCTGCACTGCCGAAAATTATAATTTGAATCTCTGAAACTCGATTGGTTTTTATGATAAATATATTGTAGTCTTTAATTTGTCCACAGTAAGAAACTCGAATGAGTTTAAACTTTGTGTTATTGTTTTCCTTATAACTTGGAACAACTTTATCATTTATTATTAAACTCAGTTCCGCTTCACCTTTCTTTTGTTTGATTCCATCAACAAGAAGCATTAAATTGGCGCTATATAGCGAAATTATTTCTACCCCGTTTGTAACGAAGCCTTGGTTGGTATCACATTTCAATATTCGCAAATTTCCGACTTCCTTACTTCGATAGATAAGACAAAAGGGGATGACTCTATCATTGACTATAGTCATTATACTTCTTTGTTTCTGTTTAGTTTGATTGTTGAATAATCCCATTCTATACAATTCAATTATTTATCAAAACTTTATTTTGTATTTTTTCATATACCTTTCTAAAGGTTCCACAAAATCGTCACTGTTATGTATAGAAAGAAGCTTATTGAATATATCTTCGATTATTTCTTTTTCATCATTGCCACTTTTGACAATTTGGCAATAAGATAGTAATTTTAATTTTTTTTATGATGCATTTTGAGTTTTGTTGTTTTTTCTTTCATTTTGAGTTTATTTTGTAAAACATGTATTACTGTAATAATATTTCCACAAAATCTATAACTTTTTCTATATGCTACTACATATTTTGTAAGATATACGTTTAGTTCTGAAATAGTTTCAATTTTTTTGTCCATTAATTGTTTGATACATTATAAAAAATATTTGTTATATATCGTTTCGTGTTGATCCGAGGTTATTTATATTTGCTTCAATAATTTATCAAGAATTTGTATTCCATCATTCGTTAGGCTTCGATTATTGTTTCCAGCTTCGATAGAACCGCAAATTAATTCCAATTTACTAATTAAATCATCAACACAATTGCATTATTTTTACTTAATTTACTAATAGTCAATTAATTAACTTAATTCCGTTAATTCTTGAAATAATTGCTTTGACGAATCGGAATAATGTCTTTTGCTTTTATTCATTGTTGTGATAAGGTCAATAAAATCGTCATCTAAATTTTCTCGCATTACTATTCCCGAGCCATTAGATGCAATTCATTTCTTTTTAAAATATAGTTTTGGTACATTAATTTTTAAATTTTCATAATTTCCATTTTTATCCATTTTGTAATAACTTCTTAAATCTTTTCCCATAAATGTAGGTTTATTCTTTATTATAACTTGAAGTCTACCATTGTACTTAACGAGTGCATGTTTTAGTGTTTCTTTATATTTTATTTCTTCTACATCATCTACGGATTTTTCTTTCTTTCTTTTTAAACTAACTATTTTACCATTTAAAGATTGAATAATGCGAGTACTATCTTCTTTTTCTTTTTTCCATTGATCAAACTTTTTTATTAATTTACTAAGCGGAAATACGCCGTCATAATTTTCATTATAAACTCATCGTTAATATCCGCATCAAGGTTTACTGAAAAGTAATTTTTTTATTAGTTCTGTCTTCGTCTTCTAATATTTTATCAACATCTTCTTCTGTCGTAAGGGAGGTCATTGGTTTGTGTAAATCTTCCTCCCCTTTTTTTTTCGGCTTCTGTGCGAAAGTCAACCGCTTCTTTTTCGGCTTTCACTAGTTTAAATAATTCTTCCGCTTCGTTTTGAGGTAAATTAGTTAATTGTTCTTCTAGTTTAGGGTGAATAGCTAATGGTACAGTTATCTGAGTCATCATTTTATTTATCGTTTCTTGGCCCTTCTTATTCTATATTCTTTAACGCTATCGTTAAATGATTTTGTTAATTCCTTCGTTTTTCTCATTTCATCCACATTTTCTTTCCATTTTAATAAAGACATTATATAATATTACTTTAAATAATTTAAGATAACTTAAGATAACATGAAATAATTTAAGATAACTTGAGATAATTATCTTTAACTTATATGATGGAAATACCAAATTATGATACCTCAACCACCAACAACAATTATAAACAGTTGTATACTTTTATGCCAGTCTTGTTTTATAATGCTAATTTGTGGAAGTTCAGGTTCTGGAAAGACAAATACTTTAATACACATGTTCCTCGAGGCACTAATCTATTACGATAAATTATTTGTTTACGCTAAGAATTTAGAACAACCCAAATACGAAATACTAATTAAATGTTTCGGAGATATTGCGAAGAAGCAGAGATTTTCTTTAAACGAAATAATGTATCATTCGAACGATAGAATAATATATGTCAATGCTTTGGATAGCCAAGCTCAAAAAGTAGTGGTATTCGACGATTATGTTTGTGAGAAAAATCAGAATGATTTAATAAATTATTTTATTCAAAGCAAACATAAAAATTGTTCCGTTATGTATTTAACCCAATCCTACTACAAAACACCGAAGGATATTCGATTAAATTGTTTGCATTATGCATTTCACGAGTTACCTTTGAAAAGAGAAGTAAACTCTATTTGTAAGAGTAAAACATTGATTAAGACGATTATTACTCCGCTACGAGAAGGCAATATGATTTTCTTTATCTAGACAATCCCAGAAATGTTATTGCGGGTGTATAAAATAAATCTTAATATATAATATACATGTAAATGGGTTTGTTTAACGAAATATTAGAAAAAGATTAAAGTGTAGAAAGAACAGTAAATTTCGATGTAGATCTAAGCGCTTACGCGAAAAAGAAATTATTAGTGGATAACCATAGGAAAGACTCCCAACTAGACGCGGGAAAAAATAGAATTATTAATTGACTCGATCCAAGGGATCCGAGCGAGGCCGCTACTAAACAGTTTGTGGTAAGACGCGAATTGAGATTACTAAAAAAATAACTAGAATGGAGTGCTCCCCGGAGCACGTGTGTCACCTGCCGGGGCCTTGTCAGAACATTTTAATTTTTGACAGAAAAGGGGCAATAACTCTGATATAAAAAATATTTGGATTATCCCCCTTTTGTTAACCCATCACAAATATTGATATAAACATTTGTCAGAAGTTTCAATGTAATCCTTTGAGTAGAAAAAAAGTTATTTGAAAACGTGACGAAAAAGTGTGACGATAGACAGACGGGCGGACAGACAGACAGACAGACAGACGCCAGACAAAAAAAAGTAATCCCTAAGTGCCTACCATGCTACGCAAGTGACACAAAAACTAGTGATAGATAGTAATGAAATAGAATCTAGTATTAATAATATTTCCCGTGGGTTAAGGGTAAATTAAAACGAATTAAAGAACAGACTGGATAACGTTGTAGACCAACAACCTAGCGATTTAAATCATTTACTTTTAGAATTATCCATTACAAATAGATTAATAGAATTAAAAAATAACAAGTTTGTAAATGAAGACGGTAAGGAATACAAATATTTTACTAATTTACTTTCTTTGAAATACAATGAAATTATTAACTATGACGATGTTATTACTTATTTATACGAACTAGATCATCTTAAAAGCGCTGAATTGTGGATGATAAAAAAACTGGTTCATAAGATAAGATAAGATAACTTTATTAGCACTAACACATTAACAATAAATAGTTATGGCAACAAAATACAGACAAATTACAATTAAATATGTACAATGTACGAGTGACAGTGGATAAGTATGAGATAAATCAAGTATCTTTTGACAATTAATTTCTAATCAACAAGCATTCATTCGTGTAATTCACCATGATGTTTAATACAGTTGGAGAATTACTATTGAGAATTGAGATAAGCAAGTTGTATGATAAAAAAGTAAATTGTTGTTCAATAGAACATTATTTAATTTTTTAATGAGGTTATCTCTCAAGTATTTGTACGTAGAACATTTTAAAAGAGTTCATCTTCAACGTCTCCGTTGTTGCAACAAAGACATATTCTACTCTGTTTTGGTATATTTAAATATCGTCCTCTTTCAACTGACAGAGTATGAGCACTTATCCTCAACTTACATAATGTTTATCTTTCACATTTGGATTTGTAATGCTCAACATATGAGGGTCTTTTATTTGGTTTATATAGTATGTTAAAGAAGTTTATTTTTTTATTTTGACTGATGTCTGTCTCTTGCCTTTGGGAGGCTGTATATTTAATTCTCTCTTGAATGCGTTTTATATAAATCTTAATATCAAAAGGATATAGACTAATAAAATAGAATCCAAGTTTTGAAATAAGATTTTTCATATTTATTATCCATGAGTTGTTTTTTTCAGTTGCTTTGTATAATTTTAAAATGATTGAATTGTTTGACTCTAGTATATGGAGCCAATATGTTATTGCTGAAGATTCTATTCTGGTATATAGGGGCATTCTGTTCAGCTCAGCTAGACATGCATCATTTGATGCTTTGCAGTGAACTCCTAGGATTTCTTTAATAAATTTAAACTGCAAGTGTTCTAATCGATCTGAATCCCTGTATTGTTTCCCTATCCCACATACTTCACTACCATGTAGGGCAATAGGCACAACAAGGGAGTAAAATAATTTTCTAATAAATTGCATGAGTTATTAAGTCCAACTGGTTTTTTATTTTAAATAGGGCTTTTCTACCCTTTTCCACAAGCAATGAGCTGCATAGGTTACGATTCCCTGTGTACTGCAGTGTCATGCCAAGATAGCAGTATGATTAACTGTTTCCATAATTCATTATTATATTTAAAAAAGTTCTTATGGGTTTTGCCATTTGAGTTAAATATAATGACCTTTGATTTGTTTATATTTACTTCTAGTTTCCAAGATTGACAAAAGTCACTAAGAACATTTAAAGATGTTTGTAAACCCCTCTCAGAATTAGATAATAAAATTATATCATCGGCAAATAAAAGGGAATTTATTGTTGTGTTTCCAATTACTATGCGGTCTGTATTAGCACCTTGGAGACTGTTTACCAGATTATTTATGTAAAGAATAAATAGTATAGGACTGAGAACATCTCCCTGTTTTACAACACGGGTTGAGACAAATTCTACACTGAGACCATTTGGGAATTTAATTCTACACCTAGTATCATCATACATAGAATGAATGTTTTCAAGAGTTTGCAAGGGAATTTAAGTTCCAAGAGGTTATACAATAATCCATTTCTCCAAACTGTATCAAAAGCCTCCCTCATATCAACGAAGGCAGTAAACACTTTCTACTTCTTATTTTTCTTATGTTCTAGTATAGATTTTAGCGTGAAGATGTGATCTGAGGTATTTATATACTGTCGAAGTTGACTTCGATTACGACGATGCTAATGATAAGCCGGTCGATGACAGAAGATTTCAATTATATTACCCACACAATAATACGATAACTTATTACGCAACAAAAACAGATTTTGGAGAAAAATTAATAACGTACATACTTCAACCGTAACGGAACCTACTATACTTTCTTTTTATCCGCTTCAAGACGAGTTTAATAATCGTTATGATAAAGGATTTATAAAAATATATGTGAAACAATAGTATAAATGTAGCAAAAAATATTTTTATCTTTAAAAGCGGCTTACGAGAAAAATCAACATCAAAATAAACCGAGTAATCTTACTACAGTATTTGGTAGACCATTCATTTTAGATAAAAATAAAAAATATGTTATAGGTCTTGACGCAATAACGAGTATCATCTTAAGCGAATGTAATTCTTCCTCTTTGATAGGATTCGAAAATGTCATTATTAATAAATCGAAATACGAAACATTGATTGCTTATATTACTTATTATTTTGATACCATCTTCATTCACTGCGATTTAATTAGTTTAGTTTATGGTAATTATTCTGCTTTCATTTATGATTTAAGTACTGCGAATCTCACAAGGTCTTGGCCTTTTCGAAGAGAATCGGTACGAATTGGTTATTTCTGAAATAAATAAGCACATTATCAACAGCATAAGAATATATGTAACAGATTATTCTAATAGAATAATTAATCTCAATAATGTCCATACTTCATTTACTCTAGTTTTAAAAGAATTAATTAATATATAATGAGACAAAACTGAGTATGTAATAACTCTACGGGAGTTTATGAAAATGTTGACCCTTAAACGGGAAGTCTTATGGTGGTTGGAACTGGACTAATGAATTCCTTCTTTCAATCTACCATTAAAAATTCATTAGAAACAGCGGTCAATGCGGCCTTGGAATCGGGATCTAAAAGGATTGGAGATGAAGTTGGTAAAGCCATTATAGCACGGATGTTTAAAAAGAAGAATAAAGGAGGACTTATAGTGAAATAATTAAGACGATAAAGAATAAATGATTTAGTTATTCGTTTATTTATTTTATTACTACTATTATTATAATATAAAATGTTTCGAGGTAAAGAATACGTTAAAAGATACGAATATGTCGCTATTCAACTATATACTCCTATATATTTACCTGTGGATGGAGCTCATCAAAGAAAATCTGGATATCAATTTACTATAAACGATAGATCTTCTTATATCGATTGGTATAACTACGGAAGCGTCCTGGTGCCAATTCATAATGTTCTATAAAAAAAATAACTGCTACGTAGGAGATAAAAAAGCCTAATTAGGACTTTGTAACTCCTACGTAGGACTTTATAACTCCTACATAGGAGATAAAAAAGTCTAATTAGGAGTTATAAAGTCCTACGTAGGAGTTACAAAGTCCTAATTAGGCTTTTTTATCTCCTACGTAGGAGTTACAAAGTCCTACGTAGGAGATAAAAAAGCCTAATTAGGAGTTATAAAGTCCTACGTAGGAGTTATAAAGTCCTAATTAGGCTTTTTATCTCCTACGTAGGAGTTATAAAGTCCTAATTAGGCTTTTTATCTCCTACGTAGGAGTTATAAAGTCCTAATTAGGCTTTTTTATCTCCTACATAGGAGTTACAAAGTCCTAATTAGGCTTTTTTATCTCCTACGTAGGAGTTATAAAGTCCTACGTAGGAGATAAAAAAGCCTAAATAGGACTTTGTAACTCCTACGTAGGACTTTATAACTCCTAATTAGGCTTTTTTATCTCCTACGTAGGAGTAATAAAGTCCTACGTAGGAGATAAGAAAGCCTAATTAGGACTTTGTAACTCCTACGTAGGACTTTAAAACTCCTAATTAGGCTTTTTTATCTCCTACGTAGGAGTTACAAAGTCCTACGTAGGAGTTACAAAGTCCTACGTAGGAGTTACAAAGTCCTACGTAGGAGTTACAAAGTCCTAATTAGGCTTTTTTATCTCCTACGTAGGACTTTATATCTCCTACGTAGGAGATAAAAAAAAGCCTAATTAGGAGTTTTAAAGTCCTACGTAGGAGTTACAAAGTCCTAATTAGGCTTTTTTATCTCCTACGTAGGAGTTATAAAGTCCTACGTAGGAGATAAAAAAGCCTAATTAGGAGTTATAAAGTCCTACGTAGGAGTTATAAAGTCCTAATTAGGCTTTTTATCTCCTACGTAGGAGTTATAAAGTCCTAATTAGTATTTTTTATCTCCTACGTAGGAGTTACAAAGTCCTAATTAGGCTTTTTTATCTCCTACGTAGGACTTTATATCTCCTACGTAGGAGATAAAAAAGCCTAATTAGGAGTTTTAAAGTCCTACGTAGGAGTTACAAAGTCCTAATTATACTTTTTTATCTCCTACGTAGGAGTTATAAAGTCCTACGTATGAGTTAGAAAGTCCTAATTATGCTTTTTTATCTCCTACGTAGGACTTTATAACTCCTACGTAGGAGATAAAAAAGCCTAATTAGGAGTTATAAAGTCCTACGTAGGAGATAAAAATGCCTAATTAGGACTTTATAACTCCTACGTAGGAGATAAAAAAAAGCCTAATTAGGAGTTATAAAGTCCTACGTAGGAGTTACAAAGTCCTAATTAGGCTTTTTTATCTCCTACGTAGGAGTTACAAAGTCTTAATTAGGCTTTTTTATCTCCTACGTAGGACTTTATATCTCCTACGTAGGAGATAAAAAAAGCCTAATTATGAGTTATAAAGTCCTACGTAGGAGTTACAAAGTCCTAATTAGGCTTTTTTATCTCCTACGTAGGACTTTATAACTCCTACGTAGGAGATAAAAAAGCCTAATTAGGAGTTATAAAGTCCTACGTAGGAGATAAAAAAGCCTAATTAGGACTTTATAACTCCTACGTAGGAGATAAAAAAGCCTAATTAGGAGTTTATAACTCCAACGTAGGACTTTATAACTCCTAATTAGGATTTTTTATCTCCTACGTTAAAGTCCAACGTAGGAGTTACAAAGTCCTAATTAGGCTTTTTTATCTCCTACGTAGGACTTTATATCTCCTACGTAGGAGATAAAAAAGCCTAATTAGGAGTTATACAGTCCTACGTAGGAGTTACAAAGTCCTAATTAGGCTTTTTTATCTCCTACGTAGGAGTTACAAAGTCCTAATTAGGCTTTTTTATCTCCTATGTAGGACTTTATATCTCCTACGTAGGAGATAAAAAAGCCTAATTAGGAGTTATAAAGTCCTACGTAGGAGTTACAAAGTCCTAATTAGGCTTTTTTATCTCCTACGTAGGACTTTATAACTCCTACGTAGGAGATAAAAAAGCCTAATTAGGAGTTATAAAGTCCTACGTAGGAGTTACGAAGTCCTAATTAGGCTTTTTTATCTCCTACGTAGCAGTTATTTTTTCATAGAACATTATGAATTGGCACCAGGACGCTTCCGTATATAACACCTATTTCGAAGTTGAATTTAGAATAAAAAAACTAGCAGATGCAGCTAATTATATTCCAGCCAATTCAATCGCTTTAATTAACGATGCCACATCGATCGTAGATAACCTTCAAGTAAGACAAAATGGAAAGCCAGTTTATGACGGAAATAGATTATAATGACTCATTAATGTCAAAGCTTTACTGGAAATGTCGAAGGTTTATGCTGAAACGACTGGAACGAATGAACATTGTTATCTAGATACCACGAATAATACGGCGATAGCAGCAGCTGGTGCTGGTTATAATTCCGGTTTTGCAGCTCGACAAGCTCAAAGTACTAATGATCAGGTGGTAAATTAGATTATTCCGCTTAATAAATTTTCTTTGTTTGAAGGACTCGAAATAAATAAGCTTCATCCGAGTCAAACACAGTTGGTAGTATAACTTACTGATGATGGCACTTTGATCTATAAAGTTGCCGCTGGTGTCGACGAAGCTAGAGTAGTCGCTACTAAGTTTATTATATGCGTGCCGAGAAAAGTATTTAATTCCGATGGACTGTCGTACGTACTATAAGAAGCCTAGAAATTGGTCTCACCTTCGAGAAATAGTTAAAGAATCAGCATCCAGTCGACAGGGTAAGCAATATTTTAGAATAACAGCCGGGGTTAAAAATCCTAAGCACCTCTTTATATATTTACAACGAAGTCTCATGGATCATAATGCGGAACACAATCCACATATACTAAATACATTTAATATTAATGGTCATTATTTACAAAACGCTCGATTGGAAGTTGGAAATGGGGAATATTTTCCGGAAACATCGTACAGCTATGAGAATCTAGTAAGAATATATAGAGACGTTATCAATTACTCTTACAAATCAAATAATAAAAATACTCGTTCTTTTTAACCAAAAAGATAACTTTAAACAACGTTACGGAATTGTGTACTTCGACTTGAGTAATATTCTCGAGCATCCATAATTCGTGAGTGTGAGGTTTCAAAGACAAAACATGCAGAAGGCTTAGGGAATGATACGAGATTTCCTGTTTTATCTGAAAGATTTATTTATTTCCTCCAAGTTTCGAGCAAAAAATCCTTTGAAAACTAATAATTCACAAAAAAAAAATATCGTGAATGCCCATGTGTTCAACTAGTCCGAAGACGAAATTGTTATCCTATTTTCGTGACGTCATTATTTGGAAACTTTGCAGTTTCAAAAAAGGCAATACACAAAAAAAAAAAAAAAAGTTAAAAGGGCCAATAGGTCGTTACATATTGAAAACTAAAAAACTGCAGCAATTAAACATTTTACATATTTTAAACAAATTAATTTGAAATTATCCTTGATTTGAATATGAACTTTTTTTTTTAATTACTCAACTATGAATATTCGTTAAGCTTATTTTCCTTTCTTATTTTGTATCCCACTGTGTCAACCTGAATGTTCTGCATGTATATTTGGTACCCTGCATCATATATTTATATCATCACAAAGATCAATACAGATTTCAAAATTGCCATATTTCTAATTTGAACTAATGTTCAAAATGTCTAGTCATTTTACATCTCTATGCATAAGCACCTTTAGGAATGTGAAATGCAATGAAAAATTGCATTGACCTAACTAGGTCAAACAAATCACATGACCCTGGCCGCCATTTTGTAAACAACAAAAGACCCTTTTTATGGTAAATTTTCATGTCCGATTTTTCCTCTTTTGGGGGGTTTAAACTGTTCTTTAATTTTGGTATATACACAATAAGGGTATTTTGGCTACTGCTCCCATGACTACAAGTAACAAAACTGTTTATGATGCATTTTATTGTTGAAATATGTCAGCAAGTACTTTGGCCATTGGGAAATAATTGTCCATTTCCAAAACGGCTGCAAGGACAAAGTCACGTGATATAAGCCCGAGAATAGTGACGTCACGAAAAAGGGATGCTCACGAAAATGGAATGTCCAATGATATTAATGAAGAGGATGAAACGGTTGATCTTAAACAGATATATTTATATTGTAAAAAATAAAGGGAAAAGATATATATTTGAATATCCTTGACGCGTTGGAAATTATATATTTTTTCTTGAATATAGTATATAGATGGATACTTTCATAAACGTTTACAAATTGAAATTATAGATAAACAAGACCCTCGAGTGCAACTAACAAAAACCAGTGAAATGGTAGCAAAAATGATAAAAAAAGAACTAAAAAGGGAATTAAAATTAATACTAGTTTAAATATTACAAATGTTTTAAACGTGCATATTTTAATTCTAAAGCACAATGGATTATTTACCAAAATGAAATTAAAAATGTTATTGATTTATCATCCGATGTTATTATGAATCGAATTGGGAATTGGATAACTGAGGGAAGTGGTTGGACTATTAAGTCGGTCGATGGACATTATGTAAATATTTACATATATACATATATAGGCCGTTAGAGGTTAGTATATTCCTCTGCCGGATGCATTGAAGAAAAGACAAGGTTTGATTAATGTTAAACATGAAAACGATAACGAATGTTTCCGTTGGTGCCACTTGACATACACATTTCCAGCTAAAAAAGATGCACAAAGGACGTCAAAGTACAAAGCATACATAGATGAACTTAATTATAATAAAATTGATTTTCCCATTACAATTAACCCAAATCCAAGAATCGAGCGGCAAAATAACATTAGGTTTAACATATTTGCGTTTGAGGAGGGTGATATTTTTCCATTATACATATCCAAATTTAATTTTGAAGAGCCTTGTGAAATGCTTCTTATTGAAAAACAATATGTCTGGATAAAAGACTTTAATAAATAAATGCACAACTTTACGAAGTATAAGGGTAAAAACACATTTTTGTAAGAGATGTTTACAATATTTTTCTAGTGAAGATGTATTACCGAATCATATTCCTAATTGTTAAGAGATAAATAGAACACAAACAAATTGAAATGCCAGAAGAGATAGATAAGTATGTATTCTTTAAAAATAACCAGAAAATGTTGTCAATTCCATTTGTTATAAACACATATTTTGAAACAATAACATCAAAAGTAGAAGGCGCGGACGAAAAAGATCCTCAAAATTCATTCACTGAAAAATATGAAGATCACGTTGACTGTGGGTATCGTTATAAAGTCGTTTGCTGCTATGATGATCAATGGTCAAAAACCTGCTGTTGTATATAGTGGCCCAAATGCGGTCTATACATGTTTAGAAAGCTTACTAGAAGAAGAAAAGTTCTGCATTAACCTTTTTAATACTCATTTTAGAAAAGACCTAACAATGATTCTTAAAGAAGAAGATACCTTTAAAAAGACAAAAATGTGCCATATTTGCGGGCGCCGCTTTACAACGGATAACAAAGTTAGAGATCACTGCCATATCACCGGAAAATTTAGAGGAGCGGCTCACGATAAATGATAAACTTAAATTACCGCTTAGCTAAAAAGATTTCTATAATCACAACTTACGTGGATATGATTCCCATTAATTGTATCATTCGACAAATTGGAAAGTTTAAGAGAAAAAATAGAGGTTATTCCAAACAATATGGAAAAGTATATGGCCTTCATGTTTGGGAGAAACTTTACATTTATTGAATCGTTTCAATTTATGTCCCAATCATTAAGCAATTTGGCAAAGAAGACTGCTTAGATTTTAAGTACACAAATGATTTAGATAGAAATACAGAATTACTAAAAACAAAAGGGAGTATATCCTTATGACTATATGGATTCATTTGATAGAGTATTTGAAGAGTGCATTACCACCAAAAGAGGATTTTATTCCTTGTTAAATGATGAAAATATAAGTGATATAAATTATGAGCACGCGCAAAACATTTGGAAATAATTCGGCTGTAAAACAATGGGTGATTACCATGACTTATATCTAAAATCTGATGTATTACTATTAGCAGATGTCTTTGAAAACTTAAGAAAAACCTGCTTACTATAAGTTAGACCCATGTCATTATTTTTCATCACCCGGTTTATCTTGGGATGCCATGTTGAGAATGACAAAAATAAAGCTAGAATTAATTACTGATATAGACAAAAAAAAAATTAAAGGAACTTTGGGGTGGAATTTATTTTTTTTCGTCAATTTCGTCAACTAAATTAACAAATTGACGAAGCTCTTCTGATTGACTGATAGCCATGAAACATGAAATAGGGCCTAATTTGCATTTAATACGTCCAGATACATTATCTTAAAGAAAGAAATAAAGTTTTTAGAAAAAATGTCACAGTTCGTCACTCGTCAATTCGTTACTCGTCAACCTAACTTCACGAACCTAAAAAAATGTCACTGTTCGTCACTCGTCAATTCGTCACTCGTCAATTCGTCACTCGTCAACCTAACTTCACGGACCTGTGGATGTTTAGGTCTTGGACAAATTGTCCAAAGCCTACGAATTCAAACAATGGACTGTGGATGTTTAGGTCTAGGACAAATTGTCCAAAGCCTACGAATTCTAACAATGGACTGTGGATGTTTAGGTATTGGACAAATTGTCCAAAGCATACAAATTCCAAAAGTGAAAACTGCGCTGAAAACCCTAATTTTCTTACTTCTGCTAAATTAAGACTGCCCCCGTTGAAAATAAAATATGAAAAAAAATGTATGCCTTTGGAAAGGCAGCTACATGTTACATTAAACATCATGACTTCACTTTTCACGAATTTGTAAATAAATGCAATTAGAAAGGCAGCTTACTGTTTGGGACATGTTAACCTTTATATTCAAGTAATTGTAAATATGTACAATCGGAAAAGCATCTAACTGTTAAGAAAATGTTACATTTTATATTTTGATTTCACGTTTCACATACTTATAACTAAATACAATCGGAAAGGAAGCTAACTGTTAAGGACAAGTTACATGTTATATTGCGACTTCACTTTTCTAGTATTTTCAAATTTATACAATTGTAAAGAACATGTTACATTGTATATTTCGCCATCTTTTCTCACGTATAATTTGTAAATAAATACAATTGGAAAGGTAGCTAACTGTTAAGGACACGTTTCACTTTGACGGTTGTTTCGCCCAGTTATGGAAAACTGTTTCATATTGATATATTTTATTATGAATTTGATTAAAGTTAAGTCATTTAAATCCTTAAATGCCAAATTCCAACATCAATATTTTTGTTGTATATGAAAACAATGGCATATAACAGTATTTTATGTCTACATAAAAGTATTTATGGTATTGTTGACAAGCTTGATCTTCAGTGGTTACTCCTAACTATGTGAGGTTGTTCTGGGCGACCTTCCGGTCAGGTGATTAATCACGCGGACGGGTTGTGTAATGTGACGAGGGACAGCCAATTACCGCGCTCTTTCCTTTTCTAGATAACAGGTTAAAACTAGATACTGGGTCATGTGGCTCAGATGTGCCAATCATCTGCCCCCATCCTCAATGAGCAGACTTTCTTTGTGTTAACATATTTCGCCTCCATTTGTTGTTTTGTTTTTGTATATATATATATATATGTGGGGGGTTTTCCTATATATGCTTTTCATTTTCCTTTCTTTGGTGGTTCTTCACTTGCCATGTATTTGTAAAATATATAGCGATACATCTACTTTGAGTGAAAAGTTTTCCGTGTTAAACGTACACGTTAACACTTCTGAACAGTTGGATTAAGATCAACTTTACATCGGCTCTGTCTTATCAGAATCTGTACACTTTGACAGAAACTTCTAACACGCTTGTGTAATTATATTTGAACAGAGTAGATTTTAGTCTGACTGTTTGAATACACAGGCTGATCTAGATTTACACTCTTCTCAAAATCCAACTTGTACCTTTTGTAATGGACTATCTCATACATACTCATTTGTAATCGTACCCGAGATACTTCAAATAATAACTAACATGATGAAAACTCTCCGTTTCAAAAAATGCTTTGCAAAAAGGGGTGTTCTCACATTTCGCATATACAGTTAATAATGTATATTAAAATTTGTAAAGCTTTGTGAATACTGTGTAAATTGAGTTTAAAGTTAAGGCTCTAATCTTGTAATCATATTTTTATTTTAAAAAAGCGCAAGGATGTAAATGAAAATCTTATATTGAATCTATTTCGTTCGCAAATATATCTGCTTCTAATATGTCCACCTCCAAAAGATGTTTTTTCTATAATGTCCTGGGACTTTCAAGTGACTATTCATATTAATAATTTACAAGACATTAAATTAAAGACTTATTCATAAAATATTGGGTTTTAAATTATTTTAAATGAGGTACATTTATCTAGTTTCAGGGAAACTTGGTTTAAATAGAGTGTCTTTGCACTATAGACATATTAGATAAATTAAAACCAAAATCTACCACAGCGGCCATGTTTTTTTTTTACTGATAATACTATTTTGAACAACTTTGATTCAAATCATTTGTACAATTACATACAAGGAACATAGTTCACACAGTGCTTGTTCAGTATGTAACGCGTCGATTTTGACGAGAACTCTGGCTGATTATAGATTATGTAACCAATCTTAATACATATTTACTGATCAAAAGTTTGCATCACGCGACTAGTCGTAGTACTACATTTGCTTCTGACAGAAATGTACTCGTTTGTAGTCGTTTCTCGTCGTGTTACGCTCAATGGTACAATAGTTTACACTACCGAATATCTGATGATATCGTCTGGGATCATGTTTAACCCTTTTCCAAAAATAGACGCTTTTTGACGCCTCTGCGCCTCTGCGCCAGACGACTTTTGAAAACGAGCAATTTCTACATTTGCCACAATGCTTTCAACTTTTTTATTCATACCTTCATTTATAGAGATTTTCAGTGTTGTTTATTATATCAGTTTAAAGTCGTCTGGTTCAGATGTGTTGTATGTTGGAAAGGATTAACCTCGTGACTGCTATATGTTAATACCTACACGACGACCGCAATGTCCTACGCGGTCGCAAACATACTAAAATATGTGTTTCATTTATGGACCGCCAATGAAGGTTTTTTGCCATAATGTTAATGCTGGATCAAATCTTATTATGTAACCTTCATCAAATAAAGATGTTATTATTATTATTATTATTATTATTATTATTATTATTATTATTATTATTATTATTATCATTGTTGATACAATTACTATTATTATTATGATTATGATAATCATCATTATCGTTATTATTATCATCATTTAATATAAAGACCTTACTTTACTTTTAAATTATATTCATATGCCATCTTAGACTTATTGTCAGTGATACTTAGATAGTCGTAAGGATATTATTTAGAAGTTATGGTGTCTCGTTCATATTTGCTTGAATAAGACATAACGGTAAATAATTTGAGGCGATTTAATGATAAGCTACCAACGTACCTTTGTCAAAAACATATTTAATTAAATATGACAGAACGCCCAGGATCTCATAAAGAAACGTGTATGCTAGATATACGATAACTACAATACCCCCAGACAAATTCTAACGAGCATACAGAGATAATTAACATATAACAATGGTGGTAATGGGAAACCCCCAATTCTAAATGCATTGTTCTGTATTCAGTCAAATATATATTGATTTTAAAAAAGACGTACACAAATGGCATTTTTGTTAAAGGTATCTATCTCCTTTTTCATGCCGAGGACAAAATTAATGAAAAGTTTCTCATTTTGCCACAATATTTCGAAAGTTGTCTGCTTTTTTAATTTCCATGAGGATATCTTCCCTTGGAACAGAAATAATTTGTTTAAAGGCATCAGGCAGTGAAATGTGTTAATGAATTTCATTCAATAGTTTACTGCATATCTATAGTATAGAATATGAATTCTTATATGCAATTACTGTGTGTTATCAAGTTTCGTTTTATACTAACAGTTTTGTCGAAAATCTGCTGCAAATGTGCTGATTATGAAAAAGGGATAAACAAAAGAGAGAGTTTTCTAATATTTGATTTTTGTTCTGTAGAATAAGTGTTATAAGTTGAAAGTAATCACTGTTCGATATTATGACGAGCAATTTCTTCCTTTGTCATAATGTTTTCAATTTTTTCCAGTAATAATATCTTCACTTAAAGAGGTTTTCCCTATTTTTGGGTTGATCTATTCGAAGTCATCTGCTGTAAATGTGTTGCATGTGGGAATGGAATACTGTTTCATATATTTGATTTTTGTTCTGTAAAATAAGTTTTATTAGTTGAAAGTATTCGCTTTTCCATATCAACTTGTTGAAAATGGGTAGAAATTTGCCACTTTGTGAAAATGTTAGTGATATCTCCCTTCTCAATGTGAAATATTTCTGTTAATTAACCCTTTCCCTCATATAGACTCTTTTTGACGCATCTGCACCAGACGGCTTCTTGAAAACATAGTAACAAAAGAAGAAATTGCTCAAAAGGAGTGTTTTCCACTTTTAGTCATAGGTTATCCATTAAATTATAGAGATTTTCTATTTATTGACAAAATATGTTCAAATTCGTCTGCTGCAGACTTGTTATATGAGGGAAAGGGTTAAGGTAGTAGGACCCTAATGGGCATCATTTCAAACTATGATCAGCTTGATAATTTCTTAATGTGTATCATTTCCTGGATTCAAAAACTAATTTTAAAAGAAATTAACAGTCAAATAACAATTTTATTTTCATTTGAATTACACTATCCCATTTCAGAATTTTCGATAAAAAACGACATCACCCGAGAGACAAGAAAAATCCTTTATTTCATTTTTTTTCAACATTTTGGTAATAATTTGGTATCAAAACTTACCCTTTCACTCAAAGTTCATTTATCCTTTTTCTCAATGTTCATTTACCCTTTAACTCTATCTTCATTTTCCCCTGTAACTCAAAAATCTTTATCTTTTTCCCATTAACTCAATGTTCATTTCCCCTTAAACACAATGTCATTTCCCCTTTAATACAAAGTTCATTTTCCCCTTTAACTTAATGATCATTTCCCTTTTAACTCAATGTTGACTTCCCCTTTAACTCAATATTAACTTCCCCTTTAACTAGAAGTTCATTTATCCTTTAACTCAATGCTAATTTACACTTTAACTCTATGTTTATTTCTCCCCTTTAACTCAAAGTTCATTTTCCCCTATTTTTCCCATTAACTCAATGTTCATTTCCCCTTTAACTCAATGTTCATTTCCTCTTTAATAACAAGTTCATTTTCCCCTTTAACTCAATGTTAATTTTCCCCTTTAACTCAATGATCATTTCCCCCGTTAACTCAAAATGCATTTCCCCTTTAACTCACAGTACATTTTCCCATTTAACTCAATATTCATTTTTCCATTTAACTCAATATCAATTTCAACCTTCAACTCAATGTGAACTTCTCATTCAACTCAATGTTCATTTCCCTTTTTCTTAAAATTCATTTTATTCTTTAACTCAATGTTCATTTTCCCCCTTTACGACAAAATGCTTTTTCCTCTTTAACTCAATGATCATTTCCCTTTTTACTTAAAATTCATTTCCCCCTTTAACTCAATGTAAACTTATCATTCAACTCAATGTTCATTTCCATTTTTACTTAAAATTCCTTTTTCTTTTTTAACTCAATGTTCATTTTCCCCCTTTAACTCAATGTTCATCTTCCCCCTTCAACTGATAATTCATTTTCGCATTTAACTCAATGTTCATCTTCCCCCTTTAACTTAATGTGAACATCTCATTCAACTCGATGTTCATTTCCCCTTTTACTTAAAATTCCTTTTCCTCTTTAACTCATTGTTCATTTTTCCCCTTTAACTGAATGTTCATTTTCCATTTAACTACTCAATGTTCATTTCCCCTTTAATTCAATGCTCATTTACCCTTTAACTCAAAATTCTTTTTCACTGTTAACTCAATGTTCATTTCCCTCTTTAACTCAAAACGCATTTTGCCCTTTTACTCAATGTTTATTTCCAACTTTAACTCAAAATGCATTTCCCCTTTAACTCAAAGTGCATTTTCCCATTTAACCCAATGTTCATTTTCCCATTTAACTCAATGTTCATTTCCCCCTTTAGCTCAATTTGAACTTCTCATTCAACTGAATGTTCATTTTCCATTTAACTACTCAATGTTCATTTCCCCTTTAATTCAATGCTCATTTACTCTTTAACTCAAAATTCTTTTTCACTTTTAACTCAATGTTCATTTCCCTCTTTAACTCAAAACGCATTTTCCCCTTTAACTCAATTTTCATTTCCCTCTTTAACTAAATGTGCCTTTCCCCCTTTAACTCAAAATACATTTTCCCCTTTAACTCAAAGTGCATTATCCCATTTCAGTCAATGTTTATCTCTCATTTAACTCAAAGTTCATTTCCCCCTTTAACTCAATGTGAACTTCTCATTTAACTCAGTGTTCACTTGCCTTTTTACTTAAAATTAATTTTATCCTTTAACTCAATGTTTATTTTTCCCCTTTAACTCAAAATGCATTTAACGCATTGACTCAATATTCATTTCCCCTTTAACTCAATGCTCATTTACACTTTAACTCTAGATTCATTTTCCATTTAACTCAATGTTCATTTCCCCCTTTAACTCAAAATGCATTTTCTCCATTAACTGAAAGTGCATTTTCTCCTTTAACTCAATGTTCATTATTCCGATTAACTCAATGTGATTTTTCCATTTTACTCAATGTTCATTTCCCCCTTTAACTCAAAGTTTATATTCCCCTCTAACTCAATGTTCATTTCCTGTTTAACTCAATCAATGTTAATTTACCCTATTACTCAATGATTATTTCCCATTTACCTCAAAGTTAATTTTCTCCTTTAACTGAAAGTGCATTTTTTCCATTTAGCCCAATGTTCATTTTCCCATTTAACTCAATGTTCATTTCTCCCTTTCACTCAATGTGACCTTCTCATTCAACTCAATGTTCATTTCCCTTTTTACTTACAATTTATTTTCCCCTTTAACTTAATGTTCATTTTCCTCCTTTAACTCAATGTTCATTAACTCTTTAACTCAAAATTCATTTTCCGCCTTTAACTCAAAATGCTTTTTCCGCCTTTAACTCAAAATACATTTCCCCCTTTAACTTAAAGCTCATTTTCCCCTTTAACTCAAAAATCTTTTTCCCATGAACCTAATGTTAATTTCCCCTTTTATACAAAGTTCGTCTCCCCTTTAACTCAATGCTCATTTTCTCCCTTAACTTAATGTTCATTTCGCTTTTTAGTCAATGTTCATTTCCCCTTTAATGCAATGTTTTTTTCCTTGAACTCAAAGTTCATTTATTCATTAACTCAATGTTCATTACATTTTAACTCTATGTTTATTTCTCCCCGTTAACTCAAAAATCTTTTTTCCATTAACTTAATGTTCATTTCCCCTTTAACTCAATGTTCATTTACCCTTTATTATAAAGTTCATTTTCCCATTTAACTCGTATAGACGTTTTCTGACGCATCAGCAGCAGACGGCTTTTTGAAAACATAGTGACAAAAGAAGAAATTGCTCAAAACGAGCAATTCCTCCTTTTACCACAATGTTATCCACTTTTATCCGTTTAAATTTTTTGACAAAATATGTTCAAAGTCGTCTGCTGCAGACTTGTCATATGAGGGAAAGGGTTAAAAGGTAGTCCACAGGCCAATTAAGTGTTCATAAGGATTACTTAAAGTGACCTCATTTGACCCAACTTGGATGAGTATCGGATGATGAGATACATGTTTTTGCATAATTCAAATGAAATATATATATAGAGGATATTTGTTTGTTTTGAGTGGATATGGAATATATCTCATCGAGAAGTGATACAATTGAATACGGTAAAAGTGTATTACTTCGAGTAGAACTACAATCAACAAAGAAATTTCCTTTTTATTTTATGATAATTATTGATGAAATAATGGAACTATTTGGTTTCTTCGTACCTGTTCACAAGCGGAAGAATCTGTGTGAATGTATTTCGTTTACTACATAATGTCAGACAATAACAATTAGTCCGATTTGTTAAATTTACGGAATACAGAATACGGAATAGATAAGCTAAGGTTTTTTATCACATGACAATGCTTGTATCCGATTTAATAATATACCCATTACGTATTTCTTAATATATATAACGTGTGTCGTATAACATGACCGGAAACTAGGAAAATGAAGTCATACCTATATCAATCAAAGTGTGGGTGATATGGATTATATGGCACTGATAGCACTCAGTATCTCATCGTTTAGCATTAAATAAAAAATATATATCATGATGTCCAAATTAGTTGATATGTCATAGTGAAACTTTATATGGATCTCCTTTGGGTAAGACAGGTCTTAACGCAGTATGTTAACATTCCACGCGTGTTTGTGAAGTGAAAGCTGAACATGAAATATTTCCACACCCCTTCCGTACCGAAATGTATAGATCCGTATCATGCCCCCACCCTGACATTTTAAATAATCAGAACAATATACAGCAAAAGAGATTATAAAAGCGACCTCTTTAAACCCTACTGCCTAGTATTTGACACCGAGTGCTCCAGACTTATATGAATATATGATGAACAACGAGACCTCTATTAAGTGTTTAGGTTATAAGGTCTTTTTTAAAAATTTGAACTTGTAATCAATAATTGTTTACTGATATCACGGCGGCCAGTTCACCTACACATGTATATCATTGCCTTTTCACACAAGTACTCCACACAGCAGTCTTGCCAAGCAACTGGCTTCTTTTCTACATATATTGTGAGCCCATTTGTGAAAACGAATGACACATGTCGCATTGACTTTTGTAAAAAAATGGAAAGAATGATGGCTGTGCAATTTTCCACTTCACAATCAGGATCTCACTAGTAGTAGGGAAGTGGGGTCACCCCCCCCCCCCTCCAAGGAACCAGGGTCCAGCCTCGGGCCCTTAACCACAAGGCGACACTAATTCAATTAGCGGCATCAGTGCAGATTGACCTAGGAGCCAGCCTCCAACCTGGCGACACTAATTCAATTAGCGGCATCAGTGCAGACTGACCTAAATAAACATTTGATTCGTAATGATGTTGCGACATCATTATTACGAAACAATTTGTCGGAGGAATAAGCATTAACCCATAGGTTGTTGCTAATCTCCAAAATGTTTATCATCATAATCACCAAGAGATGTTTGTTCTAATTAAATGATGACAAATATAGCTATGAGCTATTTATCCATAACCCACATCCAATCCATTATATCGCATCATCACAGTTGATCAAATTTGTATTTACCTAACCCTTTTCCCACACTTTACCATCAACATGAAATAATAAATTTAAAACAAAACGAAATATATTTCATTTCTTTTAATGATATACAAAAAACACAAAAGTAAAAGAAATCAAATCAAAATAAACTATAAACGAGAAAAAAACACTTTTGGTATAATGTATCGGAAACCACTAAACATTGTTTTCATTATTTAATCCTTTCCCTCACACGACAATTCTTTAACAGACAACTTATTTGTCGTCTGCTATAGAATTGACGTATGGAGAAAAGATTTAATCTCTCTCTCTATCTCTCTCTCTCCCTCGCTCTTTCGCTCATATAGACGCTTTCTGACACCTCTGCAGCACATAGCTTTTGAAAACATCATGTAAAATAAGAAATTATACAACATATGCAATTTCTCTTTTTAAAAACATCGCGACAAAAAGAAGAAATTACGCAGCGCATGTAATTTCCTCTTTTTGCTACGATGTTTTCCGCTTTACCATAGATTATCCACTCAATTATTACTACTGCAGAACTCTCTCTCTCTCTCTATCTCTCTCTCTCTCTCTCTCTCTCTCTCTCTCTCTCTCTCTCTCTCTCTCTCTCTCTCTCTCTCTCTCTCTCTCTCTCTCTATCTCTCTCTCTCTCTCTCTCTCTCTCTCTCTCTCTCTCTCTCTCTCTCTCTCTCTCTCTCTCTCTCTCTCTCTCTCTCTCCCTCGCTCTTTCGCTCATATAGACGCTTTCTGACACCTCTGTAGCACATAGCTTTTGAAAACATCATGTAAAATAAGAAATTATACAACATATGCAATTTCTCTTTTTAAAAACATCGCGACAAAAAGAAGAAATTACGCAGCGCATGTAATTTCCTCTTTTTGCTACGATGTTTTCCGCTTTACCATAGAGTATCCACTCAATTATGGATGACATCTCTACAAGAGTTAATCTGTCCCTCTCTCTTTCTCTCTCTCTCTATCTCTTTCTCTCTCTCTCTCTCTTTCTCTGAGAGATATGTAGTGTTAGAATATTTAAATACACTTTTAAAATCAGGATGTTGATGGTTTTGAGATGACAGGAGATGGGTGGGAAAGGGATGCCTCCTATACAACAAAACATTTTAGAGTCATAAGAGATCTGGTAAGATGTATTTTATATCGAATAAATATTCTTTAAAGAATTATTAAACATCGATTCTTTAACTGGTTTAATTCAGAGTTGAACATTATATCACACTCATATATAATGCAAAGAGTTGTTTATAAAATCCGAGCTATATATATATATTTTTAAAAGATTAATTTAGAGAAGTTATTAATAATCATATATATATGTATATATTCTCGTTTTCTTTGTAGACACCAAACAACGGATCTCAATGAACGCCAGATAACAAAACAACAAGAAACGTTGAGGAGGATGGAGGAGAAAGTTTCTTGTTGTTTTTATGTAGAGAGCTATTGGGAGGGAATATAAAAATAAAAAAAATGATTAAATATTAAATGATGTTTATTTACATATATATATATATTTATCACTCTTTTATTTTATAATGTCCATAAGCCAAACTTTAACACCACCTTCTAGAAGAAATCGTTTATCATCAAAACAAGTTAAAGCTATTTTGTTCAATTGTTCGCAATAAAGCTCATGAGAATGACTTTTTATTGATATCATGTTGGCCCTAACAACACTTTCATCAAACAACACACTTTTATAGTGATGGAAATGAATATCCTTTGTTACAGTGTTCCTGCTTATACCCTTTGCTCGTTTTTCTTCTTTGTTGTCACATAGAAACGAGTAAAGCTTAGACCTCAGTCCAACAAATTCTGAAATACATTTTTCAGCAGTCTCACTTTTAAACTTTCCAACAACTTTTTTATTTATATTGGAGTGTAGAACATGATTTGAATCAAAATCAGAAAAATCAAACCGATTAGCATGTTTTTCCATGTCTTGAAATATGTCTTCAGTTTCACAATAAAAGAGAAATGAATCCGTATCAGTCATTTGAAGTTCTAGACTTTCACCATACATTTTATGAAGAAACTTATAAAAAAATTCATACATATGATGTTTGCTGAGATCAAGGATAGCCATCCCTATATAACAAGGTTTATTAAGTAAAACTTTGGCACGAGTAAGTTCAACAGCAACTAAATCTTGTGAAAATATCTTATGTCCTTTATAAGTTGATTTTGCCGATAATTTCCGTAAACGTTCTTCTCTCTGACACAACTCGACATTCTTGTGGAGGCGTAAATTTTCCATTGTTTTACCTGAAATAAAAGGTGAGTAGATTAAATATTTAACAAACTTGTTATAAACGATTTTTGAAAACTTTTATCTCTGAAAATTAATTAAAACTTTTCAAGTATTTTGATTTTATGACATACATTAATTAAAACTTTTATTTTGATTTTATAATATACATTAATTGTTTTTAAAATATATAAACATTTCAATATTGAAAATAAAAAATAATTTACTTAAAAAAACTGAATTGTTCATGAGTTTGAAAAAAAAAATTCAAACATAGATTTCGATTTCTTTCTTAGATCCGTGTTCAGAGAGTTGTATGATTCTAGGAATGGTTCTTGATGAAACTTCAATATACGATGAATCTTTTTGAGTTCCAATCCAAGTTCAAGATATAGTTGCAGGTTACGGTAATGTATGAAATAATTTGTTTTGTTATCTAAAGTTGTGAGCAACTTTTCCACTTTTGTTAATGGAGGCAAATTTTCGTGATCTGCCTTATTATGTAATTTTTTCAAAATTCGTTTTACATAATGTGATAAAGAATCCACTTCAATTAAAAAAAAAATCTGGTGCTAATGGATATGAATTATGTAGTGTATGCAGATGTTTTGGGTATTCCAAATCAACCTCTAAAATATATCCTACAGAACTATCTATTTTTATCGTGTTAATATCAATTCAATTCAATTCAATTCAATCCTTTATTGGCAAATATCGACAAAATTTGTCTTTGGCCATTTACAAATCGGAAGAATATGGCTTAGACAAAAAAAAAAAAATACATATACAACTAAACAATATATCAAATAAAACTCAAATATCAAACTGATTGATTTCGGTTTGATCTAACCATGCAAATAAACCTGTAGGTAGATATTGAGACATAGAATGTGCATACAGTGCATTTGCATCCAGGTATTGCAAAAAATATGTTTTTTTTTATGAATCATAATTTTCAACATATCGATTATTGGCTTTCTTATATCTGTTTGAAATCTGACTAATCCCTCCTCTAATCCCCTTTTCTATGAACAGAACTTGATTTATATCAGTCATAAGTTCTAAACACACTTTTGTCTTTTTCAACATGGCAGACCAACTCAATCCTGGGCTAGTATAATAATGTGCTGGATCAAGATCATATTGTTTCAAACACAGAGATCTAAATTGTTGAAATACATCACAGAGAAGTATGCAATCTGTTTTAAGATATAAATCATGATAATCACCTATGTTCCTACATTTGGTAACATTAAAAACATGACAAGCATAATCATAGTCAGAGTTTGAGATGGATTCTTTTTTCAGACTAGAAAAGAATTGCTCCTTTTGAGGTAGTTGGGTTTCATCAAATTTGGATATATCACTTATATAATCATAGGGATAGACACCCTTTCTTAATAACATATCTAAATGCTCATTTTGAAATTCCGATTGCATGTGTTGAAATCGGGATTTCCAATCTTGCAATAAATTTTGAATCAAGCTTTCTAAACTTGATGGAAGAAATGCAAACGAATCTAAAAAACGTAAATTTCCTAGACTGAATGAAATATAGTTCTCCATATTTTGTGGAATACTTTGATGTTTGATTCTTTAAACATTCCAATAGCTTGACAAATGATATGTCCATCAAAATGTTTTAAATTATGGAAAAAACCAGGGGTGAATTTTGTTTGTCGTGAAAGTAAATTACATGTTTGGTGTGAAGCTCCAATAAAATTGTCCTGCTTCAAAACATGATTATGATGTCTTACTTTAATGTCATTGGGGAGAAATATTTTCTCACAAATACAACAATCTGTGGCAATTTGGAAAAATAGTTCGTCGCTATCATTCATATGAATAGGTTGAATAAATGCAAGTTTTTCTTGTATATCTGTATCCTCCTTAAGCAAACATTTTAAAAGAAATTCTGCAACATTTTCACCACGATATACAAAAGTCTTTTTTGTGTATTCGGGTTCGATAGAAACCACTTTGTATGCAAATCCACATGGAATCAAATGCTTTGTCTTTATAGTGTTTGATTCTAATGGATTAGACTCACATGTTATCAGTGGTGTATTCAACGTTTCAAAATCACAATATATAACAAAGGGGACTTCTTGTGTTTTTTCATAATCAGAAAACTGTAACAGAGCATTTTTAGCATCCGGTAAATTGACTTTTTGTGGACCATGCATAGAACAATAGGAAATGTGGTCATTTAAAAGTTTTTCAGAAATAAAACCATGCAAGCAATAGCAACAAAAATATGTTTGTGCTTTATGACTTTTGGTTCTTGAGAGAAATCTATTCAAATTTTTTATGAGGCAATAGTGAGAAATAGTTTCTGATTTAAGAAGCATTAAATTTACATGATGCTGTCTAGCAACATGTTTAGTAATTTTAAGTGGTGTTATTTCCTTATCTTCAAAAATAAATACATTCACAGAAATAGATTTGTTTTGGTTTTCAAACTTATCAATTTGTGCAATAGATACTGGAAAATCAATTTTCTCTAGATTGATTGTGTGTTCATAAGGCATATAATGATCTACTCTTTCAGGGTGGGATTCTACAGGATGTAGAGATGCTAAAATACTCCATAGAAAACATTTATTATCATTGTTATGTATGTTTACTATGCATTTAGATAGTTTTAAACTTAATGGTAAACTAATGAAGCTTGATCCACCTAGAGGTTTGTAATTAATGGTGTGTATTTTCAAATGTAAAACCTTTCGTAACAACCATCCAGATGATTCTCTAATATATGCCTCAAAACTTCGAAACATTTTCTGAAAAGATTCATTCAAATCATGTTCATTAAATGTTTCAGAGTTTAATAAAATGTATGTGTGCCCTCGAAAATGGGGACGCGATACACTATAACCATCAACATCACTTCTGTACATTTCAACCTGTACAGAAATGTAATATTTAATGCTATTTTTTTGTATTCGTGTTTTTAGAAATGATTCAATGTTTGGTAAAACCTCAGCAAAATATGTAAGCAAATCAAACCTTTCGCCAACACTAGGATATAGTATTCTATCTTGAACATTATTGTTAAGTGCAGTTTCATTTGTATGTTTATTTTTATGTGTAGGGTGATTCGATGATTGTTGATCACTATCATTATCTGATATAGAAATGTTTGGTATTTTTGAAGAAGATGCTTGAACTAACCGACCTCCTAACTGAGTGTTTTGCAATGAGTGTTGTTTTGAAACATGATTAACTAAATCTTCATAATTATTAAATGAACAATCACAGTGGTTACATTTCCATGATTTGTTTACAATTTGAGAGTTCTCTTGATGAGTTTTTTTGTGAATCTTTTTATGAGCTTTCAAATTATCCTTTCTGTTAAATGTCTTGTTACAAATCTCGCAAGAATAACTTGCCGTGTGTGTAGATATGTGACGATTCAATTTATTTTTGAGTGCAAATGTTTTATTGCAGTGTATACAGAGAAAGTTTTTATTGTTATTTGTTTTAAGTTTATTGCACTTTTTCTCTGTTTGAATTATGGTTTTAATCGAATCATCATCATCATTCCGTTGTCTATTCAGCTGATTTATCCTATTGTTAGTATGAAGTTCATTCCACTCATTTCACTTCACGTTCCAAACATAAATTTCCTTGGGGATATTTTTGATCAGTTCTTCTACAAAACGTTCCATTTCAAATAATGAATGATTTGATAATAATATCAAATATAGTATATAAATATTTTTATCCAATGGAATACAACCGATAAAATGTTTACTCATCTATGTCTTTTTTAACCAATAATATAGTTGATCCATTTTGATGGACGTTTTAAACCTACATTCCGATTTATTTTTTGTTTCTTGTTTTTAATAACACGATGTTGTTTATTTATAATTTGATTTTGTTTTCCTTTTTCCTTATTTTGTTTCTGTCTCCCCCCTTTTTTAATGATATTGAATAGAGATGTTTTCACGAAAAGTTATGAATTATTTAGGTGGTTTTTATTAATTTTAATATCATTAACAGATAGTTTTTCCGCAAGTAAATCACCTCCACCATCTTGTTGACTGTTCGATTTTGGTTGATCAATTTTAGATATTTCATCCACTTTGTTAATGTTTTTTTCATTGTTGTCTGTTTTTGGGTGATTTTCATCAAACTGCACTTTTTTTAAATCCTGCAACATTTTTTCATATTTCGGTTTTGGAATCAAAATTAGTTCTTGAGCCATCTTTGTTGTTCAATTGGTTCGATTAAACTGACCACAGTTTTAATATTCTTTATCATTAACAATCTACGTTTTTTAAACGATAATCGTTTTTGTACAAGAAGACGGATCAGCTTTTTATGTCTTTTAAGTTTTGTTTTTAAGATAGCGTCAATTTTTAAAACACCATGTAACACATTAAATATTATTTGAACAACAGCTTTCAATTGAGATGATGAGATGTTTTCTATCATCATCTTTTGTTGTTTTAATGTTGTTTGTGTAAATAATAATAAAAAATATCGTTCTTTTTGTATCACCTCACTCATGTTTTTATTTTTTCACAGGTGTATAAACAACTGTCATCTGATGTGGTAAAATGAGTGTTCTCAGTTTATATGCTGGGTCTGAATGAGGGGAGAGATCTATTAATAAATATGAGTATCGATTTTGTGTAGCTTTTTTAAAGGCATCCATAAAATATGGTAGTTGTCTGCCAAATATCTGTCTCCCCAAATTTGAGATTTGTTGTTGATCACGGAGAGTTCGAAATAATATGAAATAATGAGCATTTAAACTTAATGTACGAAAGTATTTTCCTCCAGCAAACAAGTTTTGAACCAAGAAGAAGACAAAAAAGTTTAAATTGGTGACTATATTGGGTGAATAAATCCACAATATCTGCACTCTTGGTTGCTTTTTCCATTAAATCATCTAATATTAGAATGTTTAGATCTGGGTTAGTACTCCATGTTTCCATATCTTCACGATTGGGTAATCCTTCAAAAAATTCAATGTTGGGAATTTCTTTTTTCATTTCATCAAAAATTTATTGATAAACATTGTAACAGAAATAAATCCTCCTCACTTTTTTATTAAACATTTTATCAACACATTTCAGTATTTCAAAGATGAGATGAGTTTTACCACTTGATGAGGCTCCGGACACAATACAGTTGGATGGAGTTTGAATTGGTATAACAGCTGCCATAATGTTTAGTTCTAAACAACTTTATGAAAATGACATATTTTCAAAGCGGGTTAACAATATATATGCAACAAACAATTCAACTAATTTAATTTATTACTAAAAAAATTGTTTTAATTCATATATAATGATTAATAATAGATTATATTAGAAACACATTGAATATATATTAATCATCATATTATATACAAAATCATCGTTTAAATATTTGTTGTGTGAAAACATATTTACAAACTTGTTCATAGAAATATGATAAAGTCTCTGTCTTAAAAAGAACAGGCAATATAAACCACACACGTTAGAGGAATCGGATTGTATTTTTTGTGTATTGATAACACTATATGTATATTTTTTAAAATAGTCAGAAAAGTGTTTATTATAAAAAGATGGCTGCTTTCTGAAACTATCAAAAAACTCTATTGTGGTTCTTGATGAGAAAAAGAAAGCTATCCAATGTCTTCCAGGCTGTAGATGGTTATCTGTATTAACAATAAACCCGCAAGGAAATGATTTTAAATTTTCTGGAATTCCATCTGCACTAAATACTCCTAGAATGTATTTTTGTAGAACAGGATCGCATCTGATTATGCATTGTAATTGTGATGTGTTCATCTTAATCCGTAAGAATGTTTCGAACAGCATCTACTTCGAAATAACCTCCAATTTCACTGTAAATAATACAGCTTGTTGTGTCTGTAAATAGATAAATATTTAAGTGTATAACATTATTATTTAAAACAATTCAACATTATTTACACCCCCTCAAGATAAATATAAATAATGTTTAAATATATAATATATATATATTATTAACTAAAAAGATAATTAAGTAAGGTTACCTGTTTGATCTTTTTGAAACTGTACTTCTAAATTAGCGTTTCCAGTTTTCATTAGAGATAGGTACTGTCCATGTTGTGAATAGTTTGGTTCAAGTTGAAATACGAACAGTGTGGATCCATTCATAAAATCGTCTCTATTGATATAATTCCCTTTATTTTCATTCCACACACCAAACGCTTTAAACAAACGTGTGTATGCTCTAAGTGCTGATTGTCCTTTTGTTTGATCAAAGTCTAGCTTCCAAGGTCCAATACTGATACCATCTACATATAAACAAATGTTTTGAATGGAACAGTTCAAAAAATTGAATGGATTTGTTTTATAATCTCCAGAAACAGCGCTTGATTTTATGAAAGCAACAACTATTCGATTCGGTCTTTGGCCTTGAAACATATTCATCCAATGAAAAGATGTAGAACCCGAAGCAATTGATTGTGTTCGTACGTCAGTGCGTGTGAAGAAGTATTTGGCGTTTAATGACTTTAATGATTCTGCATGACCGAAAATCAATGCTGGGTTCACTTTTATCTTTTTCATCAAAACATATACATCTAAAATATCGATTTTATAATTAGGTGTTGTCTCTCCGGAACATAAACAAAATGAGTTACTGCTTCGATAAAGTTTAAGTTTCACATCAATCTGGTTTAAAAGATATCTTTGTAATGTGAATAAGTCGTGATAAATCGGTCCTTCTAAATCAACTATTTTTGATTCGGCGATGTATGAACGTCTTAAAAACAATGCATTGTTAGCCCCCGAATATGCGTTTGTATCTTCTGGTTTATCATTGTCATCTTTTATAAATAATTGTGAAGATAGTTGTGATAACTTTGCATCTTGTCCATTATTTAGTAGTACTTGTATCATCGCATTATATGGGTTGTATGTACGTGTAATTGTTGCCTTGTTTTGTAATGTGACTTCAGTTGTTGAAAATAAACTTTGAAGAAACACATTTGATGGACCCGTCTTATCTGTCGCGTCTAGTATACTTCCATCATCATTTAAAATACGTAATTTTACATGTAAAGTACTACCTCGTAAATCTAAATATTCGAGAGATCCTTGACCACTTAACTTAAACTCTATCGGTCCATCTTCAGTTATTTGTGATAGTGGTCGGATTTCTTCATATCTTATATCCTCTACTGCAGTTTGTGTAGGAGGTAGGGTGAATATATCTAATTCACTTGGCATACCCTCATGAAAACTTTCGGTATTAAACATGGACATGGTATAATCATTCAAGAATATCTTTTGCTTTTAAATTTTTCTTTTCACTTTTTGTTTTTTTATTTTTCTGTTCACACTTTTTTTCTTAACACGTTTTAATGTCTTTCTTTTTTGCTTTTTACCACTTATATTTTCTCTTTGAATGATGTCTTTTCATTGTGGATGATGGTTTTATATGTTCTCTTTTTAGATCAGAAACAACTTGTTGGACGGTTTGCTCCACCGGTGATACAGATTTGATGATAATGTCACTATGTTTATTCTCGGGTATATATTTTTGAATGGGTAAAATTTTCTGTTGTAATGATCCACCGCCAGTTTGATTAAACTTTCTTTTACTGGTGAAAAATTGAACCAACTTTTGTGCATTAGGAACATAAAGTTTAGAGTGATTCATAATCGGCATAAAACGAATATTGTTTAAAATGTAGAGTTAAATGTGTGGGTAATTTTAAAAATATAGCCTCCTTTAAATCTTCAACAGTTATTTGTATTTCAATTTCTTGAAAATATTTCTTATTTAATGGTAAATAAAAGGGTGAATCGAATATATTTTTCCACCCACTCTTATCGTTTTGAAAAACACGTCTTAACATGGATCTTTTTGATCCATTTATGATGCTTTCCTTACAAATGTCTGAATATATATAAAGAGTTTCTAGAGATGTTTTCCTGCTTTTTGAATCGTTCAAAGCATAAAATTCAACAAGACCAACCTTCCAAAAACCTTTTAAAGTGATGGGTGCATTTAATCGAAAAGTAAAGTTAAAGGCTTTATTTTCAGGGAAGTACTTATCTGTCTCATCACTTCTGATATAAACATAAAAATCCATTATTGTTTCTTTTCTATTTGATTTGCATCAATCCAGCTATCAAATTGTTTGCTAAAACCTTCCCACCGAACAAGGTATTTTGTTTGTCCTCTAACTTTCTTTGTTTTTAGAACTTTTTCTATAAACCATATATCTTTAGTCCTATTCACCCCTTGCAACTCAGATGTATAAAACGATCCTTTTATATCTTCATTATTTAAATCTTTTAGTTTATACATTGGTATGCTTTGTTTTAAAAATCTGTTATCAACTTGAAAAACCTCAGTCGTAAATTGATCTTGGTAAGCTCGTCGAAATGGATGTTTTATAAAACTTATACGAACATAATCATTTTTTTTAAATTTAAAGGATGGAGGAGATTTCAAAAGATGTGTTTTTTTTTTTAAATACATGTAAGCCCATACATCAGCTTCGTTTTCTTTGTTAATATTGTTTGGTGAAAGATAATTCAAACCTCGATGGGGTGTGGAATTATAATTACTAACAATATTTTGTAAGTCATCAATATATCGGTAATTTCTTTAATATTTCAACATTCTAAAAATTCGGGTTCTAAGTGTTCGATTAAATCTTTCTACATAATTTGCTCCAACCTTGTTTTGTGTCGTAAAAAAGTATATATTATGGTCTTTCATATAACTTTTAAACCATCGATTAACAAATTCGGTTCCTTTGTCTATTCTTATTTTTGATGGTGAGACATCCTTCAGTATGCTTTTCATTGCATTTAACACACATTTAGCGTTTTTATTTTTCAGTAATCTCACCCATGCATATCGAGAAAAAATATCTATTACACATAATAAATAATGTATTCCATCATTTTCTTTTGCCAGATTCCCCACGGACATCAAATCCACATCAAATTGTTCTTGGATAGAAGATACGCGTACTTGTTGGGTTTTAAACTTGTGACGTACTTGTTTTTGTAATGAATATGAATTTTGTGTGTTTAGCCACTTTTGAATAAAGTATATTGTAAACTGATTTGGATATTTTTTGTTAAATATTTCATATAATGTTTTGGCTCCACCAAACGAACCACGATTAGCAACATCAAAGTAGTATTGATGTAGGATGGATTCCTTCTCTCTGTTATCCATTGACATGTGTTTACATCTCCATATAACAAATAACTGTTTTCATAATAGAACACTATATAAAGTATAATAATTTCTTGTTTAAAAATAGAAGAAATTTTGTAGCTAACTCCAAAATTTCTTTTGTGTTTTAAAACAAGAAGTTTTAATGGAGCACACTATTGCAGATGTTGTGATATTTGAGTGATGAAAACTTTTGTGAGGTGTCATTTATATCCATAAATGTTTAAATCATCATAGAAAAAGGTATATGTCGCATTGTTTAGATGGAAAACATTGTGAAATCGGGGGCGAGATAATACAACATATCATCGGTGTTATGTTATATTTCAAAGGATGGGGAGTGGGTGTTATGTTAACATCGAGATGAAAGCTGTTGATATTATATTTCACAAAACATTGTGAAATTGGGTGTGAGATAATAAAACAAGAAACAAATACATTGATTTATTAATATTATATTATAACATATATACAATCCACAATAAGGAATCAAATTAATTAAAAAGTCTTCTTTCGCAACGTAAGATTGTCAATGTCATTTTTATCATCTTGTCTTCCCATTTATCGGTTTTCATACTCTGCAGCCAACCCTCACTATACATCTTCTGTTTTTGTATATCTATAAGTTCTTTGGATATATCTAGTTGACTGATGAAATCACACCATACTGATAAAATTGTTTTTTCATTTATCTTTTCCACAAGATGATGAAAATACATCATAACAAGATCTGCTTCATCTTCCATAATACATGGATGGTGTTTTTGAGATGGAACATCCACTTGACAACCATAACATTGTTCCTTCACAACTGTAGCAAGCACTTCCGATAATGATTTAGCATAAAGAAAATCAAAATAAGAGTCCATTAAAAGCGTGTATTTAGAAGACATTGCTTTTTTTCTTTAAATCTACAAAAATATTTCAACTCGTTTCACAATATTATATGTTCTCTGATATTGTAACAATTTTCCACTAACAATATCTGAAACGGCAATTTTCGGTGCTTCTAGAAGTCGATGTTGGTTGTGTGAGCGTTGAAGGTTTACTGGTAGTTGGTTGGTGATGCTCGGTTATGGATGATTCGGCATATCCAAGCATCTTTAAAAAAAAACACATCCACTAGACCAATGACTATGTTCCTTCATTGTAATGTCAACAGATTTCCACTGACATAAATGTAATCCACATGAAAAACACTCTACAGTATCATTTTGTCCAGAATAAAAAAAAAACAGCTTTTGCAAGTTCATGTTTATTAGGTTTAATCTGTATCGACCAATTTGAAAAGGTTTTTAATCTATCGTTATAAAATATATACATTGGATGACAATAACCTAGTTCAATCAGCGCTATTTCGGACATTGTTTTTATGTTCATCGGTTGAATTCCCTTCAATAAATGCAACTAAAAAATGAATGCTCTCCTTTAAATCACAAAGTAAATCAAACTGGTTTAAATCCATATAAACTTTTTCACTTGATTTCCGTAAAATTAAAACAGGTTTCTTTTTCCTCTTTTTTATGATTAATGAAAACGATTCTCGAATGTTACATTCTATTTGATTTGTATATGATGACCATGTTATATTTTCAAATCCCATGCTGTTGTTAAGATTCTTTTTTAAATTTAATTGCGCTTGTGTCATGATACTTATATTTTTAGTATAAAACGGGGATTTAATATCTCTTGATTATACAATGCTTATTCCTCCGACAAATTGTTTCGTAATAATGATGTCGCAACATCATTACGAAACAAATGTTTATTTAGGTCAGTCTGCACTGATGCCGCTAATCGAATTAGTGTCGCCAGGTTGGAGGCTGGCTCCTAGGTCAATCTGCACTGATGCTGCTAATTGAATTAGTGTCGCCTTGTGGTTAAGGGCCCGAGGATGGACCCTGGTTCCTTGGAGGGGGGGGGGGGGGGGGGTGACCCCACTTCCCCACTACTCTCACTACTTACGAATGTCACAATGAAGGTTTTTAAAATCAAACAACATCGTACGCAAATCGATAAAAGAAAATCTGTAACTTACATTTTAACACATGATATGTGTATTTCAAAATCACAGTGAAATATAATAACAATATGCCACAAAACTATTACCACTATCACTTAAATGCTACATAAATCTTATTTAATCAATTTCCTTATCAGTAATAATTGTATTTTGAGGACGGCTTTGTTTTGTGAACTTCTAAGCACAAGAGGTTCACCAGGGTCGGAGCTGATTTTGGAATTATTTTTTTTGAAAAGATTTCATGCTTTTCAAGATACAATCATACAAACTAAGCAAATAACAAAAGAGTCAGTTGAAACATGTAGTATCTATTGAACTAGCAAATAATTTCATAACTTTTAACCATTTAGCACATGCAAACACATTTTGACATATCTGCAGTAGACGTTTTTTGAAATATTATAGCAAAAGAAGAAATTGTTCATGATGAGAACATTCTTCTATTTCCACAACGTTTTAAACTACTAAATAATTAAACTTTCATACAATTTAGAGTTTCCGTTTTTGTGCCTATATGTTTTCAAAGTCGTCTGCTGCAGATGAGTTGTATGTGGTAAATGGTAAATAAAGTGGTGTACAGTAACCAATCAATGTGTAGAGTGTACTATTTGTAAAATGTATGCACTTTACACATAAAAGCTGTGTAAGTTAAAAGTGGTCCTAGCACAAAACGTCTCTTTAAACAAAATTTTAAAAACTGATAGTAATGGCTGCCCTCCTTTGCGCTCGGGCTGCGGGGTTAACATTACAATTGACTGACTGGTGTCAGGATAAACGGAACAGTAGTACTGGTAACTTACCCAGGAAATGACGTGATATAATTGAAAAACTGTTGAAAGCTGCGTATAACACAAAACAATCAACTGTTAATTTAACAAGGGACCATGCTGGTCCTGTATCGCTCACCTACGGAATACCGTTAGGGCCATCGCCTATGAATGTGTTGATCTGAAACGCGATACTCGACAGTACGATGATGATAACACGACAGTACGATGATGATAACGCGACAGTACGATACTACGATATTACGATGGTGAAAACGCGACAGTACAATGGTGAAAACGCGACAGTACGATGGTGAAAACACGATAATACGACAGTACGATGATGATAATGCGATATACTATTGTGTTTTCACCATCGTACTATCGCGTTTTCACCATCGTAATATCGTAGTATCGTACTGTCGCGTTATCATCATCGTACTGTCGCCTTATGATCATCGCACTGTCGTGTTATCATCATCGCACTGTCGCGTTATCACCATCGTACCGTCGTGTTATCATCATCGTACTGTCGTATTATCACCATCGTACTGTCGTGTTATCATCATCGTACTGTAGCGTTATCACCATCGTACAGTCGTGTTATCATCATCGTACTGTCGCGTTATCACCATCGTACCGTCATGTTATCATCATCGTACCGTCGCGTTATCACCATCGTACCGATGATGATGATAACACGACGGTATGATGGTTATAACGCGACGGTACGATGGTGATAACACGACAGTACGATGATGATAAAACGACGGTACGATGGTGATAACGCGACAGTACGATGATAATAACACTACAGTGCGATGATGATAACGCGACAGTACGATGATGATAACGACAGTACGATACTACGATATTACGATGGTGAAAACGCGACAGTACGATGGTGAAAACACGATAGTACATCGCATTATCATCATCGAACTGTCGTATTTTCGTGTTTTCAACATCGTACTGTCGCGTTTTCACTATCGTAATATCGTAGTATCGTACTGTCGCGTTATCATCATCGTACTGTCGTGTTATCATCATCGTACTGTCGAGTATCGCGTTTCAGATCAACACATTCATAGGCGATGGCCATAACGGTATTCCGTACTCACCTGATTTTATAAGACTAAAACAGTTTTCACTGTTCTCACTCTATAAATATATGGAGCTGGTGGCCATGTTTTTCAACAAATCAGAATAATTTTGAAAGAAGGTCACCCAAGGAACATTTGTGGAAAATGTTCTTTGCAAATTGGGCCAGTACTTTTGAACAATAAGATTTATAAAGTTTTACAATATACGTACATATAATGAACATAAGCCTCCATCCCCTGGAGGTCATGTTTTTCAACAGATTGGAATAATTTGAAACGATCGGGCCATGATATAGCTCCACATGATTATGCCAGCCATATAGTCAATCACAATAACTCATTTTCCTAATACAAGTGTTAATAAGATTTCCCTGCAATTTGGCAAAGTGACCTTGATTTTGACTCAAAATGACTCATATTAGAATCTGGCCTTGATTTCATCAAGACAACCATTCTGACAATATTTCAGAGTGTTAACAGGAGGTTCTTTCAATTTGGCCGAGTGCCCTAGTTTTGGACTGGATGACCCATATTCAAACTTAGCCTAGATATCATCAAATCACCTATTCTGACAAAGTCTGGCCTGGTGACCTTGTTACTGACTGGACATAATCTTTATTGGAACTTAGACGTGATATCATCAAGACTATTTTTCTGAAAATGTTTCAACATGCTCAAGTTTAAAATGCAGCTTCCAGAGTATTTTCAAGATTTTCCATCAATTAGGCCTAGTGACCTTATTTTTGATCCGACATGACTGATATTCAATATTTGATTATATATCATTAATTAAGACAAACCTTCTGACAACATGTTAAGCTGCTGAATGTGATCTTTAGTGTGTTCACAAGATTTGTCCTCAATTTTGCCTAGTGAACTTGTTTATGACCTATATTCGAACTAAAGCTAGATGACATCAAGACAATTATTCTGACAAAGTTTTAGCATGCTCAAGTTCAAAATGCAGCCTCCAGAGTTTTCACAGGTTTCCTTCAAATTGACCTTGTAACTATGCTCGCCAAATGGCTATATTGCCGAGTGCGAGGGTAAACAACGTCAAACAAACCAACAAACCTTTTGTATCTAGTTTTTAAACTGACATGATCTAGTTTCGAATTCGGCCAATATGTAATGGAGATGTATGTTCTGAGAAACTTTTTACTAAATACCATATAAGGAAAACACACTGATCCCTGGTGGCCATGTTTTTTGACAGATCGGTACAGTTTCATAAAACAATGGATAAAAAAAGAGACATTTTAAGTGTTAACAAGCACATTTTTAAAACGGTTCGATGACAGACTGATGGGCACGAGCGGATAACAATTCTTTTTTTTTTCAATAACATTTTAAAAAGTCGTCTGCTGCTCAGGTGTACACAGTTATCTTCATCCGATAAAGGGTTAAGGGTGATCCACTGTGTATTTGGTGAGGAAGGGGATATCTATGCCTTGTTTTGTTTAAGTTCTTCTGCGCGCCTTTCCTCCCTCCATTGTTGTATTAGGCTCATCATCTTGTCACTCTTATCTTGCTGTTCGGCCGGCGGCATTTTGTCAAACTCACCAGGTTCAAACTTACGTTTAAACAGCTCGATCTGAAATCAAAGGTAATCAAAGCACTTAAAGTGCTGTGGGACGGTACCATTGGTATGATTGGAAAAAGATGCTCAACTTTTCCACTTATTTGGAAAGTTACAACACAGTTACATTATTTAAAAATAATGTAAACATAAAAGCAGAATGCATACAGTTCAAACATTTATTTAAGACAGCGTGAACCTTATCTCCAGAGATCCTCAATTAAACTCATGAACGGTAGACATGGTTTGCATAACAGAATGAATAGGTAATTCGCAAACCCACTGAAAATTCCGAAAATCTACAGCAGATGATTTGAAAATGTCTAGGCAAAGATATTGGTAAATCTGTATTAATGAAACTAACGGTATTGATTTGTGAGGAGAACATTGAGGAAATTGCTCATTATCACCCATCTGTTGAAGATAAGACAAAATGTGTCTCTAGTTGAGAAAGGGTACAATAGTACCTGTAGCAAAACTATTTGTTACTCTGGAGTATCTCAAGAATCAAATTGGATCAGGTTTGAAAACATTATGTGAAAAGGAGAAATTGCTCTTTTACATGGATTTCTTGATTTCTTGATTTCCCACAATATTTTCAAAATGAGTCCGTTACAGTCAGTAACCATTTTCCGCTGGCAGAAGCATGTCGCATTTGCATCAGACTAGATTTGAAAACAACGAAAAAAACAAAGAAATTGCTTATCGAAATTGCTGATCTCAAGCAATTGCTCTTTTTGTCATAATGGTTTCATCTCTTTTCAAAAATAATCCTTTCATTGATTGAGATTTCCATATTTTAACCTATATGTATTCCGTTGTCTGTTATATAATTGTTGTATGTAGGAAAGGGTTAAGCAGCATATACTATACAGTAGTTAACCCTATCCCACCTGCAATTCGACGACTGTGCAGCAGAGAACATTTGAAAACATTGTTACAAAAGCAGAATTTGTTTTTCATGAGGAATGACTCCTTTCTACAATGTTCATTTTAAGTAGGAGTACAGTTAAGAATCATGCAGTGGTTGTTAAAACATCAATAGCCTAGAATTGTTATCTTATGAAGTGGATTAGTTGAATAATATATGCCTGTTACTATAGAAACAAAAATTGTTCACTCATATCAAAGAAGAAATTCGTGGAATAATTTTGTGAAAAGGAACTATTATTATCAATGATCAGCATATATGTTATTCAAATAAAATAGTTACTTTTATTCTGTTTTCAATCACAGCTGAACCAGATGTTTAACTATTGCCATAGGAACAAAACTCTTATAATATAGAGGTTATACATAACTATTTCAAGTACAAGACAAAGGATACACTGAAACTATTTTATAGAAACAAAAACATAACATAAAACTTGATTAATAATAATTTCGTTTATACATATAAATAAACGTATAACCTATGTGTAAATCTATGCTTTCTATTGAGGCGACGAATCTCCAGATTTAATAGAGAAGAATTTTCTAATAAACTTTAAATGAGATGTCATGAAATATATACTGTTCACAAAGTTTATCTAAAAATTAAATGAAAAGTCACTTTTAGTAACAATGACCCCCGTATTTGATTCCTATCTGTGAAATGAGATTAAAATGTGTCAAGCTGAACAGAAGTTATTGAGAAGAAACATCTTTGAGGACAGCCAGCACAAAGACCCCAATCTAATGAACCAGTTTTTTGTTTTCAACAAGCATGAGGGCCCTTTATCCCTCACATGAGTTAAGATCAGGAAAACTTATCCACTTTAATTCAGATACATTGATCGAGGGCCATCAGATGAGCTTTAGTTCCACTTAAATTTAAGTTATGACAGACAATTTTAAATAGAAGATTTTTCGAAGGTTGTCTACTGCTAAAAGTATCCAAAGACAATTTTATGAGGGAAAGCTTGAATAGGTGAACATATGTCCGAACAATTCTTAACTAATAATGCATGCACATAGCTCTGTATATAATGAGACTAGCCCACATGCGACCTCTAAACAGTCAAATAATCATCATATGATTATTGCTCAACAAAAGACAATTATATTTCTCAAATATTCTTCCAGCATTCTGAGCTGATTATTTTGGGTTCATGCCACTTTCAATAGAACTTCAGTTATATCACAGCAACTATACACCTATCCATCATTGAATAACTAACCAGTAATATAATAGGAAACATGCTGTACCAAAGTGAACTTATATTTTGTCAGCATTTTCCTTTATATTTTCAAATTCATGACTTTTAACGCGTTCCAAAATGCATACTCATGATCTGCAGCAAATCAACTTTATAAATGATGCCAAGGTAGAGCGTCATTAAGACATAGATTCACTAGACAATTGTTTACATAGTGCTCACAAACATTGATACAACTAAACATATGTTTTCATGCGTTAATTGAATAACATTTTTGGTAAATCATCATCGATAATATGCTCCATCTAAGGATAGGAACAATCCGGAAAATTCATTTATAAAAGATTTTTCTTTTTTCATTCTTTTCAATTGTAAAACTTGTATAATTTTATATATCATCAATAGAAATAATTGTACACAATATTTGAAGTTTGGTAGCAGTTTTCACACCACTTAGCCAATTCTGTCTCCATAAATGAGCTTATTTTAGTCTATATGTTTGGTACAAGTTTACAGTGATATGAAGTCTCCGTAATCCTGCATTCTTCATATTGTTATTTTCCTTCATATGCTTCACTTGTCAAATAAATAACAGATGTCACATGATAAAACGGACAAGCGCAAGTCTATAGGATTTGGATTTTTTTGAGACACACATGGAATGCATATTAGCTTATGTTTAGATTGAATTACGAGACAGTACATGTGCGGGCGACAACAACAATATATTGTTTATCTACTCCAAATATACAGTTTAATTGACAAACTTACCTCAACCGTGTTGGGGATTGATGACTAACATTGTAGGCTTACACACATTTCTTTCCTGTCAGTCTTCCTCAATATAAAACGGTTGGCATTATTGTTAATAAAACAAAATATGCACCAAATCACTTCTGATCAACAAGATCTTGAGGACAGTCGTGGCAATCGTGTTGATCGTAGGAAAGTCTTTAAGGGCTAAAAGGAATTAATTGTCAATAGTGATCATCGCATCATACCGTAGTGGATCGTAATAAAGCGCGATCTGATCTATTTACGAGCGAGCGGGGTTTTAGTTAGGGTATAATGAGGTTTGTCAGAACTTTATTGTCAGCTTAATTACGATCCAATACGATATGATGCGATGATCACTATTGACAATTAATCCTTTCAGCCGTCAAAGACTTTCCTATCTGTGACGCTCTGTCGGGTACCATTGACACGACCTGACACGATTGACTCACGAGCAGATACGAGTTGTTACTAGTTGATACGAGTAGATGCGAGTAAATGCGAGTAGATACGAAAAATCACGCTTTTTCACGGACGTTAATGATCTGTTACGAGTTCTCGCGCCCATATATACATGTATGTTATTAATTATTTGATATGTTTGCACCATATCTGCTCTTAGTCGTTTATATTTTAGAATCGGTAATCCTAGTTATTTTAGTCTTTCTGGATATTCTTTTGTTTTTAATTCGGGTATTAGTTTTGCTTCTTCTTTGTACGTTTTCCAAAAGTATTTCCTCCTTTTTATAGATGACTGACCATACTGAGCTTCCATATTCCAGATGTAGATAGTGAAGAGGATTGGTCCTAAGACACTGCCTTGAGGGATACCACTAGTAACTGGCGCCCACCTTGAGTGTGAGTTATTAAGTACTACTCTTTGTTGTCTGTCTTTTAGAAAATTTTCTATCCATTTTAGCAGATTTGAAACGATGCCATATCCTTTTAGTTTCTGTAATAGTCTTTTATGTGGAACTGTATCGAAAGCTTTCTGGAAGTCCAGGTAAATAACACCCATGTTGTTGTTTTCATCTATATTATTTGTCCAATCTTCCAAAACTTCTAAAAGTTGAGTCTGGCAAGATCTGCCACTTCTAAAGCCATGTTGGTGTTTGGTAAACAGTTCATTTGATTCCATATGTTTCATGATTGTATCTCTTACTTCTGTTTCCATTATTTTCCCAATTATTAAAGTTAGACTTATTGGTCTGTAGTTGGATACCAGTTGTTTGGATCCCGATTTGTGGATAAGCATAACATTTGCCAATTTTCATTCTTTTGGTACAGTGGAGTTTGTCATTGACTGATTGAAAAGGGCTGTTAAAGGTTTTGAAATTTCAGATACTGTTTCTTTAATGACTTTAGGATGCAACGCGTCATATCCTGGAGATTTAGTTTCCTTGATTTTACAAAGATTTTTGAGAAGTTTGGTTTCACTAAAAATCACGGTTCCTATCGTTTTCTTGGTATTTTTTTCAAAGGTTGGAATATTATCTAATTCTTCGGTGAAGACACTTTCGAAGAAATTATTAAGCATTTCTGCCTTAATTTTATTGTCAGTGGATATTTCCATCTTCGTCTGTAATAGTTTGGATTTTTTCTCTGATTTTCTTTGATTGGACAAATTTCTAGAAAAATTTCGAGTTCGTTTTCTTGGCTATTGATTTCTCGTAGTTGAACTTGGCTTCTCTTATTTTATAACTTGCTTCAGTTTTGGCTTTTTCATAGTGACCCTTTGCTACTGGGTTTAAGCTGTATTTGAATTTCTTCCATTAAGATTTTTTCCTTTAAATGCCTGAAGAGTCAGCTTGTCCATCCATGGGGTATCAACTTTTCTGGGGGCAGAGTTGCAAACTGGTATGTGATTTCTGGTTATAATTAATAGTTTATCGGCAAAACTGCTCCAGTTTTCATTGACATCTTCATGGATCAACAACTGATCCCTCTTAACATTTGAACATTCATTGTTTATTGCAATGTAATCACCTTTCCAGTATGATAGTTTTGTATCGTTGTGTATTGTTTTATTATTTACATTGTTTATTTCAAACTCTAAGACCTCATGGTCACTGTTTCCTAGGGGTGCAATGTGGGTTATATCGCTGATTAAACCTTTTTCATTAGTAAAAACTAAATCTAGAACGTTTGGTGTATCGTTTCCTCTAAATCTTGTAGGATTTTTAACATTTTGATATAAATAATTGTCTCTTACTTTCTCCAAAAACATTGTTGATAAGTGATCAGGGCTCATCGTTGTAGTTTCTTTGTCCCAGTTGATGTCTTTGAAGTTGTAATCTCCAACATGGATTTTAAGATCGAAATGAATGATATTTGAATTTTTTATGTTAAAATGTCTTTCAATTTCATCTAATACTGTTTTGTCCTTTGCGTTAGGGCTACGATAAGTACATGAGAACAGGATATGTTTTTATTTTCGCATTCTTTTCCAATGTTAACTGTTTCAATAAGGTTGTTATTGGTGATGGTCGGTTGGAAAGTCTTTAAATTGCTGTTTGTGTAGATCAATACTCCTCTATCAGATAGTCCCTTGTCTGGACAATGAAACATATTATAGCCCGCAATGCACCACTCTACAGTCATAATCAACACTGATTTTAAATTTAGGGAATATTTCGGTGATTGCTATAATGCCATACTGTTTTTCCTTTATTCTGGCTTTGAGTTCATTAAGTTTATTTAATAAACTATCTGCATTTGTGTACATAACCTTTATATTGGATTTATTTACACCATTTTTACAAATAAAACACTTGTCCTATGCATTTTCTATATTCAATCCTGAAAGGTTTAAAGTTCTGTTTTTTTTATTAATGTCCCTCCAATGACTGTTTCTCCAAGGTCATCATTACAAACTGAGTCGTCGCTATTTAATGATTCTTGGCTTGAGCTGTAGTATTTCATTGAAGACAGAAATGTTGAGAGTTGGGCTGTTGTGACAACAGTTGATGTTTAATTGATGGTTCATCTACTTGCATTGTAAGATCGGGTTCATCGATGTCGGGTATAGTAACATTGTTATATATTGTCCTATTGGCTTGGTTTTCTCCACTATCTTTATGTTTAAAGCGATCTAACCTTCTTTGTTTATTTTATTTTCTTTGTCTTGGTGTTAGGTCTTTTGTGATGATACATTTATTAAATTCGTTTGTCCTTGGCAGACTTTTGATCAGATGAGCTTTTTCAATAATAATGTTCCTGTGTTTTTTATTATTCAAAACTACTTTAAGTATGTACTGAACCAGGGTGACTATATTACAGGGTGACTATATTACAGGGTGAGGACTCTTTAACGATAATCGACAGATTTCCAATATTATCCTGTCGTCCTGAGGTCTACCATACCTGTACGCATGTTATCGAGGGAAAAAATCGATATGTAAACCTCGATAAGGTTTTGTGTACTGTAGAGGTTTAAGTCTACACCGCGTTGCCTCCTATTTTGTTAAATTATGTGAATACGCCATTACGCTCACTCTGATCTTACCAATAATACGTTGCTTCCTATTTCTTAACCCATTCCTCATACAATCAATCTGCAGCAGACGACTTCAATCAATAATTGTATGATTTCTTATTCTTCAAAATATAGTGCAATCGTTTTTTGTTTCATCTTACCGATATTACAAAAACAAAAAATCACAACGTCTTGGCCATTTAACACTCGTCAATCAGTTAATTTTGCACAAAGAGGGTAAACAACACCAAATAATGGATGCATGATCAGTCTGTATGCCGATGTTGAAACATTTCGAGCTAATATTAAAGAACGGATAGATTTACATCAGTGTAAATAGTATTGCTTGTTTGTTTTTTTCAAATAAAAATCGGCGCTTATATAATGTTTTACCCGCGCAACGTATACACATACAAATAACACAGCTATTTGTCATTTATTTCAATACCGATGTACTTTGAGGTATCTGCAGCAGACGACATTTCAAAATATGTTAAGCAATTTCTCAGTTTTACCCTAAGTTTTCAACTCTTCATTTCATTTAATCAGGAATTCGTTGAGTTGTTATACCGACAATCCATCATGTATGCTTTGATTTGATTACGGAATTGTATATGTTTACCGTCAACCATTGTCCATAAAAAGAACGAATAACAAACATTTGTGTTTGTTTGCACTATTAAAGGTATAGTATATTTAAAGTGGATTTGAATGTAAAACAATGAACCACTTGTGTCTGTTCAAAGTGTGCGCTTAGAAAATAAAACAGTTTGTACAAATTAATAATTATTGATAATTAACACCAAAAGCGGGCCAGGCCACAAAAGATGAAAACAAATGCATGGGTAAAAAACGGTAATTGCTGTACATCAAAGAGCGACTAATTAACAAACAACTTTAAATGATCTTTTGCCATCCTTAAAACATATAAAATGTTAAGTAAATTCACCATTTTGTGAATGTTCGTTAACGTGATTACATGTCTATTGAATTGATTTATCATGGCGTATTCTAAGAGTGATTTTCTAAGTTGGGATGACGATCTAGATCTTGATAATTTGTACTTTGCACACGTTTTGATCAAACTAGTTGAGAATTCATCCATGCTAACCATGATTTTATTGATATACCAGTCCACATACAATCAATCTGCAGATGACTATATAGAAACACAGGATATAATGCTAAATGTTTTCAAAAATCCTAACGGGTCAGGCAACGGAGTATAAATTAAGGACCAGAAAGAAAAGATATATACAGTTTATAAATACTTTATTTTTGAAAGTTAACATATATATTTGTTTACTTGAAAACCTTAACACTTTCCATAATAAGGCAATTCTGCAGCCCACGACTTTTTACATATTTTTTTATCAAAATAGAACAATTTCTATAATTGAATGGATAACCTATGACTTAAGGTAGAACTAATTGTGGCAAAATGAGTAATTGCTTGTTTTAAGCATTTTAATTTTTGTGTCTTTTAGTCTATGTTTTCTGAGCTGTTTTTGATTTTCTTCTTGGACCTATTCTTTTCGAGTTCCTCACTCTAGGCATGTTTATATATTTTGCATGGTCCCTGTAAACATAAAGTGAAGACAATTAGTTTTACGCTTTTTCAACATAATTTTAAGTTATATAGAACAGCAACATTTCACATAATATTGGTTCAGGGACAAACAAAAACAATACCTTTTCATGGAAATCAGGGTAGGTTCACTAATGAACAATTGAAATAAACATTTATATTTTGGAATTAAAATCATGTTTTCTATTTGCCGATAAAAAAAAAGCATGTATTGAAGTGCAAGAGCAATACTAAACATGCCTAAATCATTACAAAAATATTGATAATATAACAAATATTCTACTAAGTAATTCTCCAAAATGGCAAAAAATTAGTCAAAATGAAATGTCTGTAACTTCTTCTGTAATCTTATTATCAAGTAAAAAAATATCTCTGTCATTAGCAAAATTGTTTATTTACACTAAAATGCTTAAACATAACTTCTAAAAATCCGAACTTTATTAGCAAATCTCGCGTTTTGATATGGAAGAAAATTAATTATAAACCAATTTTCACTAAAATCTTCAAAAAGAGCAAAGTTTGTGACCAAAAAAATATACTTTATATTTAATCAAATAATTTTAAAATATAATCTGATAATCAAACGATTCATGCTTTGTTTGTTTGTTTGTTTGGAGTTTAACGCCGCTTTCAACAGCTTTGGTCATATCACGGCGGTCAGTGCACCTACCCATGTTTTCCTGGCTTTCCCACACCAGTACTTACACAACATTCTTTCGAAGCCACTGACTACTTTCTCACATAGATCAGAGGTGAGAGGCAATGGAAAACATCGCCCGAAAGAACGCGCCGCAACCGGGTATCGAACCCGTGACCTCCAGATCACGAGTCAGATACGCTACCAATTGAGCTACCCGGCCGGGCAAACGATTCATGCACATTACATCGGTCGTAATTTTAAATCAAACAGTATTACCGTTTTGTCAATATTTAGACAAATTCTACACACGATTGGCGATTTTCACTTAAAATTCGCTGTTTCGAAGAGACGACATTTTACAGACGCTGATCATCACAATTATTAAAACGTGAAAAATACGAACTATTACAGATTATTTTAAAATTGTGTTTAGCTGTATAAGTATTTAAGTACTTACTTGTCCTCGTATATATTTCTTTAGGTTGAATTACGACTGAATTGTCTGTAACAATAGAAATAACGAAGCGTGTAAAATTATCCAGTCTCCGGTATTTTTAACAATCGCACCCAACTTGTAAAATCGCAATATCTCGGCCGCTCTCGGGAGACAGGATAAATGAGAGTTTGGTCAAGAGACTTCACCCTTCATTATAGTCACCCTTCATTATAGTCACCCTGATTATAGTCACCCTGACTGAACTGAGAAGTTGAAAATTAAAAAAAAAAAAAATAAGTTACATTGTTATTAAATCTTCTGATTTTGTTGACAATTAAAACCTTTTTAGTCATTATACCTTTTTATAATGCTTAAACATTTAAAACAAAGTGGTTTAAATTTGTTTTAGACAAAGGGCCTAATTTTTTCGTGAGCCTTCCAATTTTTCGTGAGCCGCTGTCCAGTAGCCATGTTTGATTAAGAAATATAACTGGGTAAAAAGAACATATTAAAGTCCATATATATCAATTTTAATCTAGAACTTGTATAGTATCATATTGTTTTGAAAAAAAGTAGAAAATATTGGAAAACTGATAATTTTGTCCAATTACATATACTTTCTTTTTAAATTTTGATAAATAATAGTTATTGCAATAACCTGAAGAAGTTTCAGAAAAAGTTAAATATTATAAATATGTTTTTCCCTTATTTCAAAGTTATAAATTTGTCTATTCTTACACCTGGCAAATATGGGTTCTCATTAGGGGGAAAAAGTGTATATTTGTTAGGTTTAATTACAACATAACACATGAACTTCCAAAGATATGGATAAAATAATTTCAGAATGAGATTTAAACGACAAGAAGACAAACAATAAGCATATCATCTTTCAAATATTGGCAATTTGCTTGAAAACTTTTTTCATGTGCTGAAATAGCAAAAAAATGCATATCATAAGGCTTTCATAAATTGATCTAGCAAAAAATAAAGCCCACTACCCTACCTTTTTGTTGTGTTTTTTTTATTTAACATACATCAAACTTTATAAAAAACAATGTTACAACAAAAGCTAAATATTATAGAAAATCCACTTTTCAGTACAGTACATCCTTAAATGGACGTACCTTGCCTTCTCCTGGTTTGCCTATTCTGAAGCTAACATTAATATCGGTTTCGCCTACACCTATTTGACTGCATAGTGACTTAAATTTTGAAGTATCATATATTTTTCTTGTTTGGCTTGTGGAACTGCTACTCTCTCCTAAGTTAAAAACTACTACATTTAATGCGCGAATTTTCTGGTCTTCTATTTCTCTTACTTCATTTCTTACATCTTGTTGGAGAGTTGATCTAATTTCATTTTTTAATTCTTCTATCAGTTTAGGTTTAATTGTTTCAATATTTGTTTTGATTTTACAGTCCATCTGTTCGTCTAATTTGAACACTTTGTCTTCAACTTTTGTTATTCTGATATTTGTTGTTTCTTCAATCGACTTTAGCTGCTGCGATAGGCTGCGATTTTGGGCATGTGTTGCTCCCTACACGGGCTCGTTTGGCCGTCTTGTTCCTAACTATAGGCGTTGAGCAGAAAGGTGTAGCCATGGTTTTTTTTCTATATCCCTCTTATGTATTCTTTTTTTTTAAACAGGGATTCCCTATTTCGAGTTTATTTATAGTACCTGTTCTTGATAATTATTTACGTATTAAGTAGTACCAGTTTGTTGAAACGACTTAGTGGTATCCCTTGATAATTGTGTTGTATTTAATTATTTAAAGGTTGATGATAGACAGGGCTTCCCTATCGTACCGTTTGACGATTGATTCTTTTTGTTTTTCGCGTTAAAGCAATTCATGTGTTGGTTACAGGGCTTCCCTATTACCATTTATAATTTATTTATTGGGAAAGATATCTTAATCTGCCTGAATTTTATCTAATGATCACTAGAACAGGGATTCCCTTTTCTAATTGCTTGATTCTTCGCTGCATTCCACTTGGTGTTTAATTTTTAGAATTTTATGAAGCCAAAGTAAAGAGAGGTGGGTTCCTGGGTGAATTCCGTCGAGATAAAGGTTAAAGTTTTTGTATATTTTACTTTTGTATCAGTTTTCTTTTTACTAGATCTAATAATGTCTTGCGACAGGTTTGGCGTCAGAGTGTTGTTCAGTTCGTCAAGCTTTTGATTTAGGTAGTCTATTGATGAAAATAGGATTGTTTCTTGGTTAGAATAAGCATGAAGATCATTGCATCCCTTTTGCCTGTTCCATTCCACAATAGAATAATAGGGGCACTTTAGAAAGATTATTTTGGCATGTCTTTTGCAGCGAGATATGTCTGAATTGAGGTATCTGTATTTTACTATTAACTGGTCAACTTTTTCAAAGATGTTTCCCTGAAATGCTAATTCAATAAATTTCCCTATTTTGTTCGTCAGTTCACAAGTTCCAAACCAGATGAAAATGAGTGGGTGGTTTGCCAGTCTTATATTGGTTAAGAACTGACGCCGAAAATTGAAATCATCAATTGTGGTTACACTTCTTGAGATGATACGCAGTTCTCCATAGTGTTTGGGGTGATTTCATTTTCAATGAAACGTACTTTACTATCTGATATAAAAAAGGTTTCCCTCGACCTACTCGGCATTGGCCTGTGCTCCTCTTCTACTACCAACTTGCCAAATTCTTTATTTAATTTGAATACGGACATCTGTATTAGTTCTAAGAATAATTCAATATGGCGGCCATGCACGATCCAGTTGAGAAAAAATGTAGAAGTTAATTTAGTAAATTACAAGTTGATAAAAATCTTTACTTCCCTAAAATCACGTGTTGTAGGTTCCTTAGATCTCCATCCTTATTTGTGCACAATAAGTTAAACTAATATACTGATTGTAGCAGCAGATTACACTGGATTTTTGTTAGGAAAAATTCCCACGAAATTATTTTCACATCTTGACCGGAAGCGGAAATTGTTTCAACACTTTATGTAATTTTTTACATGTTATAAGCAGGTGAAATTACAATAAAGACCTGAATTTGAATCTAAACTCTACTAGCATTGTTTTAACACTTTATATGTTACTTTTATATGTTATAAGTTGTCGAGACTACAATAAGATCCTAAGTTTGAACCTATATCCTGTATCAATGATTAGGTTTTACATAAATTAATTAGACCAGCATAGTTGGTAATATTGACTTAACAAAAGAAAATATTAGTAGTTTTCTGCTTCATTTTATTGAAATATGAAACTGCCGCTAAATTTCTATTTCCGCGAGCGATATGGTTGAAAAAATATATATATATTCATGGGTAACCACATTGTGTAACGTTTGACAGTCGTTTATCATATTAATATTTTTGTAGGTCATACGGACTATTAACGATTTTTATCTGTATCGTTACATCGGTAAGGGGAGAATTAATATATTTTTTGTGTGGCCATCACAATCCGAAATAACAATAATGCAGATGAGAATTTGGAAATCATATTTCAGCAATTGAAATATTTAACAAAATCATTTAAACCTAGATAAAATATGATTTTCAAACTCTAAATAACAGTTTAACTCTTATCTAAAGTAGTATATGTTATGCAGACTAAAAAGCGATCTTTATCGTTAAAGGTAACTCCCCATCTCATAGGTAATTAATTTTGAATACTATCGAACTTTGTAGTTTAAATGTAGACGACTCGTTTAGATTTAAAAAGGGCACAATCAGACGAATTTACGGTGTACATAGTGTTTTTCATTTAGTCTATATCGCTCAGGGAAATCGCATAAACATTATTTGAAAAAAAAGGCAATTTTAAAGGTTATGTTTTATAATCGGAGAAAATAAAACATATTGTTTTTATATAAACTTTATTTACCAAAAACTAGTTACATTCATAAGCAGTTATATATTTGACACATATCACTGAAAATCACTAGCTTCCATTCCACAAAGTTTTGTTTGATTCGTCATGTACATGTATTGGGATCAATATTTATTTTCTGTAGTTCACTTTGATGAAACGGTTTTTGGACTGGCGCTTTAGCCCCTGGTTATAGTAGTAATACCATTTTTTTCGGAGTTGGAAGTCTGCCAATGGCTGTTAGCACCAAACAACGCATGAGAAACTGCGCGAGAAAAGTAGTTCATCATTGATTCAACAAAACTGCATTTAAAAGGTTAGGATCTCCCCCATAAATATCATTTTAATGTTGTTGGAACATCAGTGAAAAACTTAAGGCGTGATTACGTGTACTCCAATATAAGTTTCAGAAATTCTTTAGAAATGAATGCGCCGAGAGGTAAAATATAAACGCTTGTTAACATTATTAACATTCGCGAGAGGAATGGAAAACTAGAAAGAAGTCACGTGAAAAATATAGTGGCGGATTAAACGGGGGGGTAGGGTCAGTGCGTCGAAAAAAAATAATGGTAAACAAAGAAAAACGTGGCAAATGTAGTGGCGGGTTCAACAGGGGGTCATAGGGCCCGTGCCCGTGCCCGACTCCCCCAATCCCACGAAAGAAGTCTTGTGAAATATACAGTGGCGGATTAACTGGGGGCCGTAGGGCCCGTGCGTCGAAAAATCCAACCTTCCAGCAGCCCCCAGGCCGTAAGCACTGCAGTGCTTTTATTAATTTAATGTCTTCTTGTTGTAAGTCTTGTAGTCTGTATATTAGCAATGTTCCTCTGTGATAACGTTTATGCATTCGAAACACTTCACCGGAGTAGGTTTGATCGTATGCTTGGGTAAATACGTTTTTCAGATGACTGATACAGACACAGTCACCGATTTAAATTTGAATGGTTTTAGTTTCACAGCCGATTTTACATCATTCCGATTTTACGATTCCTATAGGTACAGGTATACGACGGCGGATTAAATCAGTTAAGTTATCTTTTGCGCAATATATAGGTAGCAGACGACATCATTTATTTACATGTATAGGTGCATACAGCGCAAAGTGGGTTGCTCAGTGTTGTGCAATACTGCTCAGCTTTGAGATCAATCGGGCGGAACATGAGCATTAATTTACGTACAGAGGAATCAGTGAGTTGTATAATGCTGATAGTGTATGTAAATGTATATGTAAAGAGGACGGTCAAGCTATAACGTTGTACATATTACAATGCATGTTGTATGAATCATTCTACATTACCAGACTTTAAAGCAGGGCCATTTTTATACAATGTTGAGGTCACACGCTGTTTACATTCCTGGGTAAAATTGAATTAAAGTGTCACTTCATGTTGGCATACGTATAAAGGTTCACATAAGGACAGTTTAAGCAATGGAAAGAAGAAGAGATGCGTTCAAATGCGTGATTTCGAAGGCGTGATTTTTAAACCTTGTCCACTTGAGACTATACAATCATTTAAACTAACTGTATTACGTCTTGTTATGGTAGATGACTCCTTTTTCCACGATATTTTTCATCCTCTGGCCTTCAAAAGACGCACACACTCTTTTTAACGCATCTCTTCTTCTTTCCTAATCTCATAATGGGTCCTTGTTGTAATTCCAATATGATCTTGACCTCCTTTCACCACGATGATTGGCTTTTCCATAGCTCTTTTTCCACACTGACAACTCCTCGTCGCTCCTTTTTCCACTACGGTTCTTATCTCGGGACTTAGTCTGTGACAACGTTAAAGTCATGAAATGTCTTGAATGAAAGAGTTATTGCATCTGTCATGATTTGATTGGTCCGTGAATGCATGTTTTTGTTTTGTTAAAAAGCTCTTTTGAGCTTTCGTTGTATTCAGCCTCGATCTGATGAAGACTATGTATCTGTCAAAATACTGCCAAATTTGTAAATATCTATTTAAAGACCAATTTTTATTATGATTTAGTACTTCAACACCGGGTGAATATATAATCCCGGTTTTTTCCTCAGTAAACATACTCCATGTTTTGTCTAAAAGGGGATCCTAACTATTATAGTAATGAATGATACATTGAATGTGTGTTTTAGTTTGCCTACCAACTCATACGTTATAACAGGCGTGTAACAGTGTTCTATTGGAATTCCAAGGAGAGTGAGAAGTTGAAATAGGTTGTTTCCTAAACGACAACGTGACTCCTGATTTATAGTCTTGAAATATCTCGATTGAAAAGAGTTGTTGCACCTGTCATGATTTGATTGGTCCGTTGTGATGTTGATCACTCCCGATTTAAATCGACGGTTTTTCATGATATCTTATCGAAGAAAATTGGACGTGTGTTGTATATAAATACCGTTTGGTTGGCTTGAAATTTGCTTGTGAAATAAATCTTTGATCTAGACAGCAAGCCCAGACCCGCAGAAGAAAGCGCAACCGCTCTAGATTTGTTTTCTAAAAAGTCCCCTCTTCGTTCGTATATGCATATTTTTGTTTGTTAACAAGCTCTTTAAAGCTTTCGGTGTATTTAAAAACAGCATCAGTCACCTTTGTCTTGAATTTCAGGCTCGATCTGATGAAGACTCTTTGTTTGTCAAAATACCGCCAAATTTGAATTAACAATTAAAATACCAATTTGTATTATGGTTCAGTCCTTCCACACCAGGTGAATATATAGTCCCGGTTATTTCTTCACGCACTTCATGTTTTGTTTAAGGGGATCCTTTCTATTCTAGTATAGTAGTAGATGTAAAATTGAATGTGTATTTAAGTTTTTCTACCAACTCATACGTTATAACAGGCGTGTAACAGTGTTCTATTGAAATTCCAAGAAGTGTGAGAAGTTGAAATCGGTTGTTTCCTAGACAACCTCGTGACTCCTAATTTATAGTCATGAAATGTGTCGATTGAAAGAGTTAATTATTGCGCCTGTTATGATTTGATTGTTTTGTTGTGATATTGGTAAACCCCGATGTATTCCTACGGTTTTTCGTGATAACTTATCGAAGAAAATTGGTCGTGTGTTGTATATAAATACTGTTTGGTTGGCTTGAAATTCGTTTAAAAATGGTTGTACCACCTGTCATGATATTATTGGTCCGTTGTGATGTTGATCACTCCCGATGTAATCCGACGGTTTTTCGTGATATCTTATCGAAGAAGATTGATCGTGTGTTGTATATAAATACTGTTTGGTTGGCTTGGAATTTGTTTGTGAAACAAATCTTTGATATAGCCAGCAAGCCCAAACCCGCAGAAGAAAACGCAACCGCTCTAGATTTGTTTTCTAAAAAGTCCCCTCTTCGTTCGTGAATGCATAATTTTGTTTTGTAAACGAGCTCTTTCAATCTTTTGATGTATTTACCTAGACGACCACGTGACTTCTAATTTATTGTCATGAAATTTCTGGTTTGGCTTGGAATATGTTTGTGAAATAAGTCATTGATCTAGCCAGGAAGCTCACACCTGCAAACAAAAAACGCTCAAGATTTGTACTTTAAAAAGACCCTTCTTTGTTCGTGAATGCATAATTTTGTTTTGTTAGCAATATGTTTAAAGCTTTCGGTGTATTTAAAAACAACATCAGTCACCTCCGTCCTGAATTTCAGTCTCGATCTGATGAAGTCTCTGTGTCTGTCTCAATACTGCTATCTTTGGAAATACCCATTTAAAGACCAATTTTTATTAAGGTTTAGTACTTCAACCTCGGGTGAATAGATAGTTCCGGTTCATTCCTCAGTAAACAGACTCCATATGTTGTCTAAGCGGATGTTCTCTATTTTACTACTGAAGGATAAATTGAATATTTGTTTTATTTTTTCTGCCAACTCATGCGTTATAACAAGTGTGTAACAGTGTTCTTTGAAATTCCAAGAAGTGTGCGAAGTTATTTAGGTTGTTTTCTAGATGACCACGTGATTCCTGATTTATAATCACGAAATGTCTCGATTGAAAGAGTCGTTGCACCTGTCATAATTTGATTGGTTCGTTGTGATGTCGATGAACCCTGTTGTAATCTGACGGTTTTTCGTGATAACCTATCGGAGAAAGTTAGTTGTGTGTTGAATACAAATACTGTTAATCTGCCTTGGAATTTGTTTTCGAAATAAGTCATTAATCTAGCCAGGAAAACGAAAACCCGCAGGAGAAAACCCAACCGCTTTAGATTCTTTTTTTTTTAAAAGTCCCCTCTTCGTTTTTGAATGCATATTTTTGTTTTGTAACGAGTTCTTTGAAGCTTTCGGTGTATTTAGAAACAGCATCAGTCAACTCTGTCCTCAATTTCAGCCATGATCTGATGAAGTCTCTGTGTCTGTCAAAATACCGCCAACTTTGGAAATACCCACTTGAAGACTAATTTGTATTATGATTTAATATTTCAACACCGGGTGAATATATAGTCCCGGTTTTTTTTCTCCGTAAATATACTCCATGTTTTGTCTAAGTAATTCTTCTCTCTTTTTAGTAACGAATGATTAATTTAATGTGTGTTTTAGTTTATCTGCCAGCTCATACGTTATTACAGGCGTGTAAAAGTTTCCTGTTGAAAATCCAAGAAGCGTGAGAAGTTGAAATAGGTTGTTTTCTATACGACGACGTGACACCTGATTTATAGTCATGGAATGTCTCGATTGAAAAGAGTTGTTGCATCTGTCATGATTGATTGATCCGTTGTGATGTTGTTAAACCCTGATGTAATCCGACGGTTTTTCTTGATAACTTATCGAAGTTTGGTTAGCCAGGAAGCCCACACCTGCAAAAGAAAACGCAGCCGCTCTAGATTTGTTTTCTAAAACGTCCTCTCTTCTATCGTCAATGCATATTTTTGTTTTGTTAACCATCTCTTTAAAGCTTTTGGTGTATTTAAAAACTACATTAGTCACCTCTATCCTGAATTTCAGCCTCGATCTGATAAGACTGTGTCTATCAAAATACCGCCAACATTGGAAATACCTGTTTTAAGACCGATTTGCATAATGATTAAGTACTTCAACATCGGGGGAATATATAGTCCCGGTTTGTTCCTCGGTGAACATAATCCATGTTTTTCCGGGGTATCTTCTTTATTGTAGTAAAGAATGATAAATTATGTGTTTTAGTTTATCTGTGAACTCATACGTTAAGACAGGCGCGTAACAGTGTTCTATTGAAATTCCATGAAGCGTGCGAAATATGTTGTTTTCTAGACGACCACGTGACTCCTGATTTATAGTCATGAAATGTCTCGATTGAAAAGAGTTGTTGCACCTGTCATGATCTGATTGGTTCTTTGTGATGTTGATGAACCCCGATGTAATCCGATAGTTTTTCTTGATAACTTATCGAAGAAAGTTGATTGTGTGTTGAATATAAATACTTTTTGGCTGGCTTTGAATTTGTTTCTGAAATAAGTCATTTATATAACCAGGAAGCCCACACCAGCAGAATAAAACCCAACCGGTTTAGGTTTGTTTTCTTAAACGTCCCCACTTCGTTCGTGAATACATATTTTTATTTTGCCAACAAGCTCTTTACAGCTTTCAGTGTACCTTAAAACAGCATCAGTCACTTTTGTCCTAAATTTCAGCCTCGATCTTATGAAGTATCTGTGTGTGTCAAAATACCGCTAAATTTGGAAATACTTATTTAAAGACCAATTGTTATTATGATTTAGTACAAGAAGCGTGAGATGTTGAAATGAAATATCTCGATTTAAAGAGTTGTTGCACCTGTCATGATTTGATTGGTTCGTTGTGATGTTGATGAACCCCGGTGTAATCATACGGTTTTTCGTGATAACTTATCGAAGAAAAATCGGGTTTGTGTTGAATATTACGATACACATTTTCACCATGACGATCAGTATTTATAACCTCTTGTTAGTCATGGTACATCACGCCTGAAATAAGAAAAATAATGAAACAAAATTATTGATCAACTTTGTGTTTATACATGTGACACTTTTATCATTACATGTGACAGAAAAGTCATATTGATTGGTGGGGTCAACATTAGGTGTTATAGTTTCACCCTGATTTACGATATCACTAATGTATGTGACGGTTTCATCATTGTATGTGACATATTCGTCATTCCATTTGGTTTCACCTTGATATGTGATATTTCTATCCACTTTACCCTGATGCTTGACACTTTTATTTATACTTCCGACGACGACACTTCAAATATATGTGATGGTTTTATCATTATATGTGACAAAATTGTCATCCCATCCATATGGTGGAGTCAGTTATACGTGTGGTAGTTTCACATTGATGTGTGGCACTTTTACTCATACATATGATAACATCATTAAGTACTACATGTGACGTTTGAGTGCTTTTTCAATTAGCCTTTCCGTAACCCCATTTTACTAACACAACAAATCTGCATTACTTTTTCCACAATATTTTCTAGTCGTTTATAATAATAATAATGATAATAATAATAATGATGATAATAATAAAAATAATAATAATAATAATAATAATGATAATAAATATTTATTTAATAAAGGTTATCAAGATGTATTTTGATGTACAAACAAATAAACTTATCTAATATAAGTATGGCCTTCAACTTATATATCTCTATAGTCGTTCATGAACACACATATACGTACACCATATAAATACATATATTATTACACATACATACCCATATACTTACATAAACAAACACATCCTCATACATACATACATACATAATATGCAAACACGCATACAGATTTAACTTCTTATCAACTTCGCGACAGACACTCAGCAGCTGATATACTTAATATAACACAATTTCATGATAATCAACAGCGGGGACTACTAATACGTATTAGTAGTCCCTGCTAACAGTCATATATAATTTAAATAGGTAATACTCAAGAATGCAGTGAATATTTTTAACATTTTTCCTTATATGAATGTGTTTGTCATACAATTGGTATGAGGCATATCGTTTAAACACCATTGTGATGTGTGGGGTATTCAAGTAAATGTAAACACACCAAAAGTCATGGTGTTCAGAAAAAGAGGGAATATATAAGTTCTATAACGATAAAGCAGAGATTGAAGTAGTGAATCGTTTTAATTACTTAGGTACTGTACTAAATTCCACCGGGTCGTTCACTTCTTATCGTAATGCAGTTTTCGGGAAAGATGCAATGAACGCATTATTATCACACACAAAGAAGTACGCTTTAACAATAAACACTTATCTTCAAATATTTGATTCCTTTGTTTGATCAAAATTGAAATACTCTTGTGAAATTTGGTGCAGTACCAATAACTTGAGTTTGAACTTCTACGTGTAAAAGCTCGAACAAGCAATGCTGGTATATATGGAGAAATTAAACGATATCCCCTCTACATCAACCAGTTAATACGTGTAATTCAACTATAATTATTGTATAATTCAAGTATCATGAAAGTGTTCATTGTTAGACTGTAATAGTGGAAAACAAAAGTGGTTTAGCAAAGTTTGAAATATCGTATGTAAAAATGGCTATGGTTATATATGGCAACATCCGTGTAATGTAAACACAACATGGGTTAAAAATGGTTTAAAACAAAGATTAAGTGATTGTTTTGTACAAAAGTGGAGATGTGATATGTTGCGTAATAATCGTCTTCTTATTTATAAGCATATCAAAACTGACATATCAAAACTGACTTTTACTATGAAGCATACTTAGATATGATAATAAATAGCCAGTATAGATATTTCAGCCGTCCCGCGAAAAAACGAACATTATGGACTCTGCGTTATGTATCGACCCAGATCAGCCTGAAAAGTCCGCGCAGACTGATCAGGACCGCCACATTCCGTCGCAGGGGGATAGAGGTATAGAGTAATGATTCTTGAAGTAGAAAATCAACAGGAGGCGAAGCGTGTCTATCTGGGTAAGCCTGCGCGGCATATGCTTAGGCTGATCCAGGTCGATACTTTTCGCAGAATCCACAATGTTGGACTTAGATGCGTAACTCGGCACACAGTGTAAGGATTGAAACTGGCAATTATATACGAAACAGAATTGAACAATCAGACAGGGTTTTGTTATTTTTTTATTGTAAGGCTAGTTATTGATGACGAATTTCACTTTATTTTGGTATGAGATATACATCATCGTAACATGCAAAAATATATCAACAAGAAATATTAGAAAAACGAAAGTGTATATGAATTGTTAAGCTTGTTAGATTCAGCAAAGAAAAATGAATTGTTAATCTATGTGTTAATATTCATGAATGTTATAAAGAACGAAATGATCATCGGTATAATAATGCTTGACCCAATCAAACATTTCTCTACATAATTTGATTTGATTGATCATCTTGTTTTTTTCTTCTTGTACTTTGATTTGTGAATTTATTGTATTTTGATTCGAAACATTGTATGTATGTTTATAATCAATAAATAGGTTCTATGTTCTTTAAAACAAGATTTTTAATTCGTATTGATGGCAGTTTATGGGTTTTATTTTCAGAAAAATGTATTATATCTGTCGTGTATGATGGTACCATATTATTCATAGTTTTATATATAAGTAGAGGTGTATGATACTAACATCGATCAGCAAATTTAAGCCACTTTAATTATTTGACATTTTCAACTGTATGAGTTTGTGTCGATGTTTAGCTCGATTATTCGGAAAATATGAGAGTTATTCTACTAACCCTGACATCGGCGTCACACCTTGGTTAAGGTTAACAATACAGGTACATATAGTTCACCATAGGTCAGTAGCTACTAGATGTATTGCATTCTCACTTTCTACAATGCTTCCCAACTATCAGACCTCTGTAAATAATCAAGTTGGATAACTCTATCCTGCATGTTATGACCTTTTCTTTGCTTAGCAATTATGGTTAAAGTTTTGCGTGCAACTACATTAAGAGTCCATATCTCAGTAATGACTTGAAACATTGCATTGCAACTTTATACAACCCTTTTCAGCTATCATACCTATGTGAATTATCAAGTTAAATAACTATATCTTGTATTTAATGCAAGTTATGGCCCTTTGTTTACTTAGAAATTCTGGTTGTAGTTTAGCGTGCAACTACACTAAGAGTCCATATCTTAGTAATTACATTAATTATTGTACAACCCTTTCCAACGCTAACACCTATTTGAATAATTAAGTAGTATACCTCTATCAGGCATGTAAGGCAAGTTATGGCCCTTTATTTACTTAGAAATGCTGGTTAAAGTGTTGCATGCAACTAAATAATTAAAGTTTAAAATACTTCTTTAAAGAATCGTTTACCAAAATTAATTTATTCTCGCATGTTACCAATACTTTTAAACTGAAAATACCACGAACCATTCATCAAGAACAATGTCACGTCCTGCTTCGTCTTCAGACTCGCTGCTCGTGTCAGATCGTTTTACTGGCTTAAACAGGTATGGTCTGATCCCTAAAGGTGCTAGAGTATTGCCTAGGTAATCTGTCTCACTATGAGCTGACTCATCGCTGTTTTATTCGAAAGAAGACGACGAGCAGTATAATTCTTCATCTTAAGCTCCGTAATGATGTAACTAATCCGCCATTATTGAAACCGAAACCTTTCCTCATTACTACACACAATTGTACTTAAAAACATTTCTTATTTTTTATTTATGTTTGTCTTACGTTATTATTTAAGCTTTATATTTTTGATAGTCACATTTTATTTTTTGACTCTTTGTATTACTTAAAAAATAAGTAATGTCAATTCGGAGAGTCATCACAGAGACCACATAACACCGTCATTATTAAGACGTGCATGAAAAACTTTGTATTTTGAATTAAAAAAAGACATACCTACCCCTTGACGCTTGGGCAATACAATTGAAAATGTATCCAATGTTTTTCTGTACTTTGCATAATACTCATATTTTCATTAATTGGCCAAAATATGTTTTGTTTTACTTACAGTATACGATGGCTATGTTTAAAAATAGATATATATGCAAGTTAATATTTTTAATGTGTGTATAACCTATGATAATATTGTTGAATACTGTATACTCATTGGTATACTGTCCCCACTTTATTTCTCAATAAACTTGTAAAACTTGTATTTTCTTTTATGTCATATACCCCCAACGTGAGTATTTGCATTAAACAATTGGGATTCGTCAGGCAAAAATGGTTATGAGTGGTGAACCTTTCGAGATTACGTGTCGTGCACTGGACGAAACAGCAACGTTAGTACATCGGTAGCTTGGATTCAGTTAACACATATAACAACTTTGCAGCAGACGACATTGAACACTTTTAATAAAAAACTATGGAAAATCTCCATAATTGAAAGAACAATTACTGAATATAACTGGTATATATACCTGCTCCACGCACGACGCAGACTGCCACGGATGACGTGCGGTGAGCGTACGGGAGCCGTGCTTGGGCCTTGCGTTTCCCGCAGGGTGTGCCACATACCTCAATACCATCGCACGGGCACCTTAAGGCTGCCCTAGGGCTCCCGTAGAATTCACGCAGCCGCCGCATTTTGTTGGGGTTCCGCAAAAGGCCACCGTACGCCAGACGTATGGTCGTATTAAAACCGATCTTCGGCATGGCTAAGGCGTGTCTAATTTCTACAGCGAAACTAGAAATTAAAACAAATATAACTCCGCGCTATAGTCCCACGGCGACCCCTACGGCCTGTAAAAGATAGGGATACGCCATAGGGTGACCATGAGGCCACCACAGTTCCCCTGCGGCCTCCGCATGTATCTCTCGATTTCGAGGGCCTAACGCCGCCGTATCTTAGCGGTAAAGCAAATGTGACTGAGGCATTATAACAGACAGAAAAAATAACGCTTTTCCGCATTCTGACGTCTTTGAAGCAGATGATTGAACGTATTGTGACAAAAGCGGATATTGCTCGCAATGGGCATGTTCTCCTTTAGCCTCAATCTATTCAATATGTACTTTCATTTATAGAGAGTTTACTTATTTTCACCTACATTGATATGTTTCTATATTTGTCTGCTGTATGTTTTCATTTAAAAGCGCCGCTGTGGCATATAGGAGCTCCGGGAGGTCATTTGGTAGCGCCTGGAGATTATTGGGAAGACCTAAAGCACTTCAAAAAAATGAATGTAGTTTTCTTATCAGCTTGTTGGGGACCTGTGCTTTATTTCACTTTTGTTCGCCTTAAAATCAGACATACACGAAAATAAATTTGTTTCGGCCTAAATGAAAATCCAACTAGGGACATTGGTAACTTACCCGGGAAACACCGTGATATAACTGAATAATTGTTGAAAGCGGCGTAAAACTCCATACAAACTAAAGTAGAAACATAGAATAATATTTAATTATTAAAAAAAGGGTCATTAGTGAGTTTGTAAGATGTCTCGAGGACTTTAAGTGGCTAGCAAAGTGCATAGATCTGTTCCTTCATTCGCCTCTAGGTCCATGCGACAAAAATCTATCAACTGAAAATCTGAAAGAGCTCCCATTAACCCGATCAATTTAGAGATGAATGTATGTATATCTGTATATCGCAGCTTATGGTGAGGTAAGGAAAGGGGTCAAATGTGAACACGCGTGATAAGATCATTGATACAGTACTGACGTTACAGTAAGTGTGTGGCATACTCTTAAAGGGTTTAAAATTTCACCTACGAAATAATTCCTTTTCGCAATAAAAATATGATAACGCATGTTGTCTCACCCGATTTCGAACTGTGAGATGAATCTGTGAATCACGGCGTCACTTCCGCGATATCGTTAAGAGGCAGAGTCAGTGCTAGAACGATTCGATCGAATCCATTATCTTATTCAGAAATAAACCGTCATTTCTGAAGTGACATGGGTATGACGTCACGTCATTTCAGACTGATGCTTTGTAATTTTCCGTATTGTCGTTTCCATATACGGAGTGAATGGTTCCGTTGAAGCTATCACTTTGGTGATATTGCTCGCGAGGAAATTTTCCGTGCTCTCTAAATAAGGTAGAAGTGTTTCCGATAACGCTTTAATGATCGCAGTGTATGTATGGTCTCGTCATGTTTATGACGTCAACAGCCACTTAAGTCATTTCCTGGAATGACTCTAAAGTGACGCACCTGTAGTCTTATCGCACTCGTTTCTTTTCCTAGTATAAGTAGTCGCAGACATAACTTAAGATTTTTTTTATGAAACGATACTGATAGAACATGAAATATGTCACGTATAAAAACCTCTGCATAACATACAAAGATTTTTTATTTCAGATTTCTGCAGAAGCTTGACAAATTATAAGGTGTGGAAAGCATGGTATCTGCAATCTTTGAGAGAAGTAAAATAGGAAATCAATTAGATTTTCCATTATGATATTGTGTATTATGTAAGTATGGTAATTCCATTTTTATTCCAAATGTAACTTATTGCTTAACGCTTTCTTACGTTCACACGCTTTCTGAAGCCACTGCAGCAGACAACATTTGAAGATTGAGTTGCTCATAGTGAGTGGTTTCTATTTTTCACATTGTGCTTTCAACTCTTTTCATTAATCATACGTTCATTTATAGAGATTTTCCAGATGTTTGCAAAGACATCTTTTTCAGATTTGGTGCATGTGGGAAATGGTTAAGGGTCAATAGACTTTTGGAAAATGGACATCACCTGTAGAAATCAACAGATGTGATCTATTTGAAAGTTTTCTTGAGTTGTACTTTGTATGGAAGTACATTTTTGACATTTAGTTGAAAACATTGCGGGAAATTGAGAAATCGCTTAAAAATGTTCTTAAAGTTTTCTGTTTTCGAAACGTCAAAACGTTTTTCATGTTTAGAGTTAACCCTTGCCCATACGCAAACACATGTTGATGTATTTGCAGCAGATAGCTTTTGAAACATTGTTTCAAGAGAAGAAAGCGTTAGAAATAAAACATTTCTCCCTTTTTATCCTTGTTTATACATTAATTCAAAAACAAATTATGAACAATTTTCTTATATATGAATGACTATGGTGCCGTACAAAGCAGAGATCATATCATGTTTCAAATATAATTTCATTAAATAACCTACCTGAGATACAGATATGATTTCACTATCAAGACACATGGACTTTAAATTCAGTCGAGGATGTCTGGTTCAAATCTGCCGAAATGTTTAAATTCTATTTAATGAAGGACACAACAGCTACAAAGATGAAACAACAATTTGATGTTAAGCATAATTTAAGCGATTTCTCTATCGATTTGTTTGTTTTATTGGGGTTTTACGCCACCCTCAACATTATTTCAGTTATATCACGGCGACAGGTGTGTTTGTTTTATTGGGGTTTTACGCCCCTATCAACATTATTTCAGTTATATCACGGCGACAGTTTTGTTTGTTTTATTGAGGTTTTACGCCGCTATCAACATTATTTCAGTTATATCACGGCGAAAGGTGTGTTTGTTTTATTGGAGTTTTACGCCACTATCAACATTATTTCAGTTATATCACGGTTACAGTTTTGTTTGTTTAATTGGGGTTTACGCCGCTATCAACATTATTTCAGTTATATCACGGCGACAGGAGTGTTTGTTTTATTGGGGTTTTACGCAATTATCATGATTATTTCAGTTATATCACGGCGCCAGTTTTGTTTGTTTTATTGTGGTTTTACGCCACTATCAACATTATTTCAGTTATATCACGGCGACAGGTGTGTTTGTTTTATTGGGGGTTTTACCCCGCTATCAACATTATTTCAGTTATATCACGGCGACAGATGTGTTTGTTTTATTGGTGTTTTACGCCACGATCAATATTATTTCAGTTATATCACGGCGAAAGTTTTTTTGTTTTATTGGGTTTTACGGCCCTCTCAACATTATTTCAGTTATATCAAGGCGACAGTTTTGTTTGTTTTATAGGGTTTTACGCCACTATCAACATTATTTCAGTTATATCACGGCGACAGGTGTGTTTGTTTTATTGGGGGTTTTACGCCGCTATCAACATTATTTCAGTTCTGTCACGGCGACAGTTGTGTTTGTTTTATAGGGTTTTACGCCACTATCAACATTATTTCAGTTATATCACGGTAACAGTTTTGTTTATTTTATAGGGTTTTACGCCGCTATCAACATTATTTCAGTTCTATCACGGCGACAGTTTTGTTTGTTTTATAGGGGTTCTACGCCACTATCAACCTTATTTCAGTTTTATCACGTCGACGGGTGTGTTTGTTTTATAGGAGTTCTGGGAGAGAACCATAACCCATAATGCTATAATCGTCGCCTATGTAAAATGAATTGCTTCCCTTTGACCTGTTACAGGTGGCATAACACAGTTGAACGCTGATTTTTTGTTTCCTGGGACACCCCAACAGTGTTGTCAAACCGGGCGGAGAAGTGGGTTCAACTGAAAATTCAATCCCATGCTTACAGATTACTTTTCATATCTATAAACATCAAAATCAACCATTTACCCAAAAATGCACACCAAACTTACTATTTGTCATTATTTCTATTATATCCCGAAAGCAAGTGTAATATGTCACCTTAAGGAAAGATAATCTCCCGTCTAATGGGTTCAAAACTTATTATATCAATAACATAATTTGATAACAACTCAATTCAACAATTTTCCTGAGGCCAAAAGACCCACAACTCTTCTGGTACTGATTTAAAACCCTTCTGAAACTAGCACATTTCACCCTACAATTTTGCAAAATAATGCTCGCAATCAAAAAGGGTAAAAATGGCTAGAACTGCTCCTGTTTTACTACAGGATATGGACTGGTCTTATTTTTCAATGGAGTTGTGGTCAATATTGCTGTGTTACTTTCTTTACGTGCTATACTAGCAGTCTGAAACATAAATGTTAACAATAAAGTCAACTCTTGTGCACATACCTTGTCAATTTTTGTGTCAGATTGAGTGAACATCCTTTATTCTAACTGTTCACAGAACTGCTACTACAAAGACAGGAGCATAAATCACCTTTGAAAATTGACTATATAGTTTAAGGATATATTTCTAATCATTAGAAAGAATATAAGCATTGAAAACACAACCATTATAGCTATTATAGCTGAAAAGCCATATGATACATGAACAACCGAATACACATGTATGCTCAGATGTGTTTATCAAACTGGTGAAAAGTTAGCATTTGCCGCCGACTACAGACTTGTCAATCGCGCTATTTCAACATATTTGCGGCTCTAAACTGCACATTTCAGACACTGAAAGAAGACATTGGGCAAAAATGAGTAGATTTAGTTTAAACACTATTTATTCACATGAAATTTACATAGCCAATTACAGTTACATATACATACAATGTTGTATTTATCAGCATGGATTGCCTGAAATGAAAAATATAAGCATAAATGTGATGGAATAAACTAATTTCCATAATAAAACTGCAATTTTACCCTGTCTGAATGCCAAACAAACTGAAAAATTGAAACATTTACTTTCCTACATTGCATATTTTCTTTGTTATTGAATTACCTCCCTTGTTTGAAACACAATTTGACCAGAACTTTAGCAGTCAAATGCAGTTTTATGTTCATTTTCTTTATAGAAATTGAAGGAAATGCTCTAAAAGGGGCATTTTATGGATTAATGTTGACACAAGAAATATGTCGTTTACCTATAAGGTGGCATAACACAGTTGAAAGCTGATTTTCTGTTTCCTGGGATACCCTAACTTTTATTCTCTCATTATTTCTCATAATATCCATACTGGTTCGTTAAAAGGGGTTTTCCTGTATTAAAGAGTGCCAAAATTGTAGGAAAATTACTGGAAGTCACACTCTCAGTCCATATTATGGAAAGAAATGGATACAAAAGTGGTCTGAAACAGGGTGAAAAAAGTAGGACAGAAAGAGTAATTTGACCCTTTATTCGAAAATTGACATAACAAAAACGCAGGGGGTTAGTGTAAAAAAGTAGAGCTGCTAATTCTCTCAAAGCAATAGGCAATCTGTGGATTCAGTCAGAAATACCACCATTTTCAACGTTTTTTTCGATATATCAAGCTGATCTTGATTTGCGCTGGTCGAAAAGGGTATCATTATGATTGTTTTTTCTTTCTTTTGTTTATGTGTGTGTTTATTGTAATTTGTGTATATATTGTCAAAATAGCAAGAAACTGTACAGTTTATGTCAATAAAATTATTATCTATTGTGTTTTTTATGATTCCAAGAGGCCATATTGATATATAAGAAACAGTATTAATAGAATTTTTTTAGTGTTAAAGCAGTTATTTACAGTTCCTCATCGCTATAGATCGAAAACATGTTTTCCACGTGCACAATGCGTCTGACAGTGTATACGATTTATGTATCACACTGTACATACACATTACTTTAATAATCTATTGGTTGGTTAAACTGCACTGATCAACTTCATTGTTCTTTATCCATCATGCATAGTCTGAATGAAAATGCTCGAAACAGGGCAATCGGGATGCTTGATGCTGGTATCACCAACACGTGAGGTTTCGAGACGGCAAGTTGCATAAGAGAAGTGGAATAACATCCCAAAGCGTATAATTTCAAATGTTGCACTGTCTATGCATCGTAGATGTTTCACTTTATGGTTCATATAACACTTGCTGTCGGAATAAAATAGCAATACTGAAAAACTGTGAGTTTAGGTACATTTCTGGACTAAAGGGTGTTTTTTAAGATTATAAACGTAAACATTAGACGTAAAGCATGAGTTTGAATGTTGCCATCTGACCATTTTCTCTTTGAGTCTACTTGTGTATGGCAAGAAGTGCGAATCGATACCTTGTGAGCTAGGAGCATTTTGTTGCATGTAAACAAAGGTACCATTTTTTTTGCAGTTGAAAAGTGTGAAAGAAAGGAGCTGGTAACGTTGTATTTCCTTAGGCATCCTCAAATTGCATACAGGTTTTCGTCCCATAGTAGCTGATCATTTGTAGACTAGCCCACTGCGAATTTTTGTTGTGATTATTTAAGGCTAGAAATGTTATTTTTCTGCATTTTTTCGCGACCTTGCAAGCCGTTTATAAGTGCTATAAATTTCCAAAATCCAGATTGATACATTGATTTTCTGTTATTTTCAAATAATTCTGACATCCTTTGTTGCAACAAAATTGTTTATATCATTTCAGTGATTCTGTGCCAGCTGTTTTATTTGGATAACAGAAAGGAGGGTCGGACGTTTATTCGAAGATTGAATTTCCACTGTGGAATGCCACCTCATGCAATAAGCGACCGTCTCGGTTGTGTAGTTTCACGTTGAAGTGATTCTGACGATTCTCAGTCTAGCTTGTGGTGACACATAACACTTGCTTTCGGGATATTCGGATTTTGGTTCAAAAATAGAAATAATGACAAATAGTAAGTGTTGGGTACATTTTTAGATAAATGGCTGATGTTGATGTGTATAAATGTGAAAAGTAAGCTCTAAGCATGGGACTGAATCTTTCAGTTGAACCCACTTCTCCGTCCGGTTTGACAACACTGGTTGCAGAGCTAGGCGTAAATTTAGAGGTAAATTTGAATACCAGGTTTCGCGTCCAAAATTGCTTTAAAGGGAACTGGAAACGTGGTATTTCTGACTGAATCCACAGATTGCCTATTTTGGCACTCCTTCATACAGGAAAACCCTTTTTAACGAACCAGTATGGATATTATGAGAAATAATGAGAGAATAAAAGTTGGGGTATCCCAGGAAACAGAAAATCAGCTTTCAACTGTGTTATGACATCTTATAGGTAAACTGACATATTTCTTGTGTCAACATTAATCCATAAAATGCCCTTTTTAGAGCATTTCCATCAATTTCTATAAAGAAAATGAACATAAGACTGCATTTGACTGCTAAAGTTCTGGTCAAATTGTGTTTAAACAAGGGAGGTAATTCTATAACAAAGAAAATCTGCAATGCAGGAAAGTAATTATTTCAATTTTTCAGTTTGTTTGGCATTCAGACAGGGTAAAATTGCAGTTTTATTATGGAAATTAGTTTATTCCATCACATTTATGCTTATATTTTTCATTTCAGGCATTGTTGCATTAAATCCACTTGTGCCCAATATCTTCTTTCAGTCTCTGAAATGTGCAGTTTAGAGCCGCAAATATGTTGAAATAGTGCGATTGACAAGTCTGTAGTCTGCGGCAAATGCTAACTTTTCACCGGTTTGATAGACACATCTGAGCATACATGTGCATTCGGTTGTTCATGTATCATATAGCTTTTCAGCTCTTTTGTTGATGGAATTGTTTATTGCGTTGACATTAGTCGAATTCAGGCTTGTTCATAATAGCTATAATGGTTGTGTTTTCAATGCTTATATTCTTTCTAATGATTAGAAATATATCCTTAAACTATATAGCCAATTTTCAAAGGTGATTTATGCTCCTGTCTTTGTAGTAGCAGTTCTGTGAACAGTTAGAATAAAGGATGTTCACTCAATCTGACACAAAAAGTTACAAGGTATGTGCAAAAGAGTTGACTTTATTGTTAACATTTGTGTTTCAGACTGTTAGTATAGCACGTAAAGAAAGTAACACAGCAATATTGACCACAACTCCATTGAAAAATAAGACCAGTCCATATCCTGTAGTTTATGTGCTAGTTTCAGAAGGGTTTTAAATCAGTACCATAAGAGTTGTGGGTCTTTTGGCTTCAGGAAAACTGTTGAAATGAGTTGTTATCAGATTCTGTTATTGATATAATAGGATTTGGACCCATTAGACGGGAGATTATCTTTCCTTAAGGTGACATATAACACTTGCTTTCGGGATATTCGAACTTTGGCCAGGGTCAAAAATAGAAATCATGACAAATAGTAAGTATTGTGTGCATTTTTGGGTAAATGGTTGATTTTGATGTTTATAGATGTGAAAAGTAAGCTGTAAGCATGGGATTGAATGTTTCAGTTGAACCCACTTCTCCGTCCGGTTTGACAACAATGTTGGGGTGTCCCAGGAAACAGAAAATCAGCTTTCAACTGTGTTCTGCCACCTGTAACAGGTCAAATGGAAGCAATTCACTTTACATAGGCCACGATTATAGCATTATGGGTTATGATTCTCTCCCAGCATTCAAAATAAGCCACAAACCTGTATTAAATTAAAGTCCATTTTTATATCTACCATAACAGCACCAAATACTCAAAGGCTATCCTACCTTTCTCTTTTTTTTTTAGCTAAGACGTCAAATCATAGGTCACCCTTTGTCCGCACTGAATTTCACTTTAAATTTCAGAAAATACAGGATGTTCTAAAAATGGCTCTGAAGGTGTCAATACTAAGACCATACCTTAGTGTCTTCCCAACTATCACACATATGTAAACAATTAAGAACGATAACAGTTTCCAGCATTTTATACAATTTATGGCCCTTTTTGGACTAAGAAATGCTTGTTTAAGTTTTGCGTGCAACTACATTAAAAGTCCGTATCTCAGTTACTACTTGAAGCATTGTATTGCAACTTTACAAAAACCCTCCATAATTTCACAAATATATACACAACCAATTAAGATAACCCTCTACTTCAAATGGTATTAAATGTTGCCCTTTTTTACTTAACAATTATGGTTAAAGGTTTAGCGTGCAACTACATTAAGAGTTCATATCTTAGTAACTAATGCATTGTATTGAAACGTTATACAACCCTTCCCAACCATCACAACTATGTAGATTATCAAGTTAAATAACTCGATCCTGCATTTAATGCAGATTATCACCCTTTAAGAAATTCTGGTTAATGTTTTGCCTGCAACTACATTAGAAACCATATCTCAGTAACTTAAATAAGCGGTGGCTTCAATTTACTTTTAGTTTTTTTATACAAAATTAATTTAAAATATATTTCAGGATCCGGGAATTGGTGTGGATAAAGCAAATCCTGTAAGAGATATTACAACTTAATCAAAACATGCATACATTCCCAGAAAGCAATCAGCAATTTTACAAATGTTGACACATCTATTTTTGAGTAGACATTTTTAATGTCGTCTGCTGCAGATTGGTTGTATGTGGGAAAAGGTTAAAGAATATCTCATTTCCAAATAATTTTCCTGAAAAATTGCAAAAAAAGATACTACCTTTAAAAACAAAGTGCATGATTTTGTTTAAGCCATTTGATATTGTAGCCATAACAAATGTTAAGGATATGGTTTTTTTACCCATACACACCGTTTAATATATATTGATCTACATTGTACAAATATGACTAATATCTTCTTCATTAAACACCCTTATTTCTTCGGCCTTGGTGGCTCTTTTTTTTTAAACAACTGGATAATATCTTGTTTGTAAAATGTATAAACATGTACAAGTACACATGAACAGTAAGGGTGTAATGGTACTCCTTGCAACCTTATATCACGGTATTTCGGGCATTGTCAAGTCATGTAAATTTTACAACGCACTGTATATCGTTTAAACAAATCATCATATTTTCAAATAATTTTTCAAATATGTTCAACTGTAATGCACAAGACTAAGCTTCTATGTCAACATCATAATATTGATCACCTTCAGTGATAGCTGTAGTTCGTATTTGTTAATAATTAAAGCAAATTCACAATGGTGTTTCCTTGCATTAATTTGAACTTGCAATTTTTTAAACTGAACAATTAATTATTATTTTGGTGTATTTCTTTTTGTGTTTAGAAAACAAAAGTTATTTTATTGCATAATATCCATTCTGTTTTTAACTGTTATTTAAAGTTTGTATGTGTTAAATATAACAAAATATTGAGTTATTCATTATGTGTAATGTTTAAAAAATAATGATTTCAGGAACACTTTATTCATTGGCCATCAAGTAGTAATTCAGATTCTGAAAGTGAATTCCAAGACTTTCCTGTCTGTCCCTGAGTAATACTGTTATCAATATATTTTGTCATTTTCCTGTTCGAATTGTTTATTTACTAGGGATGGCAACGAGTACCCGAGGTCTTGATCGAACGCCTGAGTATCGAATTGTAAATTAAGGTATTGGGTACTCGGATTTTAAAAATAAATCATTTTACACCCGACGTTAAAGTTTTTTGCAACACTGAAAACCAATAAACCGCGGTTAACTCATGGACTCACAAAATCAGTGTCAATTGACTTCAATTTGTACAATTATAACACCTCATATTACTTCTATACTTAAGCGTGCTATATGGGACTGCGGTATACTTCAGAGAACAAATTTTGCTTCTCTATACTTAAGCATGCAGTATATTAGATTAATGTATGATCTGTTTTAAACCTACAATGAGCTGAACATTCAACATTTATTAGGGTAGCTCTGCTTTTTCTTTATTTAATTCGTGTCAGTTTTGATATTGGTGGTTTCAATTTAATAATGAAAAGACATTTCAAGTGCTCCTACACTTGCACTATCATTGCAATTTATGCATATATGTTTAGAGAATGGATAAATGAATTATTGCATGAAGTTTTCATATAAGGTTGATACATTATTTACTCTTGTTTATTAGAAATAAAGTATTATCTTTATTATTAACAGATGTAAAATGTAATAACATCTATTTTTCAGCGAGTTGATAATGACGGACTTACAACATCAGAGTTTCGAGCAAGACAAGATGTTGCATTTATGCAGAGCTTGGCAGCTGATAGAGAGAAGGTTATTTAAATTAGTATTTTCAGTGGAAATCATCTTGTATATGCAATGTCTGATTGTTCACTGCTTGAACAATTGGCTTTACAAAGCAAGTAAAGACATTGTAAAGAAAAAGGTCGAAGTTGGTAAAGGTCATATTTACATCAACTTGAATGTAAAGATGATGTCAACCTTCTTTACAACAACTTTACAACAACTTTACAATTACCTTCAATTCATAAAATTTCATAAAATTTCAACCTTAATTACACTTAAATGTGTTATTAACTTTCCTTAAATTTCATTTTTACTTAAATGTAAAGTTGAAATTTGAACTGAAATATATATATCACATTTCAGTGTATGTAAAGTTGAAATTTTATGAACTTAAATTTAATATTTTCTGTCCTTTTAAAAATGTAAATATCAGCTTTAAGTACAGTAAATAAGATTTTTACATTTCCATTAAAGATCGACATTATTATCCAACCCTTTCCTTCTTTGATTACATGAGTTAAATGCCATTTGAAGTATCTCTTGGTATGTGAAGTCATTATAGAATCAATCTTTGTAATACACTCTACTTGTCATAAAAAATACCACAAAATGCATCAACTTAATAGAACTAATGAGGGACATTAATGATAACTATATTATCTCCCTTGTCAGATAAAGACCAAGGAAGACCAAATAGTTGGTAGGTCCTTTCAGTTGAAATCCTTTGTCTTTATTGCTATTTCGCAATGAGATATTGCAATTACTCTGTACACATTAATCATAAATGTGTTAATTAAAGTGATGATTCAAAAGAGAAAATTTACATACATGTAGCAGTGTTTAAAGAAAACAAATTTAGAATTACTAATCAATCTAATAACAGTTGGCCAAGAAAATGCAATTATAAGTGCACCATTCAGTGCAAAGAAACCAATGATAAAAACAGAGGAAACCAAATGATAGGATCTAGCTAGATGTAGAGAGTATTAAATGGAGATAACTGACCAATGTCTCCAATAAGGTTTTATTTACACAAATTATACATGATACAACAACGACTTATGAATATAATATTAATTAATAAGAAATAAAACAGGCTTAAGTATTGTTTCTAAAAAGATAAGAAAATTATTGACTTGATTATAGTTATCAAACTTTTTTCCTAGGACTATCAGAGACTGGAACCCCCTTTTCCGGATCTTTCGCAGATCACGTCTGTAGACTAATTCATGTCACGTCTGTAGTCATACACAGTCTGAACTAACACAGATGTTTTTTATTTCATTTATATTTGTAAATATGCCTTATTGGTGGTTGTTACAATGCTGATGGCATCGCTTGCCTGCGATGCACTAAGCTCTTGTCAGTGACAAAGTAGAAGTAGAAGTTAGCTGGTCTCTTAACCATCAAAGGTTGGATGAGAGAGCTTTGTAACGTTACTGTTAAACAGAAATAGTTTCGTCCTTTGCAGCACGTGAAAAAGAACTGAGTGCAATATCAATGCGTTCAATACCGCCCCGTGCAATATCGACGGATAGATACTGCATCATTTTTACAAATGGAAAATATAAGGAAAAATAGCAAAGTATACACTAAATATGCATATCATTGTTAAATATTTACCTTTTGTCTCCGGAAATACAAAATGAGCCGCGACATACGATGACTGACATTCGTGTATTTTAGAATGTATTCTGTAAAACAGTAGTTGAGTACCCTTTCAGGGTAATTGACCAGTACTACCGGGCTGAGTTCCCTTCCAGAGTAATCTGAAACCGATGCAATAGTCGCAATGCTAACCCGCAACCCTGAGCGCCAAGAAGGGAAGCCATTGTACAATTCACATTTAAATATTTTGTATGACGCGACCGGGTCTCGTCCCCAATCACTACGGAGACGGCAATGAGTTTTTTATTTGATGACTGTACGACTGGATTTAATCTCATTAACGAATACACCTGATGACTATACGACAATATTCAATCTCATTAACGTATATACCTGATGACTGCATGACTGAATTCAAACTCATTAACGTATATACCTGATGACTGTACGACTGAATTCAATCCCATTAACATATATACCTGATGACTGTACGACTGGATTCAATCCCATTAACATATATACCTGATGACTGCATGACTGAATTCAATCTCAGTAACGTATATACATGATGACTGTATGACTGGATGCAATCTCATTAACGTACATATCTGATGACGGTCGACTGGATTCAGTCTCTTTTAACGTATATACCTGATGAATGTATGACAAGATTCAATCTAATTAACGTATATACCTGATGACTGCATTACTGAATTCAATCTCATTAACGTATATACCCTATGACTGTACGACAAGATTCAATCTCATTAACGTATTTACCTGATGAATGCATGACTGGGTTCAATCTCATTAACGTATTTACCTGATGACTGGATTCAATATCATTAACGTATAAACCTGATGACTGTACGACTGGATTCAATCTCATTAACGTATATATACCTGATGACTGTACGACATAATTCAATATCATAAATGTATATAGCTGATGACTGTACGACTGGATTCAATCTCATTAACGTATATATACCTGATGACTATATGACTTGATTCAATCTCATTAACGTATATACCTGATGACTGTGCAACTGGATTCTTTCTCATTATCAATGTATGTATATACCTGATGACTGCATGACTGGATTCAATCTCATTTACGTATACATTTGATGACTGCACGACCGAATTCAACCTCATTAACGTATATACCTGATAACTGCACGACTGGATTTAGTCTCATTAACGTGTATACCTGATGACTGTACGACTGGATTCAATCTCATTAACGTATATACCTGATGACTGTACGACTGGATTCAATCTAATTAACGTATATCCTTGATGACTGCATGACTGGATTCAATCTAATTAACGTATACACTTGATGACTGCATGACTGGATTCAATCTCATTAACGTGAAAATATATATGATGACTGTACGACTGGATTCAATCTCATTAACGTATATATCTGATGACTGCATAACTGAATTCAATCCCATTAACGTATATATCTGATGACTGTTAGACTAGATTCAATTTAATTAAAGCATATACCTGAAGAATTCATAACTGAATTTAATTTCAATAACGCATATATCTGATGACTGTACGATTAGATTCAATCTCATTAACGTATATACCTAATGACTGCATGACTAAATTCAATCTCAATAATTTATGTGTACCTGATATCTGTACGACTAGATTCAGTCTCATATTCGTATATACCTGATGACTGTATGACTGAATTCAATCTCGTTAACTTATATACCTGATGACTGCATGACTGAATTCAATCTCATTTACGTATATTCCTGATGACTGCATGACTGAATTCAATCTCATTAACGTGTATATTTACGTGATGACTGTACGACTGGATTCAATCTCATTAAAGTATATACCCTATGACTCTACGACTTGATTCAATCTCATTAACGTACATACCTTATGACTGCATTACTGAATTCATTCTCAGTAACATATATACCTGATGACAGTACGACTGGATTCAATCTCATTAACGTATACATTTGATGACTGCACGACTGGATTCAACCTCATTAACGATGTACCTGAAGGCTATACGACTGGATTTAATTTCATTTACATATATACCTGATGCCTGTACGACTGGAATCAAGCTCATTAACATATATATCTGATGACTATACGACTAGATTCAATCTCATTAACGCGTATACCTGATGACTGCATAACTTAATTCAATCTCATTAACTTATATATCTGGTGACTGTTCGACTAGATTCAATCCCATTAACGTTTATACCTGATGACTGCATGACTGACTTCAATTTAAATAGCGTATATATACCGATGTCTCTACTACTGGATTCAATCTCATTAACATATATACCTGATGACTGTATGACTGGATTCAATCTCATTCACGCTTATTTCTGATGACTGTACGACTGAATTTAATCTCATTAACGGATAGATAGTGTGACTGCCTATTAGAGTTCGTCTCCGATTGACCTTTGCGTCAGCCTATCAAATTATCGCCTACAGAATCGTTAGGCATTAACATGAGAGATACAAACAAAGGAACAAGATAGAAAAGCGCTGATATTTTAGTTTTACGATATATGAATATTTAAATGCTTAGGATCAATACAAAACGACCTTTTATGTGGTGTCATTAGTTCCAAACGACGTAAAACTGAGAATCGCGTCTAGTTTGAATGAAATTAGACCGAATTTGACATACGAAGATACTTTTAGTTCTGATTTGACGGTCATGGCTCCAATATATTTACAACTATATCAGTTGTTGGATGATTATAGTATGGATAATATCAGACAAGTCGATTATCCCAAATGTGTTTCCTTACTTTATACAACTCAAATGATCGCATTCCTATTTAATATGATAATCAGCAATACACAAATGATCGCTTACCGGCTTAGTATAAAACACAACCAATATAAATGATCGCGTGCTTTTAAACATGGTACCGAACATATATTATTTTCTAAACGCATGTTATATATGATATCTGACCAATAGCAATGTCCACATACCTGTTTACTGTGATATTCGACCAATAGCAATGTCTACATACCCGTTGACTGTGATATCCGACCAAGAGAAATGTCCTTATACCTTTTTACGGTGAAATCCGACCAATAACAAAGTCCACATACTTGTTAACTGTGAAATCCGACCAAAAACAAAGTCCATATACCTGTTAACTGTGATATCCGACCAAAAGTAATGTCCAAGTACCTGTTAACTGTGATATCCGACCAATAACAATGTCCACATACCTGTTTACTGTGATTTACGACCATTAGCAATGTCCGCATACCTGTTAACTGTGATATCCGATCAATATCAATGTCCATTTACCTGTAAACTGTGAATCCGACCAATAACAATGTCCACATACCTGTTAACAGTGATATTCTGACCAATGGCAATGTCCACATACCTGTAAACTGTGAAATACGACCAATAGCAATGTCTGCATACCTGTTACTTGTGGTATCCGACCAATATAAATGTCCACATACCTGTTAACGGTCCTATCGGTCAGGGAGACCATCATAAGTGATCGAATGACAGGTTAATATGATAATATCCAACCAATGTAAATATTCACATACCTGTATAATAGCAAACCAATGTAAATGTCCACATACCTGTTAACTATGATATCCGACAAAAAAGCTGTTCGTTGTTTTGCGTTTTCATTTGTTTGTCATCTTTTAACAATGCTATTCTATTTTCTTAATCCGTCATGTTTTGCGCTAACAGTTCCCATACTCGAACAGATCTTCCAGTGTTATAAATGTATATAAATCCACTAGCGTAGTCCTTTTTAGTGGAAACGGCAATCACTAGTAGGTGATATCAAACCAATGTAAATGTCCTCATACCTGTTAACTACAATGTATGATATCCGACAAAAAAGGCTGGTCGTTGTTTTGCATTTTCACTTGTTTGTCATCTTTTAACAATACTATTCTATTTGCTAAATCTGTCATGTTTTGCGCTAACAGTTTCCATACTCGAACAGATCTTCCAGTGTTATAAATGTAGTGGCAACGGCATTCCCTAGTAGGTCATATCCCACGTGACTTTGCAAAACCGGAAGTGGACTCTTCAGCCATACACAATCTACTTCAAAACGAAGAAGTTCGAACCCTTCTTGTAATACCTGATAAATGTATTGGTGACGTTTGCCATTAACCCGAACGTATCCAGCCTGCCCAAATTTCCTGTCCCCGCTGAGATTGCTAATGTTCATGCTCGCCACGCTTATTTCGGGCCAGTCTCGTTTCAGTTTACCGCTGGTTTGTCCATCAGTTGTAATGAATAATGTGGTTTTATGTACTTCCATTTCTTTAGTGTTACAAAGCCAACTGTACGCAAAGGGAAGATATGCGTCATTTATAACCGCAACCATGATTGTTTTTGATTGTTGTCTGATTTGTTGCACAGCGTTAAGCATGATCTCGTGTCGTACCGGTTGCTCCGTGGAATTTGCTTGACGACACAATCATCCACTTCCTCCTGGCCGCCATCTTGGATCAGTATTTGATTATCTGAAATACAGAAATCACTTTTATATATACTGATGGAAAAAGGAAACTGTGCACTTATGTTTTATTTTAGGCAATTTTTGTAAACAGATAGTTTTGGTAACTCAATTGTTTTTATGTATCTTGCTTACACGATGAAGTGAGTTTTGTCATAATCAAAGATTCAGACGTTGGTGTATTCTACACCAAGTGTGTTGAAAGTGGTCAAAACTGGAATGCACAATTTTTGAATTGGCAATTTTTGTTAGTTTGCTGTAAATGTATACGAATTTGTTCGAAACCGATTGTGTCAAACTCTCCTTTCATGAAACGAAGCAACAATTCTCGAACATATCGACGTAACGTCGAATGGAGTAAGTTGGAAAGGTAACATTCTTGGACATGAGGTACTGTAATGTCAAGAATAATGTTATTTATCATCGGCAATAATAAGAATCAAACGGGACTAGTCGCACCTTTGCCTTCAACGTAAAAAATGTTGAACCAACAGCTTCTAAAGGTTTCGAGAGCCTGGCCTTTATAAGAAATGCGATGTTAAGTAGATGCGTAAACGTCATCTCTGTCGCTTGATGATTGGCGAAAATTATGTCGCAGATTGTCAATTGTGTTGCGCTAGCAGTTAAACTTTAGAAAAAGAGCACTCAAGCTTGAACTCTGTTGTTTTTGAAAAACCGCGGGATCAATCAAATTCAATGAAAAATTGGTTTTTGATTTGATAGCATAATAGTTCAGAAAAATCGATCAGTGGTCAGCTCGAATTACACGTGCACAAAGTTGTTCTGTCAGTTTCGAGGACACATATTCGACGAAAGACAAATACTTACAATATGTATTCATTTATGCTTGTACTTGAACTGGAAATATTCACTCAAATCTTTCGAGTACATGTAGTTATAAAACATAAAGCAAATATCAAACGTCAACGTTTCCCTTTTGACACAATACATTATCTTAATATCGTTATACATAATCGTACAGAGTTATGTATTTGACAACATGTATAATTATCAAAGAAATATTACCGTTTGCACGATATACACACCAGTAACAAGAAAAGCGCAAAACAAGATTGTATTCCTATTACCATATACATGATATACACACACCAGTATTAAGAAAAACACAAAATAAGATTGATTTATTATTACCATATGCACGATTACACTCCAGTACCAAGAAAAGCACAACACAAGAGTGAATTCCTATTATCATATGCAAGACATACACACCAGCAACAAGAAAAGCACAGAACATGAGTGAAATCCTATTACCATTGTAATCCTTTGTGTTACTTGTATGGCACAGGGAGGCAATGTCTCTAGAAACAAGAAGAGATGGGGGAGAACAAATCTGTTGGGCTACAATTATTGAATGTTGGCGGAACTAACATTGATATATTGAAATCTGATGAGGCTGTGTGTACCACGACCCCATATCGCATGACTCGGCTCGAGTAATTATCGATTCAAACATTTCCAGTGATGATAGCCAATTACATGAAAACGTAATGTGCTTTAACTATCGATCGCTCTAGCACTACCTAATCGGTTCAACAATTCAATCAAAGAAATCAATATTTAGGCACAGGTCCTGTAAACCCTACATAAACTGTATTGTTACACCCTGGAGGATGCATTTTGAATCTTTATCAGAATAATTGTCTTGATAAGTTTTGCATTGGTCAAACACTTTCTCCCCGTATATTCATTTAAGACATGAAGAATCAAAGGAAAGTTTGACAGCAGGTTTAGGCAGAATATTTTGAATTTTCTGCCTCATTTAATTGTGAGCTCTTGCACTCAGATGAGCGATATAGTGCTAACCAGGTCCTCCTGTTTTCAAATTGGCAATTTCATAATAATTACTATTTTTGATATGATCTTTTAACTTCTAAACAATAAATACATAGTCATAAGCTGCAATTAATATTTCCTTTCACATTTTCCCTTCTTCGCCAACCTTCCTGCTGTGCCAGACCGACAGCACTTTCAGTGCTTTGATTTAACCATGATTCCGTGATGTTATTTTAGCACGTTTTGTGGTGCGTTCAATGATGTGTAAATATCATTGTAGTAATTCAAAACAGTGATTTGTCATTGTAATTATTAAAGTATATACCTTTCCCTTACATTCGAAACTTACTTTCAATAAGCGCAGAGAGACAACACAAGAAATTAATGTATCGCTAAACGAAGAGTTATTTCCCTTAAACAAATTCAAATGGCGAAATAAATCTCATAATACATTTATTAAAAAATATCAGGAAAACTTAACCTTACACTCTGAACATATACAATTATGAATTGGTTCAGATGCAAATGAAGCAATTCAAATCCTTATTAATGTATATCTTATGAAAGTAAATGCTGGAACACAAACTAAGATTATGCATAACAGACTGGCATGACTGAATTCATTCTCATTAAAGTATGTAACTGATGACTGCAAGACTGAATTCAATCTCATTAACATATATAAACCTGATGACTGTACGGTTGCATTCATTCTCATTTACGTATTACTTGATGAATGTACGACTGGATTCAATCTCATTAACATACAACCTGATGACTGCATGACTGGATTCAATGTCATTAACGTATATACCGGATGACTGTACGACTGCATTCAATCTAAGTAACGTATAAACCTGATGACTGCATGACTGCATTCAATCTCACTTACGTATATACCGGATGACTGTACGACTGGATTCAATCTAATTAACGTATAAACTTGATGACTAAATGACTGGATTCAATCTCATTATCGTATATACCTGATGACAGTCCGACTGAATTCAATCTCATTAACGTATATATCTGATGACTGCATAACTGAATTCAATCCCGCTAACGTATATATCTGATAACTGTACGACTAGATTCAATCTCATTAACGTATATACCTGATGACTGCATGACTGAATTCAATCTCAATAACTTATATATATCCGATGACTGTACGACTGGATGCAATCTCATTAACTTATATACCTTATTGCTGTATGACTGAATTCAGTCTCATTAATTTATATACTTGATGACTGCATGACTGAATTAAATCTCAATAATGTATATATCTGATGACTGTAGGCCTATATTCAATCTCATTAACGTATATACCTGATGACTGCATCACTGAATTCAATCTTAATAACGTATATATGATGACTGAAGGACTGGATTCAATCTCATTAACTTATATACCTAATGACTGTATGACTGAATTTAGTCTCATTAACTTATATACCTGATGACTGCATAACTGATATCAATCTCATTAACGTATTTACCTGATGACTGTACGACTGGATTCAATCTCATTAACGTACATATCTGATGACTGATTAACTGAATTAAATCCCATTAATGTATGTATCTGATGACTGTACGACTAGATTCCATTGAAGCATATACTTGATGACTGCATAACTGAATTCAATCTCATTAACGTATATATCTGATGACTTTACGACTATATTCAATCTCATTAACGTATATACCTGATGACTACATGACTGAATTCAATCTCAAAAACGTATTTATATATATATATCTGATGACTGTACGACTGGATTCAGTCTCGTTAACTTATATACCTGATGACCGCATGACTGAATTCAATCTCATCAACGTATTTACCTGAAGACAGTACGACTGGATTCAATCTCATTAACGTATATATCTGATGACTGCACGACTGAATTCAATCTCATTAACGTATATACATGATGACTGTACGACTGGATTACATCTCATTAACGTATATACCTGATGAGTGTACGACTGGGTCCAGTCTCATTAATGTATATACCTGATGACTGTACGACTAGATTCAATCTCATTAACATATATACCTGATGACTACATGACTGAATTCAATCTCAAAAACGTATTTATATATAAATATCTGATGACTGTACGCCTGGATTCAGTCTCGTTAACTTATATACCTGATGACCGCATGACTGAATTAAATCTCATCAACGTATTTACCTGAAGACAGTACGACTGGATTCAATCTCATTAACGTATATATCTGATGACTGCACGACTGAATTCAGTTTCATTAACGTATATACCTGATGACTGTACGACTGGATTCAATCCCATTAACATATATACCTGATGACTGCATGACTGAATTCAATCTCAGTAACGTATATACATGATGACTGTATGACTGGATTCAATCTCATTAACGTACATATCTGATGACGGTACGACTGGATTCAATCTCCTTTAACGTATATACCTGATGAATGTATGACAAGATTCAATCTAATTAACGTATATACCTGATGACTGCATTACTGAATTCAATCTCATTAACGTATATACCCGATGACTGTACGACATGATTCAATCTCATTAACGTATTTACCTGATGAATGCATGACTGGGTTCAATCTCATTAACGTATAAACCTGATGACTGTACGACTGGATTCAATCTCATTAACGTATTTACCTGATGACTGGATTCAATATCATTAACGTATAAACCTGATGACTGTACGACTGGATTCAATCTCATTAACGTATAAATACCTGATGACTGTACGACATAATTCAATATCATAAATGTATATAGCTGATGACTGTACGACTGGATTCAATCTCATTAACGTATATATGCCTGATGACTATATGACTTGATTCAATCTCATTAACGTATATACCTGATGATTATATCTCATTATCAATGTATGTATATACCTGACGACTGCATGACTGGATTCAATCTCATTAACGTATACATTTGATGACTGCACGACCGAATTCAACCTCATTAACGTATATACATGATAACTGCACGACTGGATTTAGTCTCATTAACGTGTATACCTGATGACTGTACGACTGGATTCAATCTCATTAACGTATATACCTGATGACTGTACGACTGGATTCAATCTAATTAACGTATACACTTGATGACTGCATGACTGGATTCAATCTAATTAACGTATACGCTTGATGACTGTATGACTGGATTCAATCTCATTAACGTGTAAATATATATGATGACTGTACGACTGGATTCAATCTCATTAACGTATATATCTGATGACTGCATAACTGAATTCAATCCCTTTAACGTATATTTCTGATGACTGTTAGACTAGATTCAATTTGATTAAAGCATATACCTGAAGACTTCATAACTGAATTTAATTTCATTAACGCATATATCTGATGACTGTACGAATAGATTCAATCTCATTAACGTATATACCTAATGACTGCATGACTAAATTCAATCTCAAAAATTTATATGTACCTGATATCTGTACGACTAGATTCAGTCTCATATTCGTATATACCTGATGACTGTATGACTGAATTCAATCTCGTTAACTTATACACCTGATGACTGCAAGACTGAATTCAATCTCATTAATGCATATACCAGATGAATGCATAACTGAATTCAATTTGATTAACGTATGTATCTGATGACTGTAATACTAATTTTAATCTCATTTAAGTATATTCTTGATGACTGCATGACTGAATTCAATCTCATTAACGTGTATATTTACGTGATGACTGTACGACTGGATTCAATCTCATTAAAGTATATACCCTATGACTCTACGACTTGATTCAATCTCATTAACGTACATACCTTATGACTGCATTACTGAATTCATTCTCAGTAACATATATACCTGATGACAGTACGACTGGATTTAATCTCATTAACGTATACATTTGATGACTGCACGACTGGATTCAACCTCATTAACGATGTACCTGCAGGCTATACGACTGGATTCAATCTCATTTACATATATACCTGATGCCTGTACGACTGGAATCAAGCTCATTAACATATATATCTGATGACTATACGACTAGATTCAATCTCATTAACGCGTATACCTGATGACTGCATAACTTAATCCAATCTCATTAACTTATATATCTGGTGACTGTTCGACTAGATTCAATCCCATTAACGTGTATACCTGATGACTGCATGACTGACTTCAATTTAAATAGCGTATATATACCGATGTCTCTACTACTGGATTCAATCTCATTAACATATATACCTGATGACTGTATGACTGAATTCAATCTCATTAACTTATATACCTGATGACTGCATGACTGAATTCAATCGCATTAACGTATATACCTGATGATAGTACGACTGGATTCTATCTCATTTACGTATATATCTGATGACTGCACGACTGAATTCAATCTCATTAACGTATATACCTGATGGATATACGACTGCATTAAATCTCATTAACGTATATACCTGATGATTGTCCGACTGAGTTCAGTCTCATTAATGTATATACCAGATGACTGCATGACTGGATTCAATCTCATTAACGTATATACCTGATGATTGTACGACTAGATTCAATCTCATTAACGTATATATCTGATGACAGTACGACTGGATTCAATCTCATTCACGCTTATTTCTGATGACTGTACGACTGAATTTAATCTCATTAACGAATAGATAGTGTGACTGCCTATTAGAGTTCGTCTCCGATTGACCTTTGCGTCAGCCTATCAAATTATCGCCTACAAAATCGTTAGGCATTAACATGAGAGATACAAACAAAATAGAGATAGAGAAGCGCTGATATTTTAGTTTTACGATAAATGAATATTTAAATGCTTAGGGTCAATACGAAACGACCTTTTATGTGGTGTCATCAGTTCCAAACGACGTAAAACTGAGAATCGCGTCTAGTTTGAATGAAATTAGACCGAATTTGACATACGAAGATACTTTTAGTTCTGATTTGACGGTCATGGCTCCAATATATTTACAACTATATCAGTTGTTGGTTGATTATAGTGTGGATAATATCAGACAAGTCGATTATCCCAAATGTGTTTCCTAACTTTATACAACTCAAATGATCGCATTCCTATTTAATATGATAATCAACAATACACAAATGATCGCTTACCGGCTTAGTATAAAACACAACCAATATAAATGATCGCGTGCTTTTAAACATGGTACCTAACATATATTATTTTCTAAACGCATGTTATATATGATATCTGACCAATAGCAATGTCCACATACCTGTTTACTGTGATATTCGACCAATAGCAATGTCTACATACCCGTTGACTGTGATATCCGACCAAGAGAAATGTCCTCATACCTTTTTACGGTGAAATCCGACCAATAACAAAGTCCACATACTTGTTAACTGTGAAATCCGACCAAAAACAAAGTCCATATACCTGTTAACTGTGATATCCGACCAAAAGTAATGTCCAAGTACCTGTTAACTGTGATATCCGACCAATAACAATGTCCACATACCTGTTTACTGTGATTTACGACCATTAGCAATGTCCGCATACCTGTTAACTGTGATATCCGATCAATATCAATGTCCATTTACCTGTAAACTGTGAATCCGACCAATAGCAATGTCCACATACCTGTTAACAGTGATATTCCGACCAATGGCAATGTCCACATACCTGTAAACTGTGAAATACGACCAATAGCAATGTCTGCATACCTGTTACCTGTGATATTCGACCAATAGAAATGTCCACATACCTGTTAACGGTCCTATCTGTCAGGGAGACCATCATAAGTGATCGAATGACAGGTTAATATGATAATATTCAACCAATGTAAATATTCACATACCTGTATGATATCAAACCAATGTAAATGTCCACATACCTGTTAACTATGATATCCGTCAAAAAAGCTGTTCGTTGTTTTGCGTTTTCATTTGTTTGTCATCTTTTAACAATGCTATTCTATTTTCTAAATCCGTCATGTTTTGCGCTAACAGTTCCCATACTCGAACAGATCTTCCAGTGTTATAAATGTATATAAATCCACTAGCGTAGTTCTTTTTAGTGGAAACGGCATTCACTAGTAGGTGATATCAAACCGATGTAAATGTCCTCATACCTGTTAACTACAATGTATGATATCCGACAAAAAAGGCTGGTCGTTGTTTTGCATTTTCACTTGTTTGTCATCTTTTAACAATGCTATTCTATTTGCTAAATCTGTCATGTTTTGCGCTAACAGTTTCCATACTCGAACAGATCTTCCAGTGTTATAAATGTAGTGGCAACGGCATTCCCTAGTAGGTCATATCCCACGTGACTTTGCAAAACCGGAAGTGGACTCTTCAGCCATACACAATCTACTTCAAAACGAAGAAGTTCGAACCCTTCTTGTAATACCTGATAAATGTATTGGTGACGTTTACCATTAACCCGAACGTATCCAGCCTGCCCACATTTCCTGTCCCCGCTGAGATTGCTAATGTTCATGCTCGCCACGCTTATTTCGGGCCAGTCTCGTTTCAGTTTACCGCTGGTTTGACCATCAGTTGTAATGAATAATGTGGTTTTATGTACTTCCATTTATTTAGTATTACAACGCCAACTGTACGCAAAGGGCAGATATGCGTCATTTATAACCGCAACCATGATTGTTTTTGACTGTTGTCTGATTTGTTGCACAGCGTTAAGCATGATCTCGTGTCGTACCGGTTGCTCCGTGGCATTTGCTTGACGACACAATCATCCACTTCCTCCTGGCCGCCATCTTGGATTAGTATTTGATTATCTGAAATACAGAAATCACTTTTAATATATACTGATGGAAAAAGGAAACTGTGCACTTATGTTTAATTATGCCTAAAGTTTTAGGCAACTTTTGTAAACAGATAATTTTGGTAACTCAATTGTTTATATGTATCTTGCTTACACGATGAAGTGAGTTTTGTCATAATCAAAGATTCAGACGTTGGTGTATTCTACACCAAGTGTGTTGAAAATGGTCAAAACTGGAATGCACACTTTTTGAATTGGCAATTTTTGTTAGTTTGCTGTAAATGTATACGAATTTGTTCGAAACCGATTGTGTCAAACTCTCCTTTCATGAAACGAAGCAACAATTCTCGAACATATCGACGTAAAGTCGAATGGAGTAAGTTGGAAAGGTATTTCATTCTTGGACATGATGTACTGTAATGTCAAGAATAATGTTATTTATCATCGGCAATAATAAGAATCAAACGGGACTAGTCGCACCTTTGCCTTCAACGTAAAAAATGTTGAACCAACAGCTTCTAAAGGTTTCGAGAGCCTGGCCTTTATAAGAAATGCGATGTTATGAAGATGCGTAAACGTCATCTCTGTCGCTTGATGATTGGCGAAAATTATGTCGCAGATTGTCAATTGTGTTGCGCTAGCAGTTAAACTTTAGAAAAAGAGCACTCGAGCTTGAACTCTGTTGTTTTTGAAAAACCGCGGGATCAATCAAATTCAATGAAAAATTGGTTTTTGATTTGATAGCATAATAGTTCAGAAAAATCGATCAGTGGTCAGCTCGAATTACACGTGCACAAAGTTGTTCTGTCAGTTTCGAGGACACATATTTGACGAAAGACAAATACTTACAATATGTATTCATTTATGCTTGTACTTGAACTGGAAATATTCACTCAAATTGTTCGAGTACATGTAGTTATAAAACATAAAGCAAATATCAAACGTCAACGTTTCCCTTTTGACACAATACATTATCTTAATATCGTTATACATAATCGTACAGAGTTATGTATTTGACAACATGTATAGCTATCAAAGAAATATTACCGTTTGCACGATATACACACCAGTAACAAGAAAAGCGCAAAACAAGATTGAATTCCTATTACCATATACATGATATACACACACCAGTATTAAGAAAAACACAAAATAAGATTGATTTATTATTACCATATGCACGATATACACTCCAGTACCAAGAAAAGCACAACACAAGAGTGAATTCCTATTATCATATGCAAGACATACACACCAGCAACAAGGAAAGCACAAAACATGAGTGAATTCCTATTGACCTTTGCGTCAGCCTATCAAATTATCGACTACAAAATCGTTAGGCATTAACATGAGAGATACAAACAAAATAGAGATAGAGAAGCGCTGATATTTTAGTTTTACGATAAATGAATATTTAAATGCTTAGGGTCAATACGAAACGACCTTTTATGTGGTGTCATCAGTTCCAAACGACGTAAAACTGAGAATCGCGTCTAGTTTGAATGAAATTAGACCGAATTTGACATACGAAGATACTTTTAGTTCTGATTTGACGGTCATGGCTCCAATATATTTACAACTATATCAGTTGTTGGTTGATTATAGTGTGGATAATATCAGACAAGTCGATTATCCCAAATGTGTTTCCTAACTTTATACAACTCAAATGATCGCATTCCTATTTAATATGATAATCAACAATACACAAATGATCGCTTACCGGCTTAGTATAAAACACAACCAATATAAATGATCGCGTGCTTTTAAACATGGTACCTAACATATATTATTTTCTAAACGCATGTTATATATGATATCTGACCAATAGCAATGTCCACATACCTGTTTACTGTGATATTCGACCAATAGCAATGTCTACATACCCGTTGACTGTGATATCCGACCAAGAGAAATGTCATCATACCTTTTTACGGTGAAATCCGACCAATAACAAAGTCCACATACTTGTTAACTGTGAAATCCGACCAAAAACAAAGTCCATATACCTGTTAACTGTGATATCCGACCAAAAGTAATGTCCAAGTACCTGTTAACTGTGATATCCGACCAATAACAATGTCCACATACCTGTTTACTGTGATTTACGACCATTAGCAATGTCCGCATACCTGTTAACTGTGATATCCGATCAATATCAATGTCCATTTACCTGTAAACTGTGAATCCGACCAATAGCAATGTTCACATACCTGTTAACAGTGATATTCCGACCAATGGCAATGTCCACATACCTGTAAACTGTGAAATACGACCAATAGCAATGTCTGCATACCTGTTACCTGTGATATTCGACCAATAGAAATGTCCACATACCTGTTAACAGTCCTATCTGTCAGGGAGACCATCATAAGTGATCGAATGACAGGTTAATATGATAATATTCAACCAATGTAAATATTCACATACCTGTATGATATCAAACCAATGTAAATGTCCACATACCTGTTAACTATGATATCCGACAAAAAAGCTCTTCGTTGTTTTGCGTTTTCATTTGTTTGTCATCTTTTAACAATGCTATTCTATTTTCTAAATCCGTCATGTTTTGCGCTAACAGTTCCCATACTCGAACAGATCTGCCAGTGTTATAAATGTATATAAATCCACTAGCGTAGTTCTTTTTAGTGGAAACGGCATTCACTAGTAGGTGATATCAAACCGATGTAAATGTCCTCATACCTGTTAACTACAATGTATGATATCCGACAAAAAAGGCTGGTCGTTGTTTTGCATTTTCACTTGTTTGTTATCTTTTAACAATGCTATTCTATTTGCTAAATCTGTCATGTTTTGCGCTAACAGTTTCCATACTCGAACAGATCTTCCAGTGTTATAAATGTAGTGGCAACGGCATTCCCTAGTAGGTCATATCCCACGTGACTTTGCAAAACCGGAAGTGGACTCTTCAGCCATACACAATCTACTTCAAAACGAAGAAGTTCGAACCCTTCTTGTAATACCTGATAAATGTATTGGTGACGTTTACCATTAACCCGAACGTATCCAGCCTGCCCAAATTTCCTGTCCCCGCTGAGATTGCTAATGTTCATGCTCGCCACGCTTATTTCGGGCCAGTCTCGTTTCAGTTTACCGCTGGTTTGTCCATCAGTTGTAATGAATAATGTGGTTTTATGTACTTCCATTTCTTTAGAATTACAACGCCAACTGTACGCAAAGGGCAGATATGCGTCATTTATAACCGCAACCATGATTGTTTTTGATTGTTGTCTGATTTGTTGCACAGCGTTAAGCATGATCTCGTGTCGTACCGGTTGCTCCGTGGCATTTGCTTGACGACACAATCATCCACTTCCTCCTGGCCGCCATCTTGGATTAGTATTTGATTATCTGAAATACAGAAATCACTTTTAATATATACTGATGGAAAAAGGAAACTGTGCACTTATGTTTAATTATGCCTAAAGTTTTAGGCAACTTTTGTAAACAGATAATTTTGGTAACTCAATTGTTTATATGTATCTTGCTTACACGATGAAGTGAGTTTTGTCATAATCAAAGATTCAGACGTTGGTGTATTCTACACCAAGTGTGTTGAAAATGGTCAAAACTGGAATGCACACTTTTTGAATTGGCAATTTTTGTTAGTTTGCTGTAAATGTATACGAATTTGTTCGAAACCGATTGTGTCAAACTCTCCTTTCATGAAACGAAGCAACAATTCTCGAACATATCGACGTAAAGTCGAATGGAGTAAGTTGGAAAGGTATTTCATTCTTGGACATGATGTACTGTAATGTCAAGAATAATGTTATTTATCATCGGCAATAATAAGAATCAAACGGGACTAGTCGCACCTTTGCCTTCAACGTAAAAAATGTTGAACCAACAGCTTCTAAAGGTTTCGAGAGCCTGGCCTTTATAAGAAATGCGATGTTATGAAGATGCGTAAACGTCATCTCTGTCGCTTGATGATTGGCGAAAATTATGTCGCAGATTGTCAATTGTGTTGCGCTAGCAGTTAAACTTTAGAAAAAGAGCACTCGAGCTTGAACTCTGTTGTTTTTGAAAAACCGCGGGATCAATCAAATTCAATGAAAAATTGGTTTTTGATTTGATAGCATAATAGTTCAGAAAAATCGATCAGTGGTCAGCTCGAATTACACGTGCACAAAGTTGTTCTGTCAGTTTCGAGGACACATATTTGACGAAAGACAAATACTTACAATATGTATTCATTTATGCTTGTACTTGAACTGGAAATATTCACTCAAATTGTTCGAGTACATGTAGTTATAAAACATAAAGCAAATATCAAACGTCAACGTTTCCCTTTTGACACAATACATTATCTTAATATCGTTATACATAATCGTACAGAGTTATGTATTTGACAACATGTATAGCTATCAAAGAAATATTACCGTTTGCACGATATACACACCAGTAACAAGAAAAGCGCAAAACAAGATTGAATTCCTATTACCATATACATGATATACACACACCAGTATTAAGAAAAACACAAAATAAGATTGATTTATTATTACCATATGCACGATATACACTCCAGTACCAAGAAAAGCACAACACAAGAGTGAATTCCTATTATCATATGCAAGACATACACACCAGCAACAAGGAAAGCACAAAACATGAGTGAATTCCTATTGACCTTTGCGTCAGCCTATCAAATTATCGACTACAAAATCGTTAGGCATTAACATGAGAGATACAAACAAAATAGAGATAGAGAAGCGCTGATATTTTAGTTTTACGATAAATGAATATTTAAATGCTTAGGGTCAATACGAAACGACCTTTTATGTGGTGTCATCAGTTCCAAACGACGTAAAACTGAGAATCGCGTCTAGTTTGAATGAAATTAGACCGAATTTGACATACGAAGATACTTTTAGTTCTGATTTGACGGGCATGGCTCCAATATATTTACAACTATATCAGTTGTTGGTTGATTATAGTGTGGATAATATCAGACAAGTCGATTATCCCAAATGTGTTTCCTAACTTTATACAACTCAAATGATCGCATTCCTATTTAATATGATAATCAACAATACACAAATGATCGCTTACCGGCTTAGTATAAAACACAACCAATATAAATGATCGCGTGCTTTTAAACATGGTACCTAACATATATTATTTTCTAAACGCATGTTATATATGATATCTGACCAATAGCAATGTCCACATACCTGTTTACTGTGATATTCGACCAATAGCAATGTCTACATACCCGTTGACTGTGATATCCGACCAAGAGAAATGTCATCATACCTTTTTACGGTGAAATCCGACCAATAACAAAGTCCACATACTTGTTAACTGTGAAATCCGACCAAAAACAAAGTCCATATACCTGTTAACTGTGATATCCGACCAAAAGTAATGTCCAAGTACCTGTTAACTGTGATATCCGACCAATAACAATGTCCACATACCTGTTTACTGTGATTTACGACCATTAGCAATGTCCGCATACCTGTTAACTGTGATATCCGATCAATATCAATGTCCATTTACCTGTAAACTGTGAATCCGACCAATAGCAATGTTCACATACCTGTTAACAGTGATATTCCGACCAATGGCAATGTCCACATACCTGTAAACTGTGAAATACGACCAATAGCAATGTCTGCATACCTGTTACCTGTGATATTCGACCAATAGAAATGTCCACATACCTGTTAACAGTCCTATCTGTCAGGGAGACCATCATAAGTGATCGAATGACAGGTTAATATGATAATATTCAACCAATGTAAATATTCACATACCTGTATGATATCAAACCAATGTAAATGTCCACATACCTGTTAACTATGATATCCGACAAAAAAGCTCTTCGTTGTTTTGCGTTTTCATTTGTTTGTCATCTTTTAACAATGCTATTCTATTTTCTAAATCCGTCATGTTTTGCGCTAACAGTTCCCATACTCGAACAGATCTGCCAGTGTTATAAATGTATATAAATCCACTAGCGTAGTTCTTTTTAGTGGAAACGGCATTCACTAGTAGGTGATATCAAACCGATGTAAATGTCCTCATACCTGTTAACTACAATGTATGATATCCGACAAAAAAGGCTGGTCGTTGTTTTGCATTTTCACTTGTTTGTTATCTTTTAACAATGCTATTCTATTTGCTAAATCTGTCATGTTTTGCGCTAACAGTTTCCATACTCGAACAGATCTTCCAGTGTTATAAATGTAGTGGCAACGGCATTCCCTAGTAGGTCATATCCCACGTGACTTTGCAAAACCGGAAGTGGACTCTTCAGCCATACACAATCTACTTCAAAACGAAGAAGTTCGAACCCTTCTTGTAATACCTGATAAATGTATTGGTGACGTTTACCATTAACCCGAACGTATCCAGCCTGCCCAAATTTCCTGTCCCCGCTGAGATTGCTAATGTTCATGCTCGCCACGCTTATTTCGGGCCAGTCTCGTTTCAGTTTACCGCTGGTTTGTCCATCAGTTGTAATGAATAATGTGGTTTTATGTACTTCCATTTCTTTAGAATTACAACGCCAACTGTACGCAAAGGGCAGATATGCGTCATTTATAACCGCAACCATGATTGTTTTTGATTGTTGTCTGATTTGTTGCACAGCGTTAAGCATGATCTCGTGTCGTACCGGTTGCTCCGTGGCATTTGCTTGACGACACAATCATCCACTTCCTCCTGGCCGCCATCTTGGATTAGTATTTGATTATCTGAAATACAGAAATCACTTTTAATATATACTGATGGAAAAAGGAAACTGTGCACTTATGTTTAATTATGCCTAAAGTTTTAGGCAACTTTTGTAAACAGATAATTTTGGTAACTCAATTGTTTATATGTATCTTGCTTACACGATGAAGTGAGTTTTGTCATAATCAAAGATTCAGACGTTGGTGTATTCTACACCAAGTGTGTTGAAAATGGTCAAAACTGGAATGCACACTTTTTGAATTGGCAATTTTTGTTAGTTTGCTGTAAATGTATACGAATTTGTTCGAAACCGATTGTGTCAAACTCTCCTTTCATGAAACGAAGCAACAATTCTCGAACATATCGACGTAAAGTCGAATGGAGTAAGTTGGAAAGGTATTTCATTCTTGGACATGATGTACTGTAATGTCAAGAATAATGTTATTTATCATCGGCAATAATAAGAATCAAACGGGACTAGTCGCACCTTTGCCTTCAACGTAAAAAATGTTGAACCAACAGCTTCTAAAGGTTTCGAGAGCCTGGCCTTTATAAGAAATGCGATGTTAAGAAGATGCGTAAACGTCATCTCTGTCGCTTGATGATTGGCGAAAATTATGTCGCAGATTGTCAATTGTGTTGCGCTAGCAGTTAAACTTTAGAAAAAGAGCACTCGAGCTTGAACTCTGTTGTTTTTGAAAAACCGCGGGATCAATCAAATTCAATGAAAAATTGGTTTTTGATTTGATAGCATAATAGTTCAGAAAAATCGATCAGTGGTCAGCTCGAATTACACGTGCACAAAGTTGTTCTGTCAGTTTCGAGGACACATATTTGACGAAAGACAAATACTTACAATATGTATTCATTTATGCTTGTACTTGAACTGGAAATATTCACTCAAATTGTTCGAGTACATGTAGTTATAAAACATAAAGCAAATATCAAACGTCAACGTTTCCCTTTTGACACAATACATTATCTTAATATCGTTATACATAATCGTACAGAGTTATGTATTTGACAACATGTATAGCTATCAAAGAAATATTACCGTTTGCACGATATACACACCAGTAACAAGAAAAGCGCAAAACAAGATTGAATTCCTATTACCATATACATGATATACACACACCAGTATTAAGAAAAACACAAAATAAGATTGATTTATTATTACCATATGCACGATATACACTCCAGTACCAAGAAAAGCACAACACAAGAGTGAATTCCTATTATCATATGCAAGACATACACACCAGCAATAAGGAAAGCACAAAACATGAGTGAATTCCTATTGACCTTTGCGTCAGCCTATCAAATTATCGCCTACAAAATCGTTAGGCATTAACATGAGAGATACAAACAAAATAGAGATAGAGAAGCGCTGATATTTTAGTTTTACGATAAATGAATATTTAAATGCTTAGGGTCAATACGAAACGACCTTTTATGTGGTGTCATCAGTTCCAAACGACGTAAAACTGAGAATCGCGTCTAGTTTGAATGAAATTAGACCGAATTTGACATACGAAGATACTTTTAGTTCTGATTTGACGGGCATGGCTCCAATATATTTACAACTATATCAGTTGTTGGTTGATTATAGTGTGGATAATATCAGACAAGTCGATTATCCCAAATGTGTTTCCTAACTTTATACAACTCAAATGATCGCATTCCTATTTAATATGATAATCAACAATACACAAATGATCGCTTACCGGCTTAGTATAAAACACAACCAATATAAATGATCGCGTGCTTTTAAACATGGTACCTAACATATATTATTTTCTAAACGCATGTTATATATGATATCTGACCAATAGCAATGTCCACATACCTGTTTACTGTGATATTCGACCAATAGCAATGTCTACATACCCGTTGACTGTGATATCCGACCAAGAGAAATGTCCTCATACCTTTTTACGGTGAAATCCGACCAATAACAAAGTCCACATACTTGTTAACTGTGAAATCCGACCAAAAACAAAGTCCATATACCTGTTAACTGTGATATCCGACCAAAAGTAATGTCCAAGTACCTGTTAACTGTGATATCCGACCAATAACAATGTCCACATACCTGTTTACTGTGATTTACGACCATTAGCAATGTCCGCATACCTGTTAACTGTGATATCCGATCAATATCAATGTCCATTTACCTGTAAACTGTGAATCCGACCAATAGCAATGTCCACATACCTGTTAACAGTGATATTCCGACCAATGGCAATGTCCACATACCTGTAAACTGTGAAATACGACCAATAGCAATGTCTGCATACCTGTTACCTGTGATATTCGACCAATAGAAATGTCCACATACCTGTTAACGGTCCTATCTGTCAGGGAGACCATCATAAGTGATCGAATGACAGGTTAATATGATAATATTCAACCAATGTAAATATTCACATACCTGTATGATATCAAACCAATGTAAATGTCCACATACCTGTTAACTATGATATCCGACAAAAAAGCTCTTCGTTGTTTTGCGTTTTCATTTGTTTGTCATCTTTTAACAATGCTATTCTATTTTCTAAAACCGTCATGTTTTGCGCTAACAGTTCCCATACTCGAACAGATCTTCCAGTGTTATAAATGTATATAAATCCACTAGCGTAGTTCTTTTTAGTGGAAACGGCATTCACTAGTAGGTGATATCAAACCGATGTAAATGTCCTCATACCTGTTAACTACAATGTATGATATCCGACAAAAAAGGCTGGTCGTTGTTTTGCATTTTCACTTGTTTGTCATCTTTTAACAATGCTATTCTATTTGCTAAATCTGTCATGTTTTGCGCTAACAGTTTCCATACTCGAACAGATCTTCCAGTGTTATAAATGTAGTGGCAACGGCATTCCCTAGTAGGTCATATCCCACGTGACTTTGCAAAACCGGAAGTGGACTCTTCAGCCATACACAATCTACTTCAAAACGAAGAAGTTCGAACCCTTCTTGTAATACCTGATAAATGTATTGGTGACGTTTACCATTAACCCGAACGTATCCAGCCTGCCCAAATTTCCTGTCCCCGCTGAGATTGCTAATGTTCATGCTCGCCACGCTTATTTCGGGCCAGTCTCGTTTCAGTTTACCGCTGGTTTGTCCATCAGTTGTAATGAATAATGTGGTTTTATGTACTTCCATTTCTTTAGTATTACAACGCCAACTGTACGCAAAGGGCAGATATGCGTCATTTATAACCGCAACCATGATTGTTTTTGATTGGTGTCTGATTTGTTGCACAGCGTTAAGCATGATCTCGTGTCGTACCGGTTGCTCCGTGGCATTTGCTTGACGACACAATCATCCACTTCCTCCTGGCCGCCATCTTGGATTAGTATTTGATTATCTGAAATACAGAAATCACTTTTAATATATACTGATGGAAAAAGGAAACTGTGTTTAATTATGCCTAAAGTTTTAGGCAACTTTGTAAACAGATAATTTTGGTAACTCAATTGTTTATATGTATCTTGCTTACACGATGAAGTGAGTTTTGTCATAATCAAAGATTCAGACGTTGGTGTATTCTACACCAAGTGTGTTGAAAATGGTCAAAACTGGAATGCACACTTTTTGAATTGGTAATTTTTGTTAGTTTGCTGTAAATGTATACGAATTTGTTCGAAACCGATTGTGTCAAACTCTCCTTTCATGAAACGAAGCAACAATTCTCGAACATATCGACGTAAAGTCGAATGGAGTAAGTTGGAAAGGTATTTCATTCTTGGACATGATGTACTGTAATGTCAAGAATAATGTTATTTATCATCGGCAATAATAAGAATCAAACGGGACTAGTCGCACCTTTGCCTTCAACGTAAAAAATGTTGAACCAACAGCTTCTAAAGGTTTCGAGAGCCTGGCCTTTATAAGAAATGCGATGTTAAGAAGATGCGTAAACGTCATCTCTGTCGCTTGATGATTGGCGAAAATTATGTCGCAGATTGTCAATTGTGTTGCGCTAGCAGTTAAACTTTAGAAAAAGAGCACTCGAGCTTGAACTCTGTTGTTTTTGAAAAACCGCGGGATCAATCAAATTCAATGAAAAATTGGTTTTTGATTTGATAGCATAATAGTTCAGAAAAATCGATCAGTGGTCAGCTCGAATTACACGTGCACAAAGTTGTTCTGTCAGTTTCGAGGACACATATTTGACGAAAGACAAATACTTACAATATGTATTCATTTATGCTTGTACTTGAACTGGAAATATTCACTCAAATTTTTCGAGTACATGTAGTTATAAAACATAAAGCAAATATCAAACGTCAACGTTTCCCTTTTGACACAATACATTATCTTAATATCGTTATACATAATCGTACAGAGTTATGTATTTTACAACATGTATAGCTATCAAAGAAATATTACCGTTTGCACGATATACACACCAGTAACAAGAAAAGCGCAAAACAAGATTGAATTCCTATTACCATATACATGATATACACACACCAGTATTAAGAAAAACACAAAATAAGATTGATTTATTATTACCATATGCACGATATACACTCCAGTACCAAGAAAAGCACAACACAAGAGTGAATTCCTATTATCATATGCAAGACATACACACCAGCAACAAGGAAAGCACAAAACATGAGTGAATTCCTATTACCATTGTAATCCTTTGTGTTACTTGTATGGCACAGGGAGGCAATGTCTCTAGAAACAAGAAGAGATGGGGGAGAAAAAACCTGTTGGGCTACAATTATTGAATGTTGGCGGAACTAACTTTGATATATTGAAATCTGATGAGGCTGTGTGTACCACGACCCCTTATCGCAAGACTCGGCTCGAGTAATTATCGATTCAAACATTTCCAGTGATGATAGCCAATTACATGAAAACGTAATGTGCTTTAACTATCGATCGCTCTAGCACTACCTAATCGGTTCAACAATTCAATCAAAGAAATCAATATTTAGGCACAGGTCCTGTAAACCCTACATAAACTGTATTGTTACACCCTGGAGGATGCATTTTGAATCTTTATCAAGATAATTATCTTGACGAGTTTTGCATTGATCAAACACTTTCTCCCCGTATATTCATTTAAGACATGAAGAATCAAAGGAAAGTTTGACAGCAGGTTTAGGCAGAATATTTTGAATTTTCTGCCTCATTTAATTGTGAGCTCTTGCACTCAGATGAGCGATATAGTGCTAACCAGGTCCTCCTGTTTTCAAATTGGCAATTTCATAATAATTACTATTTTTGATATGATCTTTTAACTTCTAAACAATAAATACATAATTATAAGCTGCAATTGATATTTCCTTTCACATTTTCCCTTCTTCTCCAACCTTCCTGCTGTGCCAGACCGTGAGCACTTTCAGTGCTTTGATTTAACCATGATTCCGTGATGTAATTTTAGCACGTTTTGTGGTGCGTTCAATGATGTGTAAATATCATTGTAGTAATTCAAAACAGTGATTTGTCATTGTAATTATTAAAGTATATACCTTTCCCTTACATTCGAAACTTACTTTCACTAAGCGCAGAGAGACAACACTAGAAATTAATGTATCACTAAACGAAGAGTTATTTCCCTTAAACAAATTCAAATGGCAAAATAAATCTCATAATACATTTATTAAAAAATATCAGGAAAACTTAACCTTACACTGCTGGAACACAAACTAAGATTATGCATAACAGACTGGCATGACTGAATTCATTCTCATTAAAGTATGTAACTGATGACTGCAAGACTGAATTCAATCTCATTAACATATATATACCTGATGACTGTACGGTTGCATTCATTCTCATTTACGTATTACTTGATGAATGTACGACTGGATTCAATCTCATTAACATACAACCTGATGACTGCATGACTGGATTCAATGTCATTAACGTATATACCTGATGACAGTTCGACTGAATTCAATCTCATTAACGTATATATCTGATGACTGCATAACTGAATTCAATCCCGCTAACGTATATACCGGATAACTGTACGACTAGATTCAATCTCATTAACGTATATACCTGATGACTGCATGACTGAATTCAATCTCAATAACTTATATATATCCGATGACTGTACGACTGGATGCAGTCTCATTAACGTATATACCTTATGTCTGTATGACTGAATTCAGTCTCATTAATTTGTATACTTGATGACTGGATGACTGAATTAAATCTCATTAACGTATATATCTGATGACTGTACGCCTATATTCAATCTCATTAACGTATATACCTGATGACTGCATCACTGAATTCAATCTTAATAACGTATATATGATGACTGAAGGGCTGGATTCAATCTCATTAACTTATATACCTAATGACTGTATGACTGAATTCAGTCTCATTAACTTATATACCTGATGACTGCATAACTGAATTCAATCTCATTAACGTATTTACCTGATGACTGTACGACTGGATTCAATCTCATTAACGTACATATCTGATGACTGCTTAACTGAATTAAATCCCATTAACGTATGTATCTGATGACTGTACGACTATATTCCATTGAAGCATATACCTGATGACTGCATAACTGAAGTCAATCTCATTACCGTATATATCTGATGACTGTACGACTAGATTCAATCTCATTAACGTATATACCTGATGACTACATGACTGAATTCAATCTCAAAAACGTATTTATATATATATATCTGATGACTGTACGACTGGATTCGGTCTCGTTAACTTATATACCTGATGACCGCATGACTGAATTTAATCTCATCAACGTATTTACCTGAAGACAGTACGACTGGATTCAATCTCATTAACGTATATATCTGATGACTGCACGACTGAATTCAATCTCATTAACGTATATACATGATGACTGTACGACTGGATTAAATCTCATTAACGTATATACCTGATGATTGTACGACTGGGTCCAGTCTCATTAATGTATATACCTGATGACTGTACGACTAGATTCAATCTCATTAACGTATATACCTGATGACTACATGACTGAATTCAATCTCAAAAACGTATTTATATATACATATCTGATGACTGTACGCCTGGATTCAGTCTCGTTAACTTATATACCTGATGACCGCATGACTGAATTAAATCTCATCAACGTATTTACCTGAAGACAGTACGACTGGATTCAATCTCATTAACGTATATATCTGATGACTGCACGACTGAATTCAATCTCATTAACGTATATACCTGATGACTACATGACTGAATTCAATCTCAAAAACGTATTTATATATACATATCTGATGACTGTACGCCTGGATTCAGTCTCGTTAACTTATATACCTGATGACCGCATGACTGAATTAAATCTCATCAACGTATTTACCTGAAGACAGTACGACTGGATTCAATCTCATTAACGTATATATCTGATGACTGCACGACTGAATTCAGTTTCATTAACGTATATACATGATGACTGTACGCCTGGATTAAATCTCATTAACGTATATACCTGATGGGGAATCCGCTGTGGTCGAGTGGTTAGCGTCGGGGATTTCGAAACCGGGTGTCCCGGGTTCGATCCCCAGTCGCGGCAATTCGGTCATGGTGGAGTGCTCTTGGGCAAGGCACATTTTCTAGCCTAGTACTGGTTTGATCACACATGGAACATGAATAGTTAAATTTAAATGCGCGCTAAATTACCTTAGCTGTCGATGCGCCGTAAAACAATATACATTCATTCATTCATATACCTGATGATTGTACGACTGGGTCCAGTCTCATTAATGTATATACCTGATGACTGCATGTCTGGATTAATCTCATTAACGTATATACCTGATGACTGCATGACTGGATTCAATCTCATTAACGTATATACCTGATGACTCTACGACTGGATTCGATCTCATTAACGTATATATCTGATGACTGTACCACTGGATTCAATCTCATTCACGTATATATCTGATGATTATACGACTTGATTCAATCTCATTAACGAATAAATAGTGTGACTGCCTATTAGAGTTCGTCTCAGATTGACCTTTGCATCAGCCAATCAAATGGGAGATATAAAACAAAAGGAACAAGAAAGAGAAGCGCTGATTTTTTAGTTTTACGATGAATGAATATCTAAATGCTTAGGGTCAATACTAAACGACCTTTTATGTGGTGTCATCAGTTCCAAAAAACGTAAAACTGAGAATCGCCTCTAGTTGGAATAAAATTAGACCGAATTTGACAAACGAAGATGCTTCTAGTTCCGATTTGACGGTGACGGCTCAAATAAATTAACAACTATATCAGTAGTTGGTTGATTATAATGTTGATAATATCAGACAAGTCGATAGTCCCAAATGTGTTTCCTTACTTTATACTACTCAAATGATCGCATTCCTATTTAATATGATAATCAACAATACAAATGATCGCTTACCGGCTTAGTATAAAACACAACCAATATAAATGATCGCGTGCTTTTTAACATGGTATGATATCTGACTAATAGCAATTTTCACATACCTGTTAACTGTGATATCCGACCAATAGCAATGTCCACATACACGTTGACTGTGATATCCGATCAATAGCAATGTCCACATACCTGTAAACCGTGATTTCCGACCAATAGCAATGACCAAAAACCTGGTAACTCTGATGTCCGACCAACGGCAATGTCCACATATCTGTAAACTGTGAAATACGACCAAAAGCAATGTCCATATACCTGTTAACTGGTATATCCGACAAGTAACAATGTATACATACCTGTTTACTGTGACATCCGACCAAAATCAATATCTACATACATATAAACTGTGATTTCCGACCAATGGCAATGTCCACATACCTGTAAACTGTGATATCCGACCAATAGCAATGTCCACATACACGTTGACTGTGATATCCGATCAATAGCAATGTCCACATACCTGTAAACCGTGATTTCCGACCAATAGCAATGACCACATACCTGGTAACTCTGATGTCCGACCAACGGCAATGTCCACATATCTGTAAACTGTGAAATACGACCAAAAGCAATGTCCACATACCTGTTAACTGTGATATCCGACCAATATCAATGTCTGCATACCTGTTACCTGTGATATATGTTTGGTTAATATAATAATATCCAATCAATTTAAATATTCACATACCTGCCGTGTGTTCCATAGTAAACACAACATAAACAGTTTAAGCTATGCCTATCAAACGGAACGAAACCTACCTGTTTTATGAATGGAAAACAGGTAGAACATGTTTGGTTAACCGACTAAGTAACGGTATATCGACAAAACCTATATAGGTTTCGCAAAATAGGTTTTGAGTTTTGTGCCTATGGAACACAGGGCTGTATGATAACAAACCAATGTAAATGTCCACATACCTGTTAACTATGATATCCGACAAAAAAGGCTGGTCGTTATTTTTCATTTTTACTTGTTTGTCATCTTTTAACAATGCTATGCCATTTTCTAAATCCGTCATATTTTGCACTAACAGTTTCATACTCAAACAGATCTTCCATTGCTATAAATGTATACAAATCCACTAGCGTAGTCTTTTTTGGTGAAAACGGCATTCACTAGTAGGTCATATCCCACGTGACTTTGCAAAACCGGAAGTGAATTCTTCAGCCATTCACAATCTACTTCAAAATGAAGAAATTCGAACCCTTCTTGTAATAGCTTATAAATGTATTGGTGACGTTTGACATTAACCCTAATGTATACAGCCTGCCCAAACTTCCTGTCCCCGCTGAGATTGCTCATGTTCATGCTCGCCACGCTTATTTCGGGCCAGTCTCGTTTCAGTTTACCGCTGGTTTGTTCATCAGTTGTAATGAATAGTGTGTTTTTATGTTCACCCATTTCTTTAAGGGCAGATATGCGTCATGTATAACCGCAACCATAGTTGTTTATGATTGTTGTCTGATTTGTTGCACAGTGTTAAGCATGACCTCGTGTCGTACCGGCTGCTACAAGTCATTTGCTTGATATATGTTATTCTTAATTGTAGAGAAATATAACAAAGTTGTTTTTGATTGGTTTCTGGTTTGTTGCACGGTGTTAAGCATGACTTCGTGTCGCACCGGTTGCTCCATGTCATTTGATTGATATATGTTATCTTTATAAGCACTTTCTCCATCTGCTACAATATTTTCAATCCTTTTAAATGATTATACCATTATTTAAAATCATTTTTAATGTTTTTGCCAAGACGATTTTGAAGTCGTTTGCTGCAGAATAAATATAAGAGGGAAAGAACTTTGAAAGTGTATTGCAATAAGATATTGCATATAATTATTTTGTTATGGTAGTGAAACATACGTAACGAGCCGTGCTATACGAACATCAGTGTACATAATGACTAAATATGCACTGCCACGCTATGTGATATAAATATGCACTATATGCCAGAGACGTCCGCATCGGTGCAAGAGGTCGCAGGATCGATCGGTCATACTTTGTCAGAATAATTGTCTTGATGAGTTTTGCATTGATCAAACACTTTTGTCCCCGTATACATATTTAAGACATGGAGAATCAACGGAAAGTTTGATAGCAGGTTTATGCAGAATATTTTGAAGTTTCTGCCTCATTAAATTGTAAGCTCTTGCACTCAGGTGAGCGATATAGTGTTTTCAAATTGGCAATTTCATAATAATTACTATTTTTGATATGATCTTTTAACTTCTAAACAATAAATACATAATCATAAGCTGGAATTGTTATTTCCTTTCACATTTTCCCTTCTTCACCAACCTTCCCGCAGTGCCAGACCGTCAGCACTTTGAATGCTTTGATTTAACCATGATTCCGTGATGTAATTTTACCACTTTTTGAGGTGTGTTCAATGATTTGTCAATAGCATTATAGTAATTCAAAACAGTGATTTGTCATTGTAATTATTAAAGTATATATCGTTTAGGTCACTTACACGGAAACTATAAAACCTAATTCTTTGAAACTTGTTCATCTAATACCCCTTCTTCTCATTGTATACTAAAGATGCTGAGTGTATAGCCTGTTTTGGGGTGTAAAAAAAATAAATTCTGATTGATTTTTTTGTCTGATTTTGAGAATTTGCTACAGATGCTGAGTGTGGTCTGTTGTTTTTTTGTAAAAAAAACATAAATTTTGTAGAATTTTGGTTGATTTTTAAAGATTGGCGGTATTTGTTACGTTTTCCATTTAGGTCACTAACATGGAAAATATCAAACCTATTGTATGATAAAGATGCTGAGTTGACCGGTTTTGGAGGGTAAAAAAACATCAATTTTTATGTATTTTATGTATTTTGGTCGATTTTGAGAATTGGACAAAGTTGGTTAAATTTTGTTTGTTGGTCTCTTACATAGAAACTATGAAGCCTAATACTTTGAAACTTTGAAAACTTGTTCATCTAATACCATTCTTCTCATTGTATGCTAAAGATGCTGAGTGTAAAAAACATAAATTTTGATGTATTTTGTTTGATCTTTAGAATTGGACATAGTTGGTTAATTTTTGTGTTACGGTCACTTACATTGAAACTATCAAACCTAGTACTTTGAAACTTGAAAAACTTGTTCATCTAATACCCTTCTTCACATTGTATGCTAATATGCTGAATGTGTTGTGGTTTTTTGGGGAGAAACATCAATTTTTATGTATTTTGGTTGATTTGAGAATAGGCGGTGTTGGTTACCTTTTCCATTTAGGTCACTTACATGGAAACTATCAAACCTATTGTATGATAAAGATTCTGAGTGGGCCTATTTTCTGGTGTAATAAACATCCATTTTGATGTATTTTAGTCGATTTTGAGAATTGGACATAATTGGTTAAATGTTGCGTTTTGGTTTCTTACATTGATACTATCAAACCTATCACTTTAACATATGGAAAACTTGTTCATCGTATACCCTTCTTCACATTGAATGATACGGATGTTGAGCAGGCCTGATTTTGGGGGTTAAAACATAAATTTGGGGCAAAATGACATTCAGACCCACTCTTGCCCTCTGTTTTGGAGATGCAAACATTAATAGATTATATTAATAGAGTGCATACTCTGAATGCATCAGTTTTTTAAGTACAGTCAATAAATATAGGAAGACAATGTACTGTCATGAATATTGGGATGTCCGTAGAGTCATTGGGTAATATGATCATTAAAAAGATATTATGTGGACCGAATGCTATATTCGGATTTCGGTTCAATTAATTTTCACAGAACCAACAAGAGTTTATGATCTTGGAAATATTTCATTCTGCCCTGATGAATCATTACGTGTCTGTCATGGTGGGGCTTTGTTTTAGATAAATATTTATATATATACTTCTGTATCCCCTCCTAACCGATCACAAATCTACTTTAAGTACTTTCAGTACTTTGATTTCTAAAACCGAACTGCAAGTCGGATATAATACATACTATCTACACCACTTGGTCATAACTAAATTCAATACGGATGTAAATAATTTCCCGAAACAACTAACTAGAGTTAAATTACGATATTTATTAACGTCATTTTCTTCACCTTTTTTGTATACCGGTACTATGATACCATTTGACCAATCGTCTGGAAATAAGCCACTCTCAAATATAGTATTAAATAAATCAGTTGTATGACTTGATAGTATATCGCTACTTTCTATAAAATGCGATAGTCCGTAAATATTTGCGTTGTCCTTATTCTTTTAAACACTGCTTACACTCTCGTATTCTTTGTTGCGGGGTATCGTAATAGAGTCCAAACGCCCTCGACGAGACTGAAAGCATTTGCCATATTCCACTTGCGCTTCAAAATACACTTCGTAGAAACCTTTGCCGTCGTCGTAAATCTTAACGTTTCCGGTTTTCCTCTCGTTTATCTGGATTTAATTGGCATCCTCTTCGAGAAAATGTCGGCCTACGGATATTTTTAGCTATTTTTGCTGATAGTCCGTGCGAGTTAACTCCAAGACCATTGACTTCATGTACTATGACGTCAACGTTACGGATATCCGTGATATCACCAACCACAAACGATACTCTCGATTAAAAGAGTTGTTGCACCTCTCATGATTTGATTGGTTCGTTGTGATGTTGATGAACCCCGATGTAATCCGACGGATTTCGTGATAACTTATCGAAGAAAAATCGGTTTTGTGTTGAATATAACGATACACATTTTCACCATGACGATCAGTATGTATAACTTCTTGTTAGTCATGGTACATCACGCCTGAAATAAGAAAATAATGAAACAAAATTATTGATCAATTTTGTGTTTATACATGTGACACTTTTATCATTACATATGACAGATTCGTCATATTGATTGGTGGGGTCAACATTAGGTGTTATAGTTTCACCCTGATTTGTGATATCACTAATGTATGTGACTGTTTCATCATTGTATGTGACAGATTCGTCATTCCATTTGGTTGGTTCAACGCTACTTGTGGTAGTTTCACCTTGATATGAGATATTTCTTTTCACTCATGTGATGGCATAATACATATGATGGTGCTATCATTTCATGTGACAGTAAAGTCGTTTAGTGTGTGTGTGTGAATGTTTACCCTGATGCTTGACACTTTTATTTATACTTGTGACGAGGCCACTTCTAAACATGTGATGGTTTTATCATTATATGTGACATAATTGTCATCCCATATAGTGGAGTCAGTATTACGTGTGGTAGTTTCACATTGATGTGTTTCACTTTTACTCATACATATGATGACACCATTACTACATGTGACGTTTGAGTGCTTTTTCAATTAGCATTTCCGTAACCCCATTTTAATAACACAACAAATCTGCACAAACTTTTTCTAGTCGTTTATAATAATAATAATAATGATAATAATAATAATAATAATAATAATAATAATAATAATAATAATAAAAATGATAATAAATATTTATTTAATAAAGGTTATCAAGATGTATTTTGATGTACAAACAAATAAACTTATCTAATATAAGTATAGCCTTCAACTTATATATCTCTATATTCGTTCATGCACACACATATACGTACACCATATAAATACATATATTATTACACATACATACCCATATACTTACATAAACATACACATCCTCATACATACATACATACATAATATGCAAACACGCATACTGATTTAACTTCTTATCAACTTCGCGACAGACACTCAGCAGCTAATATACTTAATATAACACAATTTCATGATAACTAACAGCGGGGACTACGTATACGTATTAGTAGTCCCTGCTAACAGTCATATATAATTCAAATAGGTAATACTCAATAATGCAGTGAATATGTTTAACATTTTTCCTTATATGAATGTGCTTGTCATACAATTGGTATGAGGCATATCTTTTAAACACCATTGTGATTTGTTGGGTATTCAAGTAAATGTAAACACACCAAAAGTCATGGTGTTCAGAAAAAGAGGGAATATATAAGTTCTATAACGATAAAGCAGAGATTGAAGTAGTGAATCGTTTCAATTACTTAGGTACTGTACTAATTCCACCGGGTCGTTCACTTCTTATCGTAATGCAGTTTTCGGGAAAGGTGCAATGAACGCATTATTATCACACACAAAGAAGTACGATTTAACAATAAACACTTAACTTCAAATATTTGATTCCTTTGTTTGATCAAAATTGAAATACTCTTGTGAAATTTGGTGCAGTACCAATAACTTGAGTTTGAACTTCTACGTGTAAAAGCTCGAACAAGCAATGCTGGTATATTTGGAGAAATTAAACGATATCCCCTCTACATAAACCAGTTAATACGTGTAATTAAATATTGGTTTAAAGTAGTCAACTATAATTATTGTATAATTCAAGTATCATGAAAGTGTTCATTGTTAGACTGTAATAGTGGAAAACAAAAGTTGTTCAGCAGAGTTTGAAATATCGTATGTAAAAATGGCTATGGTTATATATGGCAACATCCGCGTAATGTAAACAAAACATGGGTTAAAAATGGTTTAAAACAAAGATTAAGTGATTGTTTTGTACAAAAGTGGAGATGTGATATGTTGAGTAATAATCGTCCTCTTATTTATAAGTATATCAAAACTGACATATCAAAACTGACTTTTACTATGAAGCATACGTAGATATGATAATAAATAGCCAGTATAGATATCTGAGCCGTCCCGCGAAAAAACGAACATTATGGCCTCTGCGTTATGTATCGACCCAGATCAGCCTGAACATACGCGCAGACTGATCAGGGCCGCCACATTCCGTCTCAGGGGGATAGAGGTATAGAGTAATGATTCTTGAAGTAGAAAATCAACAGGAGGCGAAGCGTGTCTATCTGGGTAAGCCTGCGCGGCATATGCTTAGGCTGATCCAGGTCGATACTTTTCGCAGAATCCACAATGTTGATTTTCTCGCGGGACGTCTCATCTGCTGACTTAGATGCGTAACTCGGCACACAGTGTAAGGATTGAAACTGGCAGATATAGACGGAACAGAATTGAACAATCAGACAGGTTTTTGTTATTTTTTTTATTGTCATGCTAGTTATTGGTGACGAATTTCACTTTATTTTGGTATGTGATATACATCATCGTAACATGCAAAAATATATCAACAAGAAATATTGGAAAAACGAAAGTGTATATGAGTTGTTAAGCTTGTTAGATTCAGCAAAGAAAAATGAATTGTTAATCTATGTGTTAATATTCATAAATGTTATAAAGAACGAAATGATCATCAGTATAATAATGCTTGACCCAATAAAACATTTCTCTACATAATTTGATTTGATTGATCATCTTGTTTTTTTCTTCTTGTATTTTGATTTGTGAATTTATGTATTTTGATTCGAAATATTGTATGTATGTTTATAATCAATGAATAAGTTCTATGTTCTTTAAAACAAGATCTTTAATTCATATTGATGGCAGTTTATGGGTTTTATTTTCAGAAAAATGTATTATATCTGTCGTGTATGATGGTACCATATTATTCATAGTTTTATATATAAGTAGAGGTGTATGATACTAACATCGATCAGCAAATTTAAGCCACTTTAATTATTTGACATTTTCAACTGTATGAGTTTGTGTCGATGTTTAGCTCGATTATTCGGAAAATATGAGAGTTATTCTACTAACCCTGACATCGGCGTCACACCTTGGTTAATGTTAACAATACAGGTACATATAGTTCACCATAGGTCAGTAGCTACTAGATGTATTGCATTCTCACTTTCTACAATGCTTCCCAACTATCAGACCTCTGTAAATCATCAAGTTGGATAACTCTATCCTGCATGTTATGACCTTTTCTTTGCTTAGCAATTATGGTTAAAGTTTTGCGTGCAACTACATTAAGAGGCCATATCTCAGTAATGACTTGAAACATTGCATTGAAACTGTATTAAACCCTTTCCAACCATCATACCTATGTGAATTATCAAGTTAAATAACTCTATCTTGCATTTAATGCAAGTTATGACCCTTTGTTTACTTAGAAACTCTGGCTATAGTTTAGCGTGCAACTACATTAAGAGTCCATATCTTAGTAATTACATTAATTGTTGTACAACCCTTTCCAACGCTAACACCTATTTGAATAATTAAGTAGTATACCTCTATCAAGCATGAAAGTAAGTTATGGCCCTTTATTTACTTAGACATTCGGGTTAAAGTGTTGCATGCAACTAAATAATTAAAGTTTAAAATACTTCTTTAAAGAATCGTTTACCAAAATTAATTTATTCTCGCATGTTATCAATACTTTTAAACTGAAAATACCACGAACCATTCAACACGAACAATTTCACGTCCTGCTTCGTCTTCAGACTCGCTGCTCGTGTCAGATCGTTTTACTGGCTTAAACAGGTATGGTCTGATCCCTAAAGGTGCTAGAGTATTGCCTAGGTAATCTGTCTCACTATGAGCTGACTCATCGCTGTTTTATTCGAAAGAAGAAGAAAGAAGACGACGAGCAGTATAATTCTTCATCTTAAGCTCCGTAATGATGTAACTAATCCGCCATTATTGAAAACGAAACCTTTCCTCATTACTGCACAAAATTGTACTTAAAAACATTTCTTATTTTTTATTTATTTTTGTCTTACGTTATTATTTAAGCTTTATATTTTTGATAGTCAAATTTTATTTTTTGACTCTTTGTATTCTTTAAAAAAATAAGTAATGTCAATTCGGAGAGTCATCACAGAGACCACATAACACCGTCATTATTAAAACATGCATGAACAACTTTGTATTTTGAATTAAGAAAAGACATACCTACCCCTTCACGCTTGGGCAATACAATTGCAAATGTATCCAATGTTTTTCTGTACTTGGCATAATTTGTTTTACTTACAGTATACGATGGCTATGTTTAAAAATAGATATATATGCAAGTTAATATTTGTAATGTGTGTATAACCTATGATAATATTGTTAAATAATGTATACTCATGGGTTTTACTGTCCACTATATTTCTCAATAAACTTGTAAAACTTGTATTTTCTTTTATGTCATATACCCCCAACGTGAGTATTTGCATTAAACAATTGGGATTCGTCAGGCAAAAATGGTTATAAGTGGTGAACCTTTCGAGATTACGTGTCGTGTACTGGACGAAACAGCAACGTTAGTTCATCGGTAGCTTGGGTTCAGTTAACACATATAACAACTTTGCAGCAGACGACATTGAACGCTTTTAATAACAAACTATGGAAAATCTCCATAATTGAATGAACAATTACTGAATATAACTGGTATATATACCTGCTCCACGCACGACGCAGACTGCCACGGATGACGTGCGGTGAGCGTACGGGAGCCGTGCTTGGGCCTTGCGTTTCCCGCAGGGTGTGCCACATACCTCAATACCATCGCACGGGCACCTTAAGGCTGCCCTAGGGCTCCCGTAGAATTCACGCAGTCGCCGCATTTTGTTGGGGTTCCGCACAAGGCAAATGCAATTCATTAGACCCTAGCCGCACGGCTAACGCAAGGCCACCGTACGCCAGACGTATGGTCGTATTAAAACCGCTCTACGGCATGGCTACGGCGTGTCTAATTTCTACAGCGAACCTAGAAATGAAAACAAATATAACTCCGCGCTATAGTCCCACGGCGACCCCTACGGCCTGTAAAAGATAGGGATACGACATAGGGTGCCATGAGGCCAGCACAGATCCCCTGCGGCCTCCGCATGTATCTCTCGATTTCGAAGGCCTAACGCCGCCGTATCCTAGCGGTAAAGCAAATGTGACTGAGGCATTATAACAGACAGAAAAAATAACGCTTTTCCGCATTCTGACGTCTTTGAAGCAGACGATGATTGAACGTATTGTGGCAAAAGCGGATATTGCTCGCAATGAGCATGTTCTCCTTTAGCCTCAATCTATTCAATATGTACTTTCATTTATATAGAGTTTACCTATATTCACCTACATTGATATGTTTCTATATTTGTCTGCTGTAGGTTTTCATTTAAAAGCGCCGCTGTGGCATATAGGAGCTCCGGGAGGTCATTTGGGAGCGCCTGGAGATTATTGGGAAGACCTAAAGCCCTTCAAAAAAAAATGAATGTAGTTTTCTTATCAGCTTGTTGGGGACCTGTGCTTTATTTGTTCGCCTTAAAATCAGAAATACACGAAAATAAATTTGTTTCGGCCTAAATGAAAATCCAACTAGGGACATTGGTAACTTACCCGGGAAACACCGTGATATAACTGAATAATTGTTGAAAGCGGCGTAAAACACCATACAAACTAAAGTAGTTCGAAATAACGTAGAATAATAATTAATTATTTAAAAAAGGGTCATTAGTGAGTTTGTAAGATGTCTCGAGGACTTTAAGTGGCTAGCAAAGTGCATATATCTGTTCCTTCATTCGCCTCTAGGTCCATGCGACAAAAATCTATAAACTGAAAATCTCCACAACATTTTTGTCTTGCTTGTTTAACGCGGGTTATTAGTCGCCGGGCAGAAGCCCGCGACTTCTATTTTTAATAGGTTTTCGGAAATCACATGGGAGGGGGGATTATTATTAGAAAGAAACACATTTAGATGTCTTGAACATATTACAATTGTGTTTGTTTAAAAACACTAAGAAATGACACATCTAAAATGAAATAAATATTCCGATGTTTTAGGTATTTTCAGTTTCTTTATTTTGACTCGCATTTATGTTTTGTTGTTTTATTTACGAAGACAAAACAGTCCCTATTAGCTAGACTGGTATACTTTATTTTTACACTATATAATACATGTACTCACAAGGCGATAACTACAAACCTTTACGTCGCAGTCTAATTTGTATACATACGCGCACCTGCTTGAAGCGTGACTCGCGAATACCAACTGCGTAGATCAATCTCCTTTGCAGAGAGCCGTCTCTTTACACTCACTTACAAATAGTAAATCGTAGGTGATTTAAAATATTTAGTTGGTTCGAAACAAATGAAGAAAAGAACAAACCGAGATAAAAACTAGTTTTAATAGAAAAATTACATTGAACGAACACTCTCTGCCTATAAAGAGAGTTTCAAGAACGACACCTCTGCGAATAAGAAAGAATCGGGTCTTTCGTACAAAATTATTTCGTCCTTGACAATTTTAAATGTGTCATTTAATTCCCTAAAGGCATATTGCTTCCGATCTGCATATTGTTATGGATCATTGACACAAGGGCGCTCATCATAATATCATTTTAAAACATGAGTAGTGTTGTTATTTTCATTATAAAAAAGGAAGGAAAGAATTAAAATAAATTAACATGTTGTAGGGCTCAGTTTATGTTCGAAATTAAGTTTAAATTATACAACAATTTCAATGAGATTTAACTGTTTAGTTGATATTATATTTCGAATGTGGTCTAATTTATAAATATTGGACTACATTTCAAGATTTGTTAATCTATGCTATAATTAGGATGCCAAGCTAATATCATTTTGAGAAAAAGAGAAAACTAAGCGATTTAACCCTTAACTCATTGTTTTAAAAGTATATTGCTGCAAAGGTGTCCACTGTTGACTTTAATAGAGGAAAGGTAAAATAATGTGCTATTGCATGCAAATCCTAAATTGTCTGTTTTGTGGTTTTATTGAAAAATAATAAAATTCAAATATTCTGACAAACATCTTGAAAAGTGTATGTGGAATTCACAAATCTTATAATTATTCCTTAATGAAAGCACTGTATACATACTAAGACTAATGATTGGCAAGATTTCTCATTTCCATTACTGTTTATGATCAATAATTAGTTGGTTGTGTGTCTAGTCAACCTACTTTGGAATGGAGATTGATCATAAACAATGAAAGGCTTCAATTATCATTCACTTCGTTGACAAAACAATGCAAGTTATGATACATTTTCACTTGACCCCACATAATGGAATGGAGATTGACCATAAACAATGAAAGGCTTCAATTATTATTCACTTCGTTGACAAAACAATGCAAGTTATGATACATTTTCAAGTGCAATGCAAGTTATGATACATTTTCACTTGACCCCACATAATGGAATGGAGATTGATCATAAACAATGAAAGGCTTCAATTATCATTCACTTCGTTGACAAAACAATGCAAGTTATGATCCATTTTCACTTGACCCCACCCCTGATGTTCCAATGTGCCCCTCAGTTGATAACTGTTTATTCAACTACTATAATGTTAGTGTTATGCATAACTGCACTATGGATATCCGGCGACATTGGTGCATTGCATCAACTTTCTCTTGTAATGTCAATATATAGTTTTATTTTTAGAAAGAGCTCCCATTAACCCGATCAATTTAGAGATGAATGTATGTATATCTGTATATCGCAGCGTATGGTGAGGTAAGGAAAGGGGTCAAATGAGAACACGCGTGATAAGATCATTGATACAGTACTGACGTTACAGTAAGTGTGTGGCATACTCTTAAAAGGTTTAAAATTTCACCTACGAAATAATTCCTTTCCGCAATAAAAATATGATAACGCATGTTGTCTCACCCGATTTCGAACTGTGAGATGAATCTGTGAATCACGGCGTCACTTCCGCGATAGTATGGAAGCCCTCGAGGGACTTCTTACTTCAATACTTCTAACTTCCATACTTCTAATTTCATTACTTCTAACTTCATTACTTCTAAATTCATCACTTCTAACTTCATCACTTCTAACTTCATCACTTCTAACTTCTAACTTCATTACTTCTAACTACATTCACTTCTAACTTTTAACTTCATTACTTCTAACTTCCAACTTCCTTACTTCTAACGTCATCACTTCTAACTTCTAACGTCATTATTTCTAACTTCTAACTTCATTACTTCTAACTTCTAACTTCATTACTTCTAACTTATAACTTCATTACTTCTAACTTCCTTACTTCTAACTTCATTACTTCTAACTTCCAACTTCATTACTTCTAACTTCTAACTTCATTACTTCTAGCTTCCAACTTCCTTACTTCTAACTTCATTACTTCCAACTTCATTACTTCTAACTTCCTTACTTCTAACTTCATTACTTCTAACTTCATTACATCTGACTTCTATACTTCTAAACTATTGTACTTATGCACGGAGCACGTGGTGGAATTTGTCAAGGAAGATGGTAAGTTTATATCTTACTATCGAAACTTACTTTCACTAAGTGCAGAGACAACACTAGAAATTAATGTATAACTGAACGAAGAGTTATTTCCCTTAAACAAATTCAAATGGCAAAATAAATTTCATGATACATTTATTAAAAAATATCAGGAACACTTAACCTTACACTCTGAAAATATACAATTATGAATTGGTTCAGATGTAAATGAAGCAATTCAAATCCTTATTAATGTATACAAGGTATCAGCAAATCTTATGAAAGTAAATGCTGGAACACAAACTAAGATTATGCATAACGAGCCCTGGTGGGACAATAACTGTTACCTTGCCAAAGTGAAACAATATTCAGACTTTAAACAATACATTGAAGCCAACGATAATTTTAAACGCATATGTAAATGTATAAAAGAGTATTTTAATCGAAATAAATGTCAATAACTAGTTAATAGCAGAAACAGTCCAACTGAATGTTGGTAGGTCTTAAAATGTAATAATTCTAAGATACTACATAAGGAAGTAATAAATAAAACAAATTATGAACCCTGGCATTCATACTTTAAGGTCTACTTTACAAATATGATCAACCGAAGTTGAAAGATATCCAATGGGAATCTATGCAGGCTCATAAGAACATGATTAACCATTAAATCAGCCTATCTCAATCAACGAAATTAATAAAAGCATTACAAAATTAAAGAATGGAAAATCTACCGGTAAAGATGGTATTTCTTTGGAATTATATAACTACACATGTAATTTAATAGCACCATTTCTAGTTTTATTATTTAATGAAATTTTATACTCAGGGCATTTTCTGAAATCATCGAGCGAAAGTGTTATAGTACCTATATATAAGTCTGGGCTAAAGATAATCCTAATAAATTAGAGAGGGATATCTCTTGTAAATGTAATATGTAAAATATTTTCAAATACTGTTAATGATAGGATATATAATTCGGCACATTTAATTTTAATTGATGAAAGTCAAGCGGGATTTCGACATGGCTATTCTGTAACTGATAATTGACTCATTTTACAAAGTATGATGCAGAAATATATTTGCAAACCTGGTGGTCGTTTTTATGTTTTATACGTTTCATTTTATGCCAATTTTGTGTTTACTGCTGTTGCAAACAAGTTTCGATTTTATTTAGGAGAGTGTTTTTACTTTCGGGGAAATTTTGATTGATCCAAATGTAGCTTAAGCCGTATTCATCAAATATTGACTAAATGTGCATTAACCAGCTATATTCTTTATTGTTTTAAACTATAAGACAATTTTTCAGGATTTGAAATTACATTATACCAGAAACCAATAATGCGTTTTTTGATATAAATCTGGATTGGAAATCTACCGAGGTCGCCGTAAAACATTACGTGTGTAGTGCTCTTTTTAACCTGTAATATGTGTTTTAAGAAGTCCGTCTGCACCTTTTCAAGTAAGCTTAAATCGAAAAAAAAGACCTCGCAACCGTAGGTAAGTATCGGTAGAATCGTAGCATCGAATAATTTAAGTTGACAATCAGTAGGTAAATCTAAATTTCGTACTTTTTTGTAAAGGCTAAAAAGACATTTCCTTGCTTGTTCGCATATAGCAGTTTTTGCGTATGAAAAGTTTCTATTTTTCGAGAACAGAATACCAAGATATTTAAATGTATCAACAACCTCAATTTGTCTGTTTCCGACGGAAATTTGTCTTTTTCTGCGAAATCTGTCTCCAAATATCATAACTTTTGTTTTATCAAAATTTATGTCTAGTTTCCATAGAGTGCAATAGTCTTTGAAAGAGTCTAGAAGTGAATTCATATCCTCTTCATTATTCGCAAAAAGATTACAGTATCGTCAGCATAGAGAATAACTATAAGTTTGAGATACATGTCAATAGATTCGTCAGATAATACAACACCTAAGCTCTACTAGAAAGAAAATGCTCTACGTCGTTTACAAATAAGCAAAATAGAAGAGGTGAAACGTTTTCACCTTGGCGTACTCCCCTTGCACTGGGGAAAAATTGCGACATGTTGTCAGTAATTGATATACAGGATTTTATACCAATATACATGTTTTTAACAATGTCAAACATTTTGCCTTTTATGTTATAGCTTAGTAGTTTATTCCACAACCCGGCACGCCATACCGAATCAAAAGCCTTCTGGAAATCAACAAAGCAACAGAAAAGTTTCTTATTTTGGCGTTTACAAATTTCTGCAAGCGTATGAAGAACAAAGATGTGATCAGTAGTTGAATGTTTTTTCCTAAATCCTGCTTGATTTTCATTCAGCAAATTGTTACTTTCTAGGAAATCTGATAATCTGTTATTCGGAATAGCAGTGAATAGTTTGCCTATACAGCTCAATATAGTGATAGACCTGTAGTTCTGGGGATCAGTGATATCGCCTTTATTTTTAAAGATTGGTACTATACAGCCTACAAGCCAGGATTATGGGATAAGTCCAGTATCGAAAACCTTATTGAATAATTTGTGGTAAAATGGCATTAAAATGTTACTGGTAGCTTTGATATACTCATTTGAAACCTTATCAAGACCAGTTGCTTTACCATTTTTTAGTTTGTTTATACAACGTTTAATTTCTTCAATTGTTATGGTATCATTCAAATTATTGTCAATAGTTATATTTGGGTATTCTGTTTGAATGTTTTCATTTATGTTAACATTATCACTATTCAGATTTTTAAAGAAATCATAAAACGCTTCGATATCGACATCGGTACGTTCCGTTTTTTTGTTTAGACTATTGATATAGTTCCAGTATTCTTTCGGAGATTTAGTACTCATATTACGAATTATTTAACGAACTTCCCTTTTATGCGATAGCATTGATTTTCGAATGGCCGACTTATAACTTTTAGAGGACATTAACATTTCATCCTTAGTATCATTATTTTTAACATGGCTGTACTTACGTTTGCACATATGAAATTTATTTCTAGCTACTTTACATTCGGTATTAAACCATTTCTTGAGTTTGCGTTTTTTGTTACATTTATTTTTCGGTAAACTAGAGTTAACACCAAATGTGTCCTTGGCGGAGTCTGTTATAGCAGTTTCAAGAGTGGCTACTATCTCATTTATACTACTTTGGTCCAAAGGAACATCAGTATTACTAAGTTGTTGTGTTAGTTCACTTATAACTGACATATTTATGTTATTTAAAAAGTCTTCCATATTATCTGCATTCCATTTACCTATCTTATCTTTCGGTTTGCCGAATTGATTATTGCTATCAACTTTAATGGAAGATAATTTAAACTTAAGACAACAGTGAACATCAGAAAGTATAGGGCAGAAGTTTTCTACGTTAAAACCATCAAATAATGGTAGTGATTCACATGACGAAATAACCAGTGTCCAATTTTATCAGAAAATGATATACCATTCAAAATTACAAAATCGCTTAATCTACAGAAATTTGCAAGTAATCTGCCTAGTCTGTTGACAACATTATCCTGTTAATTGTGCACAAGACTCATGTCATTTCTACACAGATACTCGTGTATACCCGTGCAAAAGATGCTGCTTATATCAACATCTATACTATCAAATATAGTTTTGTCCATATCAGCAACATCAGGAATGTTTGATGATCTGCCGTTAAAGTCGCCAAGTAATATCGTGTATTTGTTCCCACAGGAAAAACTTGATATTTCCGAATAGAAAGCATCAAGTTTCTCCTGGTTGAAATATTTTGAAGTTTCATGAGGGACGTAAACCACTCCAAAGAGGACATCCTCTTCCAAATGGAATAATTCTTTTGACAGTTTAAACCATTGAGTAAAGTCACACTCAGTTTCGATTATAGAGAAGTATCGATGCAAAGAATGTCTTACAAAAGTGGCTATACCGCCTGACCTTTTATAAGTTCTGTTTCCGATTTTTGAAAAAGCAATCGTAACCGTTTATAGTGTTTATAAATTCAGGGATATACAGTTTTGGAGTTAAGCCACACACATTTACATATGCGAATGAGAGTCCACCACGGCTTTCCTATAAATGGGTTGAGTTTGTAACGGTGTTGTGATCAGTTGCCACGTATCTATTGTTGGGCGTCTTTGGCATATACGCTTACCGTCTTTCGTGCTGTTTCTTGGTATGGGGGTAGTTTCCAGTTTGTGATCTGGGATGTCGTAACTAATCTGGAGGTATGTTGACTTCCCCGGCTCTTATCTCCTTACCATCGACAAATAACCTGTCGCGCACGAGCACAACCCGCTTCTTAAGATGCATGAAGTGTCGCGCAATGGGATAAAGATCACGCCGCTTCTTCTCGATCTCCTCTGGGAATTGTTCATTTATTCCGTTGTTGGTACCTTTTAGCATGTAACCATATCGACGTACTGCCTCGCGGTCTTTGAAATATGTGAACTTAGCAACTATTGGTCGTGGACCAATACGGTCTGGAACGTGATGTGTTGGTATGCGATGTACTCGTTCAAACTTGATAGGGTCTAGACGTAATTTTGTTGCAAGAAATCCAATGAAAACTTGTTCGGTGTTCTCAAACATTATACCACTTGAGTTAGTTTCTAGTACTTCACCGATGTTGGTAAACACTAAATTATCGCGCATTTCTCTGCACTTGCTATCTATAAGCTGGGCCTTTAACTCGGCATGTATGTCGCGGATGTCGTTTAAGGATTCCTTAATACTTTCAGTTTCGGTGTGTAAATGGTTCATGGATTGGTGTTGCTCAGTTAAAAGTACACTGTGGCTTGATTGTTTGGCTTTGACGGAGTCATAATCAGCACTGATAAATTGTACAGATGTTTGTAGGTCTTTTGTACCATGTACTAGACTGGGAGAAAGTGTTTGATCAATGCAAAACTCATCAAGACAATTATTCTGCAAAGATTCAGAAAGCAACCTCCACAATGTTATCAAGATTTTCCTTCATTTGGCCTAGTGACCTATTTCTGTTTACCTGATATGACCCATATTCAAACATGTACTAGATATTATCTATACTAACATTCTGACAAAGTTTCATTAACAAGATTTTCTTTCAATTTGGCCAAGTGACCTTTTTTTTAAACCCGGCATGGCTCATATTCGAACTTGGCCTAGATATCATTAAGATAAACATTCTGACCAAATTTTAAAAAATGTGACTTCTACAGTGTTGACAAGATTTTCCTTCGATTTTGCCTAGTGACCTAGTTTTTGAACAGACATGACCAATATTCAAACATGGCCTACATATCATCAAGACAAACATTCTGAAACAGTTTCAACATGCTCCGGTTAAAAAGGCAGCCTCCAGAGTGTTAACAGGATTTCTCTTCAATTTGGCCTAGTGACCTAGTTTCTGACCAAACATGACATATATTCGAACATGACTTAGATATTTGTTAAGAAAAACATTCTTACGAGAAAGCCGTTGATACCTCCACATCGCTTGTTCTATAACCTGCAAGCCACAGTGGGTGGTCGGCCAGACGCCGGCCTGTCCCCGGTAAACGTCAGCCCGATTTACGATCGGGGTCTGAGCGGTGAATTTTGCCCGGCGCTGGCCCGATATGTGTGATGCCCGGCCGGATATCGGCCAGGCATAAACTGACTAATGTACTATCATTTCGCGATGAGGTTTTAAGTCCGTGTTTAAAGTAACTCGATGACCGCGAGGAGTCCCGAAGGGTTCCGTCCGAAAATGCCTAGTGACTACTCGCAAACCTATCGCAAGGTAATTGTGACTAGGGTTTAAGTGATACTAGGCAGGCTACCCTTTTAATTCATAAATATGTTTTTGAAAACAATATAAATCTGCAGCAGAATAATTTTAAAAACATAAAGGTTGATATCCATATCTCTATTTATATAGAATAATTTGCCATTGTGAAATAAATCTTTATGCCTGAATTTACCATTATGGTTTCGTATTTTACATTTTTTTTATATTCTGCAATTATATATTCCATAATATATTTTACAAACATAAACATAAGTTTGGGAGATCTTTACCTTTTAAATGCAGTTTTGTTGAATCCATGATGAACTATTTTTCTCGCACAGATCCCTAAAATGCATTGTTGGGTATTAACAGCAATTGGCAAACTGCCAAATAATATGTTCTGTAATTTGAAGCTTCTATGGAATGATATGTTAAATCTTGAGCATAAAAGTAATATTCAGTAATTGGAAGCTACTACGTTATTATAAACTTTAACAACTCAAAATTGACCTTTTGATAAAGCCGCTTTAAGTGTTCGGTAACTCTTCAGACGTGCTACAGCAAACAAATCTGTTTCTTTTTTGGTTTGATTTATTTCGGTCAATGCCATTTTCAACATTATTTCAGTTATATCACGTCTATAGTTCAATTATTCATGAACGACAATTCTTGGAATTTGAAATTATTTCAAGATAAAATATGAATAATATTTTGAAATAATCTCCCTTTATCCACTTTAAATAAAGAAGAAAAAAAGTTAGTAAGAATGCTTTGACCAAGTATTGTATGGTTATGCCTGTAATGTTCTTCAAAGAAATGTTATAAACAACTTTTTTTCAATGTTGGTTACTTTGAAATGATCTTTTACTTAAGACAGCAGTTAGTAACTCTCTGCTCTTAGTCGACATTTGTTATAAACTTTGACTTGTCAAAGTGGTCAATCAAACAAATATAAATCCGTAGAATTTTCAATACAGCAATTACAAAATATAGTATATAAACAATTTACATAAACATATGCCATTTATACTATATGAGGGACGACCGATTTCTATGACTGGATAGAATAATCTTAACTAATATAATTAAAAAATATTGTGACCTAAAAGGAAATCACTTTTTATAGCAACGTTTTCAAAAACCGTTTACTGCAGATATTGCAGTATGTTGAACATGAAAAGTATGTTCAGTAATTGGAAGCTATTATGGACTGATAGAGTAAAAAAAATAGTGAACATGTAAAGTATCTCCTGTAATTGGAAGCTACTATGTAATGATAACCTTAAACAAATCCACATTTAACATTTTGATAAAGCCCCTTTAAGTGTTAGTTAACCCTTCAGACGTGCTAAAGCACATCTATTTTTTCGTTTTCTGTCTGATGGATTTCGGTCTAGTGCCATTTGAGCATTATTTCGGTTATATTTACTTATTCTTGGAATTTGAAAGCATTTCAAGATAAAATATTTTGAAATAATCTCCCCTTATCGACTTTAAATAAAGAAAGATACAAAGTTAGTAACAATTCTTTGATCGAGAATTGTATGATTAGTCCTATATTTAAATTGCATTTATGTAATGCCGAAGATGAGAATAAAAGCAGTAGGAAACACACAATGACGGAAAGTAAGAGTGAAAATAATTTGAGGACGCTGTCTTGTTCTTCAAAGAAATTTTATAAAGAACTTTTCTTCAATGTAGGGTACTTTGAAAACATATTTTACTAAAGACAGCAGATAGTAACTCTCTGCTATTAGTGACATTTGTTATACGCTTTGACTTGTCAAAGTTGTCAATTAAACATAATATAAATCCGTAGAATTTCCAATACGACATTTGTCATACGCTTTTAATTGACTAGGTTACAATACACCAAATAAATTCCGTCTTTGTTTCCATGTAAATCGACTAGTTTCAGCCCTCAATTGTCTCACGTTCTCAATGTTTCGCATGCAGAACAACATCATTTAAAAGAGTTACCTATAAGCTTTAAAAAATCCATAGGGGGTCATGCATTATGCAAGAAAGATTTCACCAGGCAAAGTATTTTAGAGACTATTTGGTCAGCATTACCGCGGATGTATTTGACGTAATTTGACCTTTAAGACAATTTTCTTGTCTTTATGGATATGTTTTTTGTATTTATTTACAAAGTATGATATAAAATGAAAGCATAAAAGCAAATATGATGTCAATGAAGCAATGATTATCAAAGAAAAGTACTTTCGCGCAAAACATAGGTCCTAGCAAAGGAAAAACAAGAGTACCGCAAACGGTACATAATACGCCCGTCAGGAACTTCTTTGTAAGTTTCCTCTTTGTTTTGATATATTGTTTGTTTGTAAAAAGTTAATAAAGTCGTTCAGGAATAAGTTGTTAAAGAATAATGGGAAACTATGAAAAATGCATAACTCATGCAGAAATTGACAAATATTCTAAGTCCAAAAAGGGGCATAACTAATTAAAAAATTAACGAAATCCGAGGAAATGTGAACTTGATCTGTGACACTTGATTACAAAGCCATATACATAATTTCAGCTCAATACATCAAAGCATGTAGAAAAAAAGTGCGGAAAACAAATATTCTAAGTCCAAAAAGGGGCATAACTCATTCAAGAATTGACGAACTCCCAGGAAATATGAACTTGATCTGTGACATATCACTACAAAGCCTAATACACAATTTCAGGTCAATAGCTCAAAGTATGTAAGAAGAAAGTGCGGAAAACCAATATTCTAAGTCCAAAAAGGGGCATAACTCATTCAAAAATTGACGAAATCCAAGGAAATGTGAACTTGATCTGTAACTCATGATTACAAAGCCATATACATAATTTCAGCTCAATAGATCAAAGCATGTAGAAAACAAAATGCGGAAAACAAATATTCTAACAAATATTCTAAGTCCAAAAAGGGGCATAACTCATTCAAAAATTGACGAAATGCCAGGAAATATGAACTTGATCTGTGACATATCACTACAAAGCCTAATACACAATTTCAGGTCAATAGCTCAAAGTATGTAAGAAAAAAGTGCGGAAAACCAATATTCTAAGTCCAAAAAGGGGCATAACTCATTCAAAAATTGACGAAATCCGAGGAAATGTGAACTTGATCTGTAACTCATGATTACAAAGCCATATACATAATTTCAGCTCAATAGATCAAAGGATGTAGAAAAAAAGTGCGGAAAACAAATATTCTAACAAATATTCTAAGTCCAAAAAGGGGCATAACTCATTCAAAAATTGACGAAATCCCAGGAAATATGAACTTGATCTGTGACACATCACTACAAAGCCTTATACAAAATTTCAACGGATGGACGGACGGAGGGACGGACGGAGGGACATGACCATACCATAATATGGACCGTTTTTAAAAAACGGTCGTATAATAAGAAAAGCATCACATATTTAGGTTTTACTGTGTCAAATGCTCATAGAAATGATCAAACTTAATATTTATGCATTATTCTCAGACATTTTAGGCAACCAGTTTCATCATTTTCAACCAGTTTGACTGTTTCCAAACATTTGTGCATACGACACAAAATTGACCTATCATTTAGCTCTTTTAGACATCTTCCTTGCCCTCGGAGATCTATCTATTTAACGTAATTTTTCAGAGTATGATATAGAATGAAAGCATTAAAGCAGATATTAGAAAATCAGGCAAATATTTTAAAAGAAATTTCAATTTTCTTATGCCACCCAAACCTAGGGTTTGTGTCTTGAGTCCGGCAAATTGTCTGCGCTCGAGTATCATACAGTTCTCAGAGAGAAAAAAAACCAGAAACACATAACATTTTTAGGTTTTACTGTATTACATGTCTACAGAAGTGACCAAACTTCATATTATGCCTTTTTTGGGCCATTACACAATCAAAGAAAGGTTAAAATAGCTTCAAAAACATCTGTTTACATGGAATAGATGTAGAAGTGGCGATTACCTAATGGCTAAATACCCCCATGGGCCTAAATTCCTCTCAGAGCACCCAGTTTCGTCACTTTTCAAACAATTTGACTGTATCCCACCGCGTAAAGCACCCTAGATAGCTTCAATATTTGTAGCTGACATAAAATTACTTTTAATTTGTTCCAGCCCAAAGCACTTAAAGTTACAATAGACCAAATAAATTCCTTCTTTGTTTCCATGTATATCGACCAGTTTCAGCCCTCAATTATCACACTTTCTAAGCGTTTCTCATGTAGAACACCATATGTCATTGAAAAGAGTTACCTCTAAGCTTTAAATAAATCCAAAGAAAATTGGGGGGGGGGGGGGGGTCATGCATTATGCAAAAAGAATTCACCGGGCGATTATGGCTACGGTCATTTTGAAACAATCGAGCCCGGACAAAACAGGTGTTTCACATTCTCTACTGTCATTTTCAAACAAGAACAACATACTAAAAATGATCAAAGCAATCATTTCCAGTGCATCCTATACACATTTACAATGAATTTAAACTCAATGTCATATATTCAATGCATTCTGGTGATGGTATATACTAATTTCTACGCAAACAAAGGTTTTTTTAAGGACTTGCTGTAGATCAGCATGACCGCCGATGAAATTAGTGTAATTTGACATTTAAGACAATATCCTTGTCCTTATGGATATGTTGTTTTCTATTTATATACAAAGTATGTTATGAAATGAAAGGACAAAAGCAGTTAAGTACTTATTATGTCACATACTAACTGGTTAACTAGATAAGATTCGTGTTACCAGTTATGAAAAAATAAGACTTATACGACCATTAACGTACAACTGAAATTCTATTTAGTTAACTACTTATTATCTCACATACTAACTGATTAACTAGATAAGATTCGTGTTACCAGTTATAAAAAAATAAGACTTATACGACCATTAACGTACAACTGAACTCCTATCTACTTAACTACTTATTATGTCACATACTAACTGGTTAACTAGTTAAGATTCGTGTTACCAATTATCGATCACGCGTTTATTGCGTGGGAAATAGACCATTGATAAATAAGTGGACTCGTCTGGTTGGTGTTTTACGCCGCTTTCAAGAATATTTCAGTTATATCACGCTGTGTCAAGATAAATGGACCTGGGTAAGTTTCCAGTACAACTAGTCCATTTATCCTGACACCAGTCAGTCAGTCAGTCAGTCAGTCATGCTAACCCCACAACCCTGAGCACCGAGTAGGGCAGCCATGTTTAAAGTCTTGTTATGATCCGGTCGGGGTGGAACCCGCGAGTCCCCGTACCCGAGGCGGACGCTCTACCACTTCACCACCGAGGCGGCCAGTGTACTCGTGAGGGATCCATTTTCAGCTTCGTAACTCATGAGTACTGAAATATTTAACATGAACATCAGACCAGTAATAAAATCATATTAACCAAACAGCGCAGCAAATGGAAAACATGACGTTTTGAAAACGTTGTGGGAAAAGGAGAAATTGTTTGAAAAAAGGAATTCCACAATATTATCAACCGATCAGAATCAAATTCCGACATCCTTTTTGCCCAGATGGTACATATTGTTATGAAATGATTTCAAACAGGCAAATATAATTAGTTGCCTTAATTATAATAAAGTTAAGGAACTGAAACAAAATTTGAACGTCAAAAGTTGGGGCTCACGCAAGATTTTGTCACACGTTGACCATTAATCTTCAATATCTTCGCCATTTTTACAGCTGCATGTATGATTTTGGTATGATTACAAAGGAAATAAAATATACTTCGGATGCATGACCGTTATTATTATCTTTGGTAAACGAGTTTATTTATAAAAAGATAGTTTGCACGGAATGCGCTTAAAAATGACGTTGTAATTTGTAACAAAATGTTCCAACTAAGTATACGAAACATATTCTTAAAATTACATTTTTTAAGAAAATCGCAGGAAAATTTATCAACCGACGTCGTATACGTATTAAAGGAAATAACGTAATTTTGACGGAAATAAACAAGACCTCCAAGAAGATGGATGTCGTTAAGGAAAAAACAAAATTGTGTAATTCAGCTTAAAAAAGGGTGTATTTTATCATACTAATTTTTTATAAATTAAAAATGAGGCTTGCTATTTAAGCAAAATACTACAACATTTTGCATGGAAAATACGTCCGAACCAGAATTTCTGTAAATAAAACTTTAGCGTATTCTAGCATCAAAAACCGTTATTTTTATTCAGGTTATTTTCACTGATAAAATGTCCCCTTTCACCAAAAAAACATCACTTATACTGATAGCGTTAAGAATTAAACACAAATAATTAAAACTGTGTATTTCATTTTTCCATTTTGAGTTTATTTCAACATACGTCTAGAACATTGTTTTTAAATTTCAACGGGTTTAATTAATGTGTTGATATTGAATGAAATATCATAATTTTGTCATAACTGACATTTTGTCCCCTTTGAGCGTTTTTTAACGTTTATTACGTGTACTTTTTATAGGGACGCCGCCAAAGGGTACCTTTGAGTATTACCGCTGGTTAAAACGATCTAAAAACCTCCCAATCGAATAAAAAATATGATTATGCAATTCAAAATAATAAACAACGGAAACAGCTGTCAGAAAACAAGGAGGGTACGAACAAAAGTAATCAGAGAATCGCGTCCAGGGACAAACTAAACAAAATAGAAAACAAGCGTATACGTCAGAGAGAAAATGTAAGAAAATTTAACGCAAGAAAGGCGCAAGAATCACATACACATACACACAATGACTTCAAACATAGAATGGAGAAAACTCGCGCGTTAAAAACATTTAAATCCGGTCTTTCCCAGACCATATGCATTGTACGGATTTAATGAAAACTGCGTTCATTTTTTTACGACGTCAAACCGGACGTCATTCTGTTACAGTCGTGAGTCCCAACTTTTGACGTTCAATCTAAGCAAGAGTTTTTCCCGCGCGTATTACAGTCGAAAGTTCTGATCATTTGAAAGAAAGTATTCAAACATTTAATCACACAAGTAACACCTTTCTATATTCACAACAGGAGTATGCGAAGAAACACAAGAATGATAGACAGACGACCAAAGGCAGGCAGGCGTTTTTTATCTTCTTCAATTGAATGACTTTAGAAGACAATGACCACAATAGTTCATTAATAGTACCGTTAATTGAAGTGTTAACAACTTTTGCTTTGTTTCAGATATAATTATTGTAAATATAAATTGACAGTGGACATGAATCATTTGGATCCATTTTCTCAGAAAGAGGTAGATACAGTATATCACAGCGGCCAGTTCACCTACCCATGTATTTCCTGGCTTTTTTACACCAGTACTCCACACACTGTTAGCCCATTCGTGGAAGACTAGTGACGCTTGTCGCATGCAAGCTTAGTGAAATTAGTGCTTAGCAAAGAGCAGTAACTTATGTAGGAACAATCTTTAGACATTGTATGCATCATCAACTGCATTGATCTTCTTTTCCGACAATATTTCAATGAATCCTTAAAAGTTTTGTTAATATAATTATCTCAACAAGTGCAATGCAGTAACTGTAGTTATGCCTTATTTTTAATAGGTTTTCGGAAATAACATGGGAGGAAGAGTTATTAATAAAAAAAAATTAAATGTCTTGTGATTACAATTGCGTTTGTTTGAAAACCCTAAGTTATGACACATCTAAACTGAAATAAATATTCCGATGTTTTAAGTATTTGCAGTTTCTTTATTTTGACTCGCATTTATGTTTTTTTTTATTTATTTACGAAGACAAAACAGTCCCTATTAGACTTGCAGCAGACTGAACATATGTGTCAATATCGAAATAAAAATCACGTCGAATTCTCCTTTTAATAGCAATTTAACTTACTGAATGTTATTTTCATGTTCAAAGAAATGTCTTGTCCTTTACCCGACATGGCAGCAGATAGCTATATATTTAAAACATTGTTGAAAAACAGCATACAAGAGAAATTGCATAAAATGTGCACTTTCTCAAATTCCACAATATTTTGAAGCTGTATTCTTCCAAAATTCCAAGACTTCACCGTTTTTCCCGCAAAGGCAGTCTCAATATAGTAAAATCTCTCTCTTACTGTTTAATAATACATTACTGGACTTTCTAACGTGCATCTTGTATCTCACTGAATGCCTGCAACTAGTATCAGTATCATTGCCTTTCCCATCTATAGCCCCATTTTGACCAACCATTAGTATTGTTAAGAAAAACTCTGAAATATGTTATAAGAAACAACCTTTATGAATCAATAAATTATATAAACTGATTTAAGAAACAACAAGATACAAAATACGTATGTCTTCTACCGTTATTACAAAATTTAAGACACATTTCATTTGTATTTAATAACTTTTCCCCAAATTCCTATGCTACGCTATTTTTATAAATAGTTTTGTTTACGGCACTGACCCGATTCATCAAAGCTCAGAATCAAGGTTCACTCTTCCCCCAACTTCCTAGGCTACGCTTTTTTAATTGTTCGGTTTACGGTCCTATAAAAATAATTTCAGGGGATGTTTTTGCCTAATTATAAAATTGAGTTGTATTTCTAAACTTAAAATGTTCCTCAGTTTGTTCATTCAGACCATTGTATTTTTGTTATATGTTGACTATACATGTGAACTTTTTCTCTTAATTTCATAAATGTTCAATTTTGATAATAAATACCTTTAAACTTGTTAAAATTATTTTGTAATTTTTGTTTATATACTCCCGTTTTTGCTATCATACTTTTGCTAAACTGGAAGGAGAATAGACTTTCACATGCTGAATATCACATAGATCGTAGCATATGAAACGTCTAATCCCTACGTCAAAATTGGCCCTTTCTGCTCTTGATAACCTTTTATGATAGACTATGGTAGCCAGGTGAGCAATATATGCACATCTTTTCCTTCTTGTTTAAAATAAAGGGACATTTGGCCTTCTTGCTCAAAATATTTACATCCTGTCTGTTTGCAATCATGCGCGGCGGCGTCTTTGATGCTTAGCATCAACATTCGTCTTCTTTAGATTTAGCAGAGTATCAAGTTCTCGACAACGACCGAGGGGAGGCTGTTATCACTGGGTGTCCTTATCATTCACAGATATAATGAGATACACCGAATCATAGTCATAAACAGTCAAATGTCAAAATTGGAATATAATTGAATATGTGTTATGGGTGACAAAACTATGTGGACACGCATAATTATCCATTACATCAACATGAAGTAATTTTCTTTGTTTGGTACATCTGATGTTCTTTTTTAGACATGGAAAGTGAAGTCTTCGTCAAAACTTCAACTAAAAAAAATCAATGCCTTTTTAAAGTGTTTAACTATCCATAACTGTTAAAAGTAAGCTAGTAAAAGCGTTCATTGATATGGGCTGAGCATTGCCCATGTGTGGCAATTGCCAATTCCGTTAATATCGCTCGATGTTAAATCTATAGCAAAGAAATTGAGGTAAGTTTTGCATATCATACATTTTAGTGATAAGCCTTAGGTGAGTCATTTTCGTTTAGTTTGGACATTGTTACATACACTTCTGTGACCTGTTTTATCTGTCCACAGTGTTAACATTGTTAAAAATATAAATTCTTGATTTTCTTTGTATATTTGGCATGGAATTATAACAAAAAGTATGAATGATTACTTTACTGTTACTACTTTCAATAAAAAAGCTTTTCTTTTTTCATCTATTCATTTGGGTGAAATGTACTCTGAAAATCCTCAATTACATAATACGATATAGGAATATATATTGTCCCTGATGTAAAGAACTTATTTTCGGCACAGTTACAAGAAAATAATGTTTGAATGAATTGCAACATACTTTTAAATTTCGATATGTAGGGGTCTATACTTCTGTAAACATTATCAAAACTATGAAGAAAATATCAAATTAATACAATTAACGCTAGTCAGTGTGCGAAACTTACCGGAATGACAAGTTCCTTTGGCCTTACAAACTATTTAACCAATTAATGCACATCTGTATTAATGTTTTAAAACGCGAATGAATATGTCATTTCAACATGACAGTGTGTGATGACATGGACTCGATTTAATAAATCAATAATTGAATTATTTATTATTTAGCTTTACATTAACTATTTTTTTGTATTCAGTGTACAGGTAGGTAAGTATACAGTTCTTTCATACTTTATAGTGTTGCTGTGATGTAATTAGTTTACATGTGTACGTTATGTTCAGTTTACAGGGATCTCGTATATATAATTATATATATGGTAACGGTTTATGGTGGATTTTACATGGACAAGTCAACACGAGCAGGGTTGATGGTGATCTTCAACATGTTGCCAAGTCCACTGTGTCAAAGGTGTTGACTGCTGTAATAAATGTGCTGATATCGCCTGCAATTATTCGACAATTTATAGACTTCCCCACAACTCCAGCAGACCTAGACATGCAGGTGCAAGAATTTGGTGGGGTAGCAGGATTCCCGAAGGTGGTCGGAGTTGTAGACGGTACATACATCAGGGTCATCGCAACATCATCTGAGGAGGAGGTGTTTGTTAATAGGAAAGGCTATCGCAGCATTAATGTACAGGTGGATATAATTTCAATGTGCTTACATTTTATCATTTAATATATTTAGTGCAATATAACGGTATTAACAACTCACAAACAGCCTCAATAGTTGAAATATAGCAAACAAGATGAATTCATAACCATCCTAAACATAAAATGCAGATCAATTAAGTTGTAGTGGTGATTTGCAATTAATTGTATTATTTTAAAATAGATGATTGCATAGTTGTTTGATATGAACTTTACATTTCCCATTATCCCATCTCAAGTCATATAAGACATCGAGCGCGATATATATATGCGTAAAGCTTGTTTCGCAATCAATGTAAAATAAATAAGTTTAAACTAAACTAAACTAAGTCATATAAATTTAAGACTTGCATAGAATCTATCATTTTTAACACTGACAATTATAAGCTGTATTAATATGCAGTTGCTAGCAATATCTAAGTCAGAATTGGAAATTAAAGACAACAAAAAGCAGTTTGGTGATTAAATTTACAATATTTAATAGAAAACAACATTGAAATTGATTAAGATAAAACAATGGATCTACAGTTATGAGCTTTTCCGATCTATACTCGTTTATAATTGAATCATCAGCACAACACAATATTTTGTAGAGCCCAGGTTGAGCGTGGAATTGGGCAGCTCAAGAGAAGGTTTGGGATTCTGCACGGAAAAATTCGCACCACCCCAGAAAAGGCATGCAGGTAACGACTTTCATGAATCAGCAGATGTAACCATTATATTCATCAACAAAGGTCTGTATCAATTTGTAACCGTGATTTGCAATATAATTAAGCTCTTTATTCTCATATTTTATATATATGTTATCATTTGTTACATTGCACTTGCACTTGGTAAAAGAGAATTTCAATCAAGCCATTATATGTATATCCGACCTCAAAATAATTTAAGTGAGATTCAAATCTTGAAATTATAGAGCCGAGATGAACTTGGTTAAAAATATAACAGGCCCTGAGATTAAAAATCTTTGTACACACAACTCAAAACTTACTCAGTATTGAACAATGAATAATTTTAAAGCACCCTAAGAATTGTATAACACATTTACCTTCAAGTTATATATATGAAACAATAAATAAATGTACTTGAAAACAATAACTTATCTCTTAAAGTTGAAAGGGAGAGTAAGTTTTGAGCCTTTAGTTTGTACTCGAGTTTTATAACCTCATGGCCTGGTTTAAATAACAATTGTTAATTGTTGACATTTAATCCTTTTTGTAACAGGATCATCACTGCGTGTGGAGTATTGCACAATATTTGCAAAATGCAACATATTCCTCTTCCTAATACCAATGACGATAATGATGACGGTGGTCAACCAGCCAACCCACACGTTCAAGTTGCTCCTGATTTAGGACTGCAATACAGAGACTTTATTGAAATGACTTATTTTTTAGTATAAGGTGTCTCATATGCCAAATTGGTTGGCCCTTTCAAATTGATTGGTTTTGTGATAAATATGTTTTAATAGTATATTAATGTCAGCAGCAAAGGGCTAATAACTAGGAAACACTTTGGTTACAACTTTTTGGAAAGAATCAAATCAACACAATATTGTCTCACACAGATGCAATGAAACCTGTGTACAGTGGCCGCTAAAGAAATACCTGATGGTATGTATTAACCAATTTTCCACATAAAACACATTTGCATCAGACAACTTTGAAAATATTTGAACAAAAATATATAAAAAGGCTATATATGAAAGTAGGATGAATGAATAGAGTTGAAAAAATTGTGGCAAAAGGAGAAATTGATCGATATGATCAATTTCTCCTTTTGCCGCAATGTTTTAAAAAGTCGTCTGCTGCAGAGGCGTCAGAAAGTGTCTGTACCTGGGAAAGGGTTAACCATTTCCTACCTGCGGAGACGCATTTTGATGCAATAGCAGCGGACAACTTTTGAAAACATTGTTGCCAAAGGTGAAATAACTCATTACGATCAATTTCTCCTTTTTACCACAATGTTTTCTACTCTATTTAATAATTGAGCTATCGTTAATGGAGATTGTTCTGGTTATTGTCACTATTTTTTCAAAGTTGTGTGCTGCAGATTTATTGTATGTGGGAAAGAGTTAAGACAGGTGTCAGTTTAATCCGGCACACAAGTAATGCAAAAAGCTATTGCTTTACATAAAGCTATTGCTTTACATAAAGCTGCCACCTGTCTATAAAGACAACTATTCTTCTTCATTTAGTGATCATAGTAGGTTTCATTGGTTTTTTGGTTTTTATCCTTCAGATAATTTTCTTTTCAACAACTTTATTTGAAGTTTTAACTTTTCTTCCTTCAATTGGTCCAGTCTGCTGTGGCAGTGGCAGTTGCAGCAAACAGCTTGCACTGATGAATCACTACTGAAAGAGATATGAGCAAACTTTAAATTACAAACGTTGTGGCAACAGTAGACATTGATATAAATGAGCAATTCCCTCCATCTGCTAAAATGTATGCATTTTTTTCTCAAAAACTACACATTGATTTATATAGAATTGTTTAACTTAAAGCTTCATGTTTTTAAAATGCTTAGTAACATGTTTTAAAGTGCTTAGATAAGGTAGCCAAACATATGACTTTTGATAACTAATTTAATCCAATTCAATATTGAATTCAGAAAGGCGACTGTTGCTTTTTGTCTGTCGCTATACACTTGACTTAAATGGCTTGCCATTTTGTGAATGAAACATTGAATTGAACTGATTTTAGTTAACCAGATTGCAAACCTTAGTTTTATACATTGTGTTTAATGTCGAGTATCTCAAGATATTTGATAAATATTCTATGGTTATAAAATGTCCTTATATTTTGTCATTCAAAGGAAAAACCTTGTGTCCCAGTCTACATTAAATGGAAATGTCATAACATGAATTATGTATATCCTGTCATTATTAATGTGAAAATAAAATATAAATTATTAACTGCAGCTGCTTTTACATAAATTTGATATTTCACTTACAGCAGGTAATTGTTTATCAATGGTTGACCAAATAAAACATCGTATACCTTGTCAACATTGTTGTTGGCTGTCTTGCCAAATCCATTGTGGACTCTGATTGTGCTGTAGGCACCTTTGTGTTACTGTGCTCTACTATTCTATGAAATAGACAGACAAAAATAAGTATTGCTTAGTTATATACAGTTTCTATATATTAACCAGTACAAGAGAAAGTTGATGCAACGCATCAATGTCGCCGGAAATGCATACTGCAGTTATGCATAACACTAACATTATAGTAGTTGAATAAACAGTTTTCAACTGAGGGGCATATTGGAACATTAGGGGCGGGGTCAAGTGAAAATGTATCATAACTTGCATTGTTTTGTCAACGAAGTGAATGATAATTGAAGCCTTTCATTGTTTATGATCAATCTCCATTCCAAAGTAGGTTGACCATACACACAGCCAACTAATTATTGATCATACACAGTAATGGAAATGAGTAATCTTGACAATCATTAGTCTTAGTATGTATACAGTGCTTTCATTTAAAGGAATACTTATAAGATTTGTGAATTCCACATACACTTTTCAAGATGTTTGTCAGAATATTTGAATTCTATCATTTATCAATAAAACCACAAAACAGACAATTTAAGATTTGCATGCAATAGCACGTCATTTTATGTTTCCCCTATTAAAGTCAACATTGGACACCTTTGCAGCAATTTACTTTTAAAACAATGAGATAAGGGTTAAATCGCTGAAGACATGAGTTTTCGCTTTTTCTCAAAATGATATTAGCTTGGCATCCTAATTATATCATACCTTAACAAATGATGAAATGTAATCCAATATTTACAAATAAGACCACCTTCGAAATATAATATCAGCTAAACAGTTAAATCTCATTGAAATTGTTGTATCATTTAAACTTAATTTCGAACATAAACTGAGCCCTACAACATGTTAATTTATTGTAATTCTTTCCTTCCTTTTTTATAATGAAAATAACAAACTTCTCATGTTTTAAAATTATATTATGATGAGCGCCCTTGTGTCAATGATGCATAACAATATGCAGATCGGAAGCAATATGCCTTTAGGGAATTTAATGACACATTTAAAATTGTCAAGGACGAAATAATTTTGTACGAAAGACCCGATTCGTGACCTACATTCTTCTTCGCAGAGGTGTCGTTCTTGAAACTCTCTTTATAGGCAGAGAGTGTTCGTTCAAAGTCATTTTTCTATTAAACCAGTTTTATCTCGGTTTGTTCTTTTCTTCATTTGTTTCGAACCAAATAAACATTTTAAATCACCTATAATTTACTATTTGTAAGTGAGTGTTAAGAGCGGCTCTCTGCAAAGGAGATTGATCTACGCAGTTGGTATTCGCGAGTCACGCGATCAACAGTTTTAGCTTAGAAACAGATGTTTTAGATATACATGGATAAACATTATAAAATGAATTCCTCACAAATCAAGACATCTCTTTGAACATGAAAATAACATTCAGTAAGTTAAGATTGCTATTTTAAAGGAGAATTCGACGTGATTTTTACTTGATATTGACACATACATGTAACAGTCTGCTTGCTGCAAGTCTCATGGGGACGGTTTTGTCTTCGTAAATAAAACCCAAAAAAAGAGATGCGAGTCAAAATAAAGAAACTACTAATACTTAAAACATCGCATTGTTTATTTCATTTTAGATGTGTCATAACTTAGTGTTTTTAAACAAACGCAATTGTAATATGTTCAAGACATTTAAATTTGGTTTTTTCTAATAATAACTTCTCCTCCCATGTGATTTCCGAAAACCTATTAAAAAAAGAAGTCGCCGGCTTCTGCCCGGCGACTAATAAGGAAAATATTGTCCAGTCTAAAATTACAAAAATAAATTAATCAAAGTACTGGTTATCTTACATATAATGTTGTTAGATTATTTGATAAAACCATTGCCTGAATGTAAGCAGTAGAAAAGAGTTTATTTTACAGTTAACTCTTTCCCACATACAGATACCTTCTGACACCTCTGCAGCAGACGACCTTTGAAAACATTGTGACAAAAGGGAAAAATTGCTAAAAAAACGAGCAATTTCTCCTTTTGCCACAATGTGTTCAACTCTTTTAGATTAATAGACATAAATAGTATCTTTCCACATTTTTCCTTGATATTTACAAAGTTGTCTGCTGCAGTTTTGGTATGAGGGAAAGTGTTAAGTTTTACTACCATAGAAGACAGGTGGCAGCTTAATACAGGACATGAGTAATGCATAAATCTACCATCTGTATAAACAAGCACCAGTGTGTTTTCTTTTAGTGGTTGCTTTAGAGATGTCACTGTATTCGAATTACAAGTGCAAGGTAATAACCTCAAATGTCTTAATTTATAATTTATGATCAGGCACAGGCGGTGGAAAAAACGATAATTACGACAACTGAAAATGGAAAATTACTTAAGATTATTTCTTAAAATTAAAAATAAGATGCTTTTGGAATACGACTTAAGTTTAAGAAATAAAAATAATAAAAAAAATATTGAGGAAAAACTTGAGATACAACCCCAGTACGAAAAAAAAACAACAATACGAACAGTACCCACTACATACTAACAAGTGGCTGTATGGCCGAAAATTACTTGTGTTTGACGATAGTTTAGGCCATTGTTTTACGTCTCCATACTTAAATCATCAAAATTTTCTTGTGTTTAGAGAATTTTTTAAGAGGTAATCTCGCTTTAAACAAAGAATCATTAACTGGCTACACTAACTCAATTGCAAACATTTCATATTGTGTCTTCGATGATAACATTCCAATATCCCATTCCCTAAAAAGACAAAGATAAGACAGACTAGGGATGCCTAGTCAATGCCAACATTAACATTTTTCTTTAATAAAGGAACATAGCTTAGATGGATAAGTATTATTAAATATCACCTGTAGCACTATTTGCCGTTAGATTTATATTAGTTTAAAAAAATATTTAAGGTATACGAAAATAGAATTATATATATTTTGTTTGAAATTTCTTCTGATAAAGTAGAAGAATTTGTTGCATACATTACAAATTTTGATTATATTTTTTTTAATTGTTAAGAATAATGTCCCTGTATTAATTTTAAGGATTTTTTTTTTATTACAAAAAAAACCTTATTGTTTTAAACTGTCAATATTCGGAACTAAATAGAATCAAGAAATCCAGGTTTTAAATGTAGATCTATCTGTTACTTTATTCAAAGTAAGAAACCAACGAATAGCAAAAACACAATGATGCTCCATGAAACTGTATAAAGACCAAATTATGTATATGGGATAGATACACAATACACAAGTATACAGGAAAACCAACCACTGCAACCATTATAGATCTAGATCACCCTGCACATCCATGCATTCTGATATTGCGCTGCACTGTTGCTAATAAGTCAGAGAGAGAAGTTTCCAAACTTGACATACAGTGTACATTTAATCACAGTGTATGGATGTGTCAATTGTTTATTCCCTTCACTTGTCAAAAAAGCTCTCAGGTTGCTTTTCGTAGAGCACAGCTTTAGATTGTTTAGTGTTTTACACCCCATTTCAACAATTGTTTAGTTATATCATGGCGTTTCCTTCGTAAGTCAACTGTACTAGTGTTCCATTTATCCTGACACCAGCCAGTCAGTCATAATGCTTAACCCGCAACCCTGAGCACCAAGGAAGGCAGCCACTACTAACATTCTTAAAGTTTTGCATAGCTTTCTAAGTTTGTTTTGTGTGTTCTGAATCAAATTTGACAACCCACCTCTTGTTCTGATTTTGACGTGGCCATGTTCCATCGTCATTTTTCTGCTCTATAACCACGACCTGACCGTGGTAGAGACCCGAATCTTGCAGCGTTCTCTCCCTCTTGTTTAAAGGCTCGTACATATTGGTCATGTACCTGTTCCATAATTTCACTTCTTTCTCTTCACCGATGCTGAATTCTTGTCTCATGGCCTTCTCCAGTTGTTCTACAAATATTACCTCAACAATATTGGCATGATACTGACTGTTGCGCAAAGATGTATACATTATAGGTACTTAAAATACTTATCTCCCACAGATGATTCCCTTGAGAAGCTACAACATACGCTTTACCCGCCCCGTTCCCAATATAATACAATTCTGCAGCAGATAAGTTTGAAATGACCGAAGCAAAAATATTAAAAACCTCCATAAACGAATGAATAATTTTTCCCCCAAAGCCGTGTGCTGCAAAGGCGTCTATATGTGTGAAAGGGTTATGAATGAATCAAGTATTTAAATACGCCCTTACCTAGAGCCTTTGAAGCATAATGCATTTTCATCAAATTGTGTTTGGCTTAATGAAAACACATAAGGTGAAATAAGACAAGCAGTTTAGTTAGTAAACACTTATATACATAAATGTCCATCGAAATAATGTTCATATTTTAACCTTATCTCACATTCAGAGGCTATCTGACATCTCTGCAGCAGACAACTTTTGAAAACATTGTAGCAAAAGGAGAAATAGCTCATAGTGAGAAATTCAATTTCTCTGTTTGCCACAATTCTTTCATTTATTATAGAGCTTCCATATCTTTGCCTAGACAAAGTCGTCTGCTGCAGATGTGTTGTATTTGGGAAAGGTTCAATAAAGGTAATTTGACACGTTTTCTGCAAACAGCATTTGAAAACATTGTGGGAAAAATAACCAACAACTCATGTTCATTTCAACTAAGTATTTAACTTATGCTTCCTAATTTCTAGATGTTTAACTTTATTAACTCCAGAAGTTTTCAAAGACAAATATTAAAACAGCAAAACAGATCAGGTACACACTTACTTCAAAGAAAAAGCTTGCATGGTGATTAGCGTGACTTTCCATAATGTTTTCATATATCATAATTGTTTTAGGTAAATTACAAGTACCACTGGTCCATTTATCCTGACGTTGTAATGATAACCCCCAAACCTGAGCACCAGCGTGACAGTTGTAATGATAACCCAACAATCCTGACACCAGCGAGACAGTTGTAATGATAACCCAACAATCCTGAGCACCAGCGAGCCAGTTGTAATGATAACCCAACAATCCTGAGCACCAGCGAGCCAGTTGTAATGATAACCTAACAATCCTGAGCACCAGCGAGACAGTTGTAATGACAACCCCACAATCCTGTAACAAGCGAGCAAGTTGTAATGATAACCCCACAAGCCTGACACCAGCGAGACAGTTGTAATGATAACCCCACAATCCTGAGCACCAGCGAGCCAGTTGTAATGATAACCCAACAATCCTGAGCACCAGCGAGCCAGTTGTAATGATAACCCAACAATCCTGAGCACCAGCGAGCCAGTTGTAATGATAACCCAACAATCCTGAGCACCAGCGAGCCAGTCCTAATGATAACCCAACAATCCTGAGCACCAGCGAGACAGTTGTAATGATAACCCAACAATCCTGAGCACCAGCGAGCCAGTTGTAATAATAACCTAACAATCCTGAGCACCAACGAGCCAGTTGTAATAATAACCCAACAATCCTGAGCACCAGGGAGACCGGTGTAATGATAACCCCACAATCCTGAGCACCAGCGAACCAGTTGTAATGATAACCCCACAATCCTGAGCACCAGCGAGCCAGTTGTAATAATAACCCCACAATCCTGACACCAGCGAGACAGTTGTAATGATAACCCCACAATCCTGAGCACCACAGAGCCAGTTGTAATAATAACCCCACAATCCTGACACCAGCGAGCCAGTTGTAATGATAACCCCACAATCCTGACACCAGCGGGACAGTTGTAATGATAACCCCACAATCATGAGCACCAGCGAGCCAGTTGTAATGATAACCCAGCAATCCTGAGCACCAGCGAGCCAGTTGTAATGATAACCCAACAATCCTAAGCACCAGCGAGCCAGTTGTAATGATAACCCAACAATCCTGAGCACCAGCGAGCCAGTTGTAATGATAACCCAACAATCCTGAGCACCAGTGAGACAGATGTAATGATAACCCCACAATCCTGAGCACCAGCGAGCCAGTTGTAATAATAACCTAACAATCCTGAGCAACAGTGAGCCAGTTGTAATAATAACCCAACAATCCTGAGCACCAGGGAGACAGGTGTAATGATAACCCCACAATCCTGAGTACCAGCGAACCAGTTGTAATAATAACCTAACAATCCTGAGCACCAGCGAGCCAGTTGTAATGATAACCCCACAATCCTGAGCACCAGGGAGACCGTTGTAATGATAACCCAACAATCCTGAGCAACAGCGAGCCAGTTGTAATAATAACCCAACAATCCTGAGCAGCAGGGAGACAGGTGTAATGATAACCCCACAATCCTGACACCAGCGAGACCGTTGTAATGATAACCCCACAATCCTGAGCACCAGCGAGCCAGTTGTAATAATAACCTAACAATCCAGGTAGACCGGTGTAATGATAACCCAACAATCATGAGCACCAGCGAGCCAGTTGTAATTATAACCCAACAATCCTGAGCACCAGCGAGACAGTTGTAATGATAACCCCACAATCCTGAGCACCAGGTAGACCGTTGTAATGATAACCCCACAATCCTAAGCACCAGCGAGACAGTTGTAATGATAACCCCACAATTCTGAGCACCACCGAGACAGTTGTAATAATAACCCAACAATCATGACACCAGCGAGACCGTTGTAATGATAACCCCACAATCCTGAGCACCAGCGAGCCAGTTGTAATAATAACTCCACAATCCTGAGCACCAGCGAGACAGTTGTAATGATAACCCAACAATCCTGAGCAATAGCGAGACAGTTGTAATGTTAACCCAACAATCCTGAGCACCAGCGAGACAGTTGTAATGATAACCCCACAATCATGAGCACCAGGGGGACCGTTGTAATGATAACCTCATAATTATGAGCACCACCAAGACAGTTGTAATGATAACTCCACAATCCTGAGCACCAGGGAGACAGGTGTAATGATAACCTCACAATCCTGACATCAGCGAGCCAGTTGTAATGATAACCCAACAATCCTGAGCACCAGGGAGACAGTTGTAATGATAACCCCACAATCCTGACACCAGCGAGTCAGTTGTAATGATAACCCCACAATCCTGAGCACCAGCGAGACAGTTGTAATTATAACCAAACAATCCTGAGCACCAGCGAGCCAGTTATAATGATAACCCCACAATCCTGAGCACCAGCGAGCCAGTTGTAATAATAACCCCACAATCCTGACACCAGCGAGCCAGTTGTAACGATAACCCCACAATCCTGAACGCCAGCGAGACAGTTGTAATAATAACCTAACAATCCTGAGCACCAGCGAGCCAGTTATAATGATTACCCCTCAATCCTGAGCACCAGCGAGACAGTTGTAATGATAACCCCACAATCCTGACACCAGCGAGACAGTTGTAATGATAACCCCACAATCCTGAGCACCAGCGAGCCAGTTGTAATGATAACCCAACAATCCTGACACCAGCGAGACATTTGTAATGATAACCCCACAATCCTGACACCAGCGAGCCAGTTGTAATGATAACCCAACAATCCTGAGCACCAGCGAGCCAGTTGTAATGATAACCCAACAATCCTGAGCACCAGCGATACAGTTGTAATGATAACCCAACAATCCTGAGCACCAGCGTGACAGTTGTAATGATAACCCCACAATCCTGAGCACCAGCGAGCAGTTGTAATGATAACCCCACAATCCTGACACCAGCGAGACAGTTGTAATGATAACCCCACAATCCTGAGCACCAGCGAGCCAGTTGTAATGATAACCCCACAATCCTGACACCAGCGAGACAGTTGTAATGATAACCCCACAATCCTGAGCACCAGCGAGCCAGTTGTAATGATAACCCAACAATCCTGAGCACCAGCGAGCCAGTTGTAATAATAACCCAACAATCCTGAGCACCAGCGAGACAGTTGTAATGATAACCCAACAATCATGAGCACCAACGAGCCAGTTGTAATGATAACCCAACAATCCTGAGCACCAGCGAGCCAGTTGTAATGATAACCCCCATAATCCTGAGCACCAGCGAGCCAGTTGTTATAATAACCTAACAATCCTGAGCAACAGCGAGCCAGTTGTAATAATAACCCAACAATCCTGAGCACCAGGGAGACAGGTGTAATGATAACCCCACAATCCTGACACCAGCGAGACCGTTGTAATGATAACCCCACAATCCTGAGCACCAGCGAGCCAGTTGTAATAATAACCTAACAATCCAGGTAGACATGTGTAATGATAACCCAACAATCCTGAGCACCAGCGAGCCAGTTGTAATGATAACCCAACACTCCTGAGCACCAGCGAGACAGTTTTAATGATAACCCCATAATCCTGAGCACCAGAGAGTCAGTTGTAATAATAACCTAACAATCCTGAGCAACAGCGAGCCAGTTGTAATAATAACCCAACAATCCCGAGCACCAGGGAGACAGGTGTAATAATAACCCCACAATCCTGACACCAGCGAGCCAGTTGTAATGATAACCCCACAATCCTGACACCAGCAAGTCAGTTGTAATGGTAACCCCACAATCCTGAGCACCGGCGAGACAGTTGTAATGATATCCCAACAATCCTGAGCACCAGCGAGCCAGTTATAATGATAACCCCACAATTCTGAGCACCAGCGAGACAGTTGTAATGATAACCCCACAATCCTGAGCGCCAGCGAGCCAGTTATAATGATAACCCCACAATCCTGAGCACCAGCGAGACAGTTGTAATGATAACCCCACAATCCTGAGCGCCAGCGAGACAGTTGTAATAATAACCTAACAATCCTGAGCACCAGCGAGCCAGTTATAACGATTACCCCTCAATCCTCAGCACCAGCGAGACAGTTGTAATGATAACCCCACAATCCTGACACCAGCGAGCCAGTTGTAATGATAACCCCACAATCCTGAGCACCAGCGAGCCAGTTGTAATGATAACCCAACAATCCTGAGCACCAGCGAGCCAGTTATAATGATAACCCTACAATCCTGAGCACCAGCGAGCCAGTTGTAATAATAACCCCACAATCCTGACTCCAGCGAGCCAGTTGTAATGATAACCCCACAATCCTGAGCGCCAGCGAGACAGTTGTAATAATAACCTAACAATCCTGAGCACCAGCGAGCCAGTTATAATGATTACCCCTCAATCCTGAGCACCAGCGAGACAGTTGTATTGATAACCCCACAATCCTGACACCAGCGAGCCAGTTGTAATGATAACCCCACAATCATGAGCACCAGCGAGCCAGTTGTAATGATAACCTAACAATCCTGAGCACCAGTGAGCCAGTTGTAATGATATCCCAACAATCCTGAGCACCAGCGAGCCAGTTGTAATGATAACCTAACAATCCTGAGCACCAGCGAGACAGTTGTAATGATAACCCCACAATCCTGACACCAGCGAGCCAGTTGTAATGATAACCCCACAATCCTGACACCAGCGAGACAGTTGTAATGATAACCCCACAATCCTGAGCACCAGCGAGCCAGTTGTAATGATAACCCAACAATCCTGAGCACCAGTGAGCCAGTTGTAATGATAACCCAACAATCCTGAGCACCAGCGAGCCAGTTGTAATGATAACCTAACAATCCTGAGCACCAGCGAGACAGTTGTAATGATAACCCCACAATCCTGACACCAGCGAGCCAGTTGTAATGATAACCCCACAATCCTGACACCAGCGAGACATTTGTAATGATAACCCCACATTCCTGAGCACCAGCGAGCCAGTTGTAATGATAACCCAACAATCCTGAGCACCAGCGAGCCAATTGTAATGATAACCCAACAATCCTGAGCACCAGCGAGCCAGTTGTAATGATAACCCAACAATCCTGAGCACCAGCGAGCCAGTTGTAATGATAACCCAACAATCCTGAGCACCAGCGAGACAGTTGTAATGATAACCCAACAATCCTGAGCACCAGCGAGCCAGTTGTAATAATAACCCAACAATCCTGAGCACCAGGGAGACAGGTGTAATGATAACCCCACAATCCTGAGCACCAGCGAGACCGTTGTAATAACAACCCCACAATCCTGACACCAGCGAGCCAGTTGTAATGATAACCCCACAATCCTGACACCAGCGAGACAGTTGTAATGATAACCCCACAATCCTGAGCACCAGCGAGCCAGTTGTAATGATAACCCAAAAATCCTGAGCACCAGCGAGCCAGTTGTAATGATAACCCAACAATCCTGAGCACCAGCGAGCCAGTTGTAATGATAACCCAACAATCCTGAGCACCAGCGAGCCAGTTGTAATGATAACCCAACAAGCCTGAGCACCAGCGAGACAGCTGTAATGATAACCCACATAATCCTGAGCACCAGCGAGCCAGTTGTAATAATAACCTAACAATCCTGAGCAACAGCGAGCCAGTTGTAATAATAACCCAACAATCCTGAGCACCAGGGAGACAGGTGTAATGATAACCCCACAATCCTGACACCAGCGAGACCGTTGTAATAACAACCCCACAATCCTGAGCACCAGCGCGCCAGTTGTAATAATAACCTAACAATCCCGGTAGACATGTGTAATGATAACTCAACAATCCTGAGCACCAGCGAGCCAGTTGTAATGATAACCCAACAATCCTGAGCACCAGCGAGACAGTTTTAATGATAACCCCATAATCCTGAGCACCAGAGAGCAAGTTGTAATAATAACCTAACAATCCTGAGCAACAGCGAGCCAGTTGTAATAATAACCCAACAATCCTGAGCACCAGGGAGACAGGTGTAATAATAACCCCACAATCCTGACACCAGCGAGCCAGTTGTAATGATAACCCCACAATCCTGACACCAGCAAGTCAGTTGTAATGGTAACCCCACAATCCTGAGCACCAGCGAGACAGTTGTAATGATAACCCAACAATCCTGAGCACCAGCGAGTCAGTTATAATGATAACCCCACAATCCTGAGCACCAGCGAGACAGTTGTAATGATAACCCCACAATCCTGAGCGCCAGCGAGCCAGTTATAATGATAACCCCACAATCCTGAGCACCAGCGAGACAGTTGTAATGATAACCCCACAATCCTGAGCGCCAGCGAGACAGTTGTAATAATAACCTAACAATCCTGAGCACCAGCGAGCCAGTTATAATGATTACCCCACAATCCTGACACCAGCGAGCCAGTTGTAATGATAACCCCCACAATCCTGAGCACCAGCGAGCCAGTTGTAATGATAACCCCACGATCCTGAGCACCAGCGAGCCAGTTGTAATGATAACCCAACAATCCTGAGCACCAGCGAGCCAGTTGTAATGATAACCCAACAATCCTGAGCACCAGCGAGCCAGTTGTAATGATAACCCCACAATCCTGAGCACCAGCGAGACAGTTGTAATGATAACCCAACAATCCTGAGCACCAGCGAGCCAGTTATAATGATTACCCCACACTCCTGAGCACCAGGGAGACAGTTGTAATGATAACCATCACAATCCTGAGCACCAGCAAGCCAGTTGTAATGATAACCCAACAATCCCGAGCACCAGCGAGCCAGGTGTAATGATAACCCCACAATCTTGAGCACCAGCGAGACAATTGTAATGATAACCATCACAATCCTGAGCACCAGCGAGCCAGTTATAATGATAACCATCACAATCCTGAACACTAAGAAGGGACAGTGATTACTTTCATTTTCACTTCACAGTATAATGTCATGCCAGAGACAAAGAATATTGAAGTAGTGGGTTTTTTGGGATAGCATTACAATTGATTTACAGGTGTCGGGATTAACTTAATGTAATTTAATCAGGAAACATCATGATCTAACTTAATTTAAGTAGTAAATAAATTTGTAAAATCAGAAATTGCTCAGCATCAGCACTTCCTTCTTTTGCCACAATAATTTCAAAAGTTGTCTGCTGTAGATGCCGCGATAGGCTTCTACATGTGGCAAAGCAGAGAATGAACAATTGTATTCATACCTATAGTTTCTGAGCGACTAAACTGTTTGCTAATCAGCTCATCGAGGTTTGAGTTTTCACATAATTTTAGATGCCATTCATACACTTCAACTTTCAAGGCCCTTGTATAAATTCCCTCCTCGATTACCTTTCTTGGTAGAGGTTCCTGAAATAAATATAGTTACAAATTAAATATAGTTTCATCTTACAGAATTAATTTTTGACGGAACTCAGTGGCGAAACACTTTTAACCCTTTCCCACAATTTTTTTGAAAACGTTGTGGCAAAAGGAGAAACTGCTCATGATGACCAATTTCTCCTTTTGCCACAATGTTTTCATATCTATTCAATAATTACACTTTTGTTATTTCTACCTAGATGTTTTCAAAGTTGTTTGCTTCAAATTGGTTTCAGGTGGTAAAGGGTTATTAACAAGAGCACAGCAACAAGATGCAAATGCTTATCAGATTTATAAGCTTTAAAAAAAGGCTACTATTAATCTTAAAGAAATGATCTTTAATGACTTGCAATAGCAAAAGAGCTAATTAAAATAGCAGAGTGGATGCCAGTGCTCAAATGATTTTATTAGGTTACAATAAGGCAATAAATGGTGTACATAATGACTGGTACTTTTATGGCTCTTGTTTTAATCCTTTCCCGGGTACAGACACTTTCTGATGCCTCTGCAGCAGAAGACTTTTGAAAACATTATGACAAAAGAGAAATTGACATGATGAGCAATTTCTTCCATACCAAAATGTTTTTAACTCTAGTTTGGTAAATGTACTTATGAAGATTCTTTCGATATTTTTTTTACTTAAGAGATGTTGTCAAAGACGTCAGCTGCAAACTTGTTGTATGTGTGAAAGGGGTTAAATAGGCACTTTAAGATTAAGGCTGACCCTTTAAAAACTTATGAGATAGACTGAAATAAATACTAAATTTAACCAATATTTTAAGTCTTAAAAATTTTATGTTGTAAATTAGGAATCAAAATTGGCCTACCTTCATTTTCTATGAAAGACTCCCCAGTTAATTTAAAATTTATGTATGCCATTACTGCTTTAAATATAATTCATACAATAATATTCCAATCATCTTACAGAATTAGAATACAAAGGCAAATACATGAAGTACACAAAATGTAGAAAAAAAATTTTTTCATTTTTTTCTAGAAATAATGGAATTAAACAGACTGTGAAAGTATACATGAACTCTATAATTCTTCAATAAATTGAGCTGTGTGCTCCAGGAAAATCAACCTTACACATTAATGACAACTATAAACAAGAGGCCCATGAGGGCTATGCTCTACTGGGATCGGGACAACAAAGGAAAGAGGAATTATTAAGCAATTCTAGTTTATAGTGAACTGTGTATTTATTAAAATGTACAAGTCATTTGGCAAGTTGCTGAGTGTAATTGGTGATGTGTTTGAAAAGTGAACTATAAACATAATATTGATAAAATTTTATTGAAAAGTGAACTATAAACATAGTATTGATATTGTATCAAAGGTAGATGGAATCCAGTTGTTGACTAAATATTTGTGTGTATGCCTTTATCAAATATATGGTACATATAAGGAAGCATGCAAGATTAATTCATGTTTTGAATAGATTTATTAACAAAAAGTGATGGATAAAAACAATGCGAAATATTATCTGACACAAGAAATTAGTTGTGTATGTCTGCAGCATTATGGAGACAGAAGGTTGCAATGTTCGCAAGTAAGACAGGCAAGTCTCTTTGTAGGTATTGGGTAGACTTCACAATATCTATTATAGCAATTTTGATAATTTCAAGGGCCATAATCCAGTCTTGCATGGGTTTGCGAAAGGAACCAAACTACTGTGTAAATTTGGTGAAGATCAGATAGTAAATGGAGCCTCTATTGTGTTCAAAAGCTCTATTATAGCAATTTTGACAATTTCAAGGGCCATTATCCAGTCTTGCCAGGGCGGATCTGGCTGGTTTGCGAAAGGAACCGAGCTCTTATGGATATTCTAACTACTGTATAAGTTTGATTGAGATACAATCAAAACTGAAGACTGTATCGCGTTCACAATTGTTTACGGACGGACGGGTGGACGCATGCACGCACGGACGACGGACACCACGCCACGGCATGAGCTCTTCTAGCCTTTGGCCAGTAGAGCTAAAAACAATCTGCCTACACATATGCAGCATCTGATACAAATGGATAATATTTGTCTGAAGTGTCTTGCAACCTTATGTGACCAATCAGTGAACAGTTTAGTTTATTGGTGTTTTACCTGCGTAAACATACCAGTACTAGGCTATGAAACCAGTGAACAGCAGGCCTCCGGACAATTTACCGGTCTGGACTGATTTCAATTTTTAAACTTTTAAAAAAATCGGTCCAGATATTTTCATACATTTTATCAACACCTACGCTATATGTCACCAACGAGAATACAATCAAATCCTAGTTATTACACAACTACTGACACCCTTCGAGAGAGTCACTTTCCGTGACGTAAACAAGATAATCGTCCAAACTGTGACAATCGTATTTGCAGCTTGCTAGTTACGAGTTGATCAGTGTAACCAATTGTCAATGACAAATAATTTATTTCATATATATATATCCATCTGTCTGATTGAATAATTATATAAGGATAAAACTAAAAACAGCAGCCCTAAACCCTATTTAAAATTTGCTTCAATAATGACCGAGTAAGCCAAATCGGTAAACATTTCACCGGATCGATTGAGATTTCGAAATTTCCGGAGACCTGGTGAACACTGATTCATAGCTCTAGATAAAGGTCTTACTTTATGTTTTAAAATTCGTATTTGAACTTCATAGTCCCTGTTGTGGTACTCAAATGAATTGTCTTTCTGAGACAATTTTATGGAGTACCCAAATTGTAAACATAGTCTTTGGTTATCAATAAGAGAGATACTGTGTGAAAGAGACCAGTTTACTTAGCAAGGCCTATCATATATTATTCATTAGCTGATTGCATAGTGCCCCGATGTTAGTTTTCCTGGTCGCCACATCTCATTTAAAAATATATAAGATAACTAAGTTATACTTACTTGTCCTTCCACCATGCCATACCATTTAAACAGCTTATTCCAACCATCTTCAGGAATAAGGATATAGTCTAAATCATCTATAAGATGTTCTTTCAGTTTGGATGTTTCTTCTGGAAAAATAACGTGCCTCTGTAGCAGATGAATTTGAAGACATTATGGCAAAAGGAGAAATTGCTCATTATAAGCAATTTTTCCTTTTGCAACAATGTTTTTAACTTTATTCAAAAAAAGTTCTTTCATTTCATTTCATAGAATTTTCATATTTTTTACTAAATGTTTTCAATATATACTATATATGTGTTGTATGCGTTGAAGGGTAAACACATGTTACATGGTTGCCAGTCTGTCTAGTCCATCAATTTTACCGTGATTTGAGCAAACACTTTTCCACATACTACAAATCCGAGGAATAATGAAAACATTATATCATCCAAAAATGTTCAAAGTCTCTTATGAAATTTGAAATCGTTCTTTGATTTCCAAACAACATGTCATTGGTACTTAAATAATAATAACAAAGTCCTTTTTCATGCTTTAATATTAATCATTCCGAAATATTAACTGGAAAAATATTGCTTGTTTACAAATTCTTAACTTAAATTTTTTATCCCCTTTACTTCTTAATGCATCTGGGTCTTCACCGTCTCCGCATCCATACATTATAAATATCTATGAAGTGTAGCCCTAATGACAATAAACCAAAAATTATTTTAAATGATGTCAAAGCGTAGTGTCATTAACATCGAAAATCACTAGACACTGCTTAAATATTTTGGTGTAAGTGAACCAATGTTACCTTGAACAATTGGAGTATTATTGATAGGCCCTGGATTAGCACTTGCTTCTCCCACACTGTAACTATCCCAGCTTTCATAACCTACATATCTTTTCCACTGTTTGAACCACTTTAAGTCAACAATATACCTGTAACAGAGAAGGAAATTTAAAACGAAAATGTTCACAAAACTGTTCATTTCTTGAACTTGATTCATTGTTGTTTTATTAACCCTGAAGGCGCTTGTTAACCCGTTCAAAGATATATACGCTTTTCTATGCCTCTGCAGCAGATGACTTTTTTTAATGAAAATTTGCTCAAAAGGAGCAGTGTCTCAATTTTTCACAATGTTTTCAACTATTTTCAATCATTATAATTTTGCCTAGATGATTTCAAAGTCGTCTACTGCAGATCTGTTTGTATGTTTAATGATTGCCAGTCGTCTCAGGGATAAGGAGTGAAAATCTTGTTGAATTAGCAAGATCAAATCATGACAAATGTCATATTATGGTGTTGAAAATCTTTACATTTTTTTGTCTATGGTGCAATTTGGTACCCGTATTCAAATCAATCTTTTATCCTTTCCAATTTGCAGATTCGTTTTGATGTATCTGCTGCTATTGATTTTGATGCATTATTTTCAACTCAATTCAATACTTATACTTTCATTTACAGATATTTTCTGTATTTTTTTCTAGATGTTTCCAAAGTTGTCAGCTGCAGAATTGTTGTATGTTGGAAAAGGTTAAAAAAAATCCTAAACTTTGGAATTAAGAGACCTAGTTTGGGAAAGTTGTCAATACTTTGGATTTGGTCCTTTCACTTGACCCATCCAAAGAAGGTAAAAATATTGCTGATACACAAGTTAAATAAATCACACTAGGGTGAAGTAATTCTGGTTGAGCCGCTCAGAATAAATGTTTGACATGTGTTAACAACTACTTTTAACAGTACAGTCAAGTAACCCTTAGCGGATCATAACCAATAGCGGATCACTTTAATGTTCAAGACACGCTAACTAATTTATTAGACAAAATTGTTGTGTATAAATTGGCAGGTAAGTACTTTATGGTACTGAAGCGATAATAGAATAGCTAGGTAAGTTACCATTAGTTGATTGCCATTTTATTACCATGACCGAGTCTGAGGGTTTTTTCTCAAAATTTTATTTTCGACAATTTAGCCATTCCCAAAGACGCTGTTGCTTGAGATGACACCCCCCCCCCCCCCCCCCCCGGATCTGGCTTGTTTTCGAAAGGAATTAAGCTCTCATGGATATCTAACTACTGTATAAGTTTGGTTGAGATACAATTAAAAGTGAAGACTGTATCGTGTTAACAACCTCTTTTATAGCAATTTTGACCATTTCAAGGGCCATAATCCAGTCATGCATGGGCGGATCTGTGGCTGGTTTTCGAAAGGAACCGAGCTCTAATGGATATCTAACTACTGTATAAGTTTGGTTGAGATACAATCAAAAGTGAAGACTGTATCGTGTTAACAAGCTCTTTTATAGCAATTTTGACCATTTCAAGGGCCATAATCCAGTCATGCATGGGCGGATCTGGCTGGTTTTCGAAAGGACCCGAGCTCTCATGGATATCTAACTACTGTATAAGTTTGGTTGAGATACAATGAAGACTGTATCGCGTTAACAAGAAATTGTTTACGGACGCACGCACGCACACACGGACGACGGACAAATCGCCACGACATAAGCCCTTCTTGCCTTTGGCCAGTAGAGCTAATATACGGGTAAACAAATCGACGGCGAAGCCGGCGATGTTTCCCGTCAATAGGTAATGTGTATGAACTTTGCAAAATTTTGCTATACCGTCTTTCCAAAAATTGTGTCCAGAGTGGATTTTTAGATGCAGTCACGACTCTGCTACGTTTTGATTGGATGAAAAGAAAATATCGAAAAAAAAAAAAATTCTAGAGAAAATAATTAAATATGATAATACGTACTCGATAAAGGAACGAGCACAAGTAATTTTATGTGTGATAATTTCCGTTTATTAACACTCGTCTTCTATTTCTAAAACGAGTTCAAATAAAACTCGTAAGGGTTTTTTGACCTCTGACATTCTGGAAGTTATAAATCCAAATTCCTGTAATATGACGTCATTATATGACGTCATTCTATTAGTGGTGCAGAGGTAGAGCGTCGGCCTCTTGTATCAAAGGTCCCTGGTTCGAGTCCCGTGATGAGCGGGTCCTGACTTTGGGATTTTTTTTGTTTTTTTTGTTTCACAATCGATGTAAAATAAATAAGTTTAAACTAAATTTACCAAAAGGAAAACGACAGAAATTATAGGAAACGTTAGTTTGGCTTGTCACAAATGTAGTTCCGTGAATTATGGAATTGTTTTATTTGAAGTACTTTATGAAGGGCAAGTTGATTATTTGTTGTACCTGTCATCATATTTTCATGGATGTAAAATCTTAGCTATATTTTAAAGTTAAATATAAGCTTAACGTGATGATGATTTTTATATGAGTAGGTAGGACTCGTAATTGATGTAAATAACTGATCGTGCTGCAAGCAAGGGGCTAACTGCAGTTCGCGGGGAATTCTTCACAACATATAATAAATGTTTACCCGAAATAGGTAGCACCTATACTCATATTAAATGTTTACCCGAAATAGGTAGCACCTATACTCATATTAAGCTTTATTTGTTGAATATTAACAATTTCAGTTTACAAATTCAGACAAACAGTTCAGATTGTTGGAGACTACTAAACAAACGTCCAACAGATTTACTCTATATTACCAATTTACAGAACTTGTCATTTACCGAATTTTGTCATTTACCGAACTTGTCATTTACCGAAACCGAAAGTTGAAACCTCCGGCACCCGTTAATCTCGAGGGTATAAAAACGGGAAGAAGACGATGGTCAACACATTCCGCCTATAAATAAAGATAGGTGATTAATTGTCTGTGTCATACCATATATCACCCTCTTTCAGAGAATGTTGAAGCTGTTTAGTTATTTCAGATTTTTGAGTAGGAATTTCAGGAACTCCACCTTCCGCCATTTTGTTATAGAATGATAAACCGAAAGTTGTTTGTGTCGAGCGATCTCATTGGTTACTTATGAATTGATCGTTTTACTGACACCTGGGATTTTCCGGTATTTTTATTTTTAGAATGAATATATACCAGATCTATTATAAAGAAAAAATTACGTCACTTCATTCCATTTTCCTCATTAAAATGCCTCATAAACGATATATTCCATTACTGATTGTTTACGCTTATTTTAGGGAATAATGGTGAGGGTGTTGGGGGTGGTCGGGTAAAACAGGGATACTATATTGTAATATAGTGTCCCTGGGTAAAAAAATTGCCTCGGTATCGGGTCCGCACTAAATATATGATCGATTTAGTTCATTCGGCTCGAAGACACGGTTTCGCTTACAGTCAATTCATCCTGTGTAACCGTTTTGGAATGGGAGCCGGACAAAAGATCCCATGGACAAAAGATCCCATGCTATTTTTGGCAGGGTGGACAAAAGCTCCCACATCATGTTTACAGGGTGGACAAAAGATCCAATGTTATTTTAACAGGGTGGACAAAAGCTCCCGCATCATTTTGGCAGGGTGGACAAAAGATCCCACTTATATTATTATTGGTGTGAACTTTATAAATAACTGTGCTAATGACAATGACCAGACTGTGTGTTCATTGAATATGTCTGCATGAACTACTTTGAAAGCAGTTTTGTTTGAAAATACATGTATATCCACTTTTCATTGTTTTATTATCATGATGTGCTAAATTTTCAACACTAGTAGTTACCATATGCTATATATTGTTTGCTATATATTTACTCATAATTTTTAATATATCTATAGGTACTACCTATTTACGAAAAAAACGCAAGATAATTATAAACAAAAATTAAACAGCATACTTTGGCCATAAAAAGGGATTTGTGAGTAATTGACTAGACAATAATAATGTTAATGTCATGTTTCTTGCATTATCAAAACATATTTGGAATTCGTATTGCTGTCGTCTATTATTACGAACAGAAAATAATAAAGTAAAGACTTTCAGAAAATCAAGGAATACATTTATAATGAACGAGGTTAAAACATGAGGGCCAAGATGATCCTAAATCGATCACCTGCATTATGGTAAAGAAGCAAATAGATCAGCCCTTTTCTTATGCCACTTGGCGACTGCCTTTTTCAACCAGTCAATATGACTGGAACAAATGATGTAAATGGTCACATTTCTGCTAAACCATTTCCCTATTAGAGATGGTTTCTGAGGCCTTTGCAACAGACGATTTAGGTAAAGATTGTCGCCAAAAGAACAATTGCTCCTTATGAGAAAGTTATGCTTTTGCCACAATGTTTGATAAATAATTATACTTTGAATGAGTGAGTCAATAGCTCATGCATAGGAATATTGGGTCTTTCATGTTGATACCACATTTTTTGCGGGAAACGACATCGCTCCATTGACGTTACGCTAAGATGAAGTGTTACGGAAATGACGTCACGTCCTTCTTTGGCTACGATACAGTCAAAATTTAGTTTCGGGCGTAGAAGGTTAATGCTGTCGATTTTTTGAGTTCCATTTATTTTTAACTTTTCGTACAAATGTTAATTCCCACATAACACAGCACTTAAATGATCTTAAATATCGATTTAAAAAAAAAAAAAGGATTAAAAAGACGACAATAATGTTCAATCCGTGTTTTTCGTCTCATTTTTTACATAATCAAAAATCGATTTTAAAAAAAATGATTAAAAAGACGACAATAATTTTCAATCCGTGTTTTTCTGCTCATTTTATACATATCAAAAATACCGATTTAAAAACAAATGATTAAAAAGCCGACAATAATTTTCAATCTGTGTTTTACGTCTGCCTTTTATACATATCCAAAATGGCGGCCCCCATGGATTTTTCCAGTTTCATTTCAGAAAGCTTCATGGGTTATTGAAAAAAAAAAGAAAAAAAAAAACAAATCTCACACCCGTTAACTATAAGCGAAAAAACCCATTCATGTTTTTTTTTCGTATTAACAGGGAATAAATTTGACTTTATTAATGTTATTGTTTTTTTCTGGTTATTTTTCTATGAAATAATTTAATAAGAAGTAAATATACTCAACACCTTTACTGTCTGTCACCTTAAGACAAAAACCAGGATGGCTCATCAATATGGGATCTTTTGTCCATCCTGTCAAAATGGTGTGGGAACTTTTGTCCACCCTGTTAAAATAACATGGGATCTTTTGTCCACCCTATTAAAATGATATGGGACCTTTTGTCCACCCTGTCAAAACTAGCATGGGAGCTTTTGTCCATGGGATCTTTTGTCCTGTATTCTTTTGGAATAGCTATTACCGTTGTGATTACTTAAGGCGAATACAAAGATTTTGACTTGAAATTGACCATTTATTTAATATATTAAAAGATGTTAGTTTAATTAGTATTTGTTCATAAATGAAGACGTTGGATTAAGAGTATTGACTCTTTTCCACATACAACAGAATACTTTGAAAATACGGGCAAACAACCCTTTCCCACATGTAGACGCATTTTAACGCATCTGCAACAGACGACAACATTTCTCATTTCGCCACAATGTCTTCGACTATATTTTAAAAAAATACTTAAATATTTATTTATATAGGTTGTCTAGATATAAACCAACTCGGGCATCCATTATCCCTTTCATACATACAGACGCTTTTTGACGCCTCTGCAGCAGACAACTTTTGAAAACATACTGGCAAAAGAAGAACTTGGGCAATTTCTCCTTTTGTTACAATGTTTTTAACGCTTTTCAGTAATTATACTATTATTTATAGATATTTGCCATATTTTTATCTTGATGATTTCAAAGTGTTCTGCTTCAGATTTGTTGTATGTAGGAAAAGGTTAACTCAATTCCATCACGTATTTATTTCGGATTTGTAAGATACATACGGAGAGATGATTCTAAGTTGCGCCCCTAAAACGTAATACCCTCAATCCGCGCCAGCATTTGCTTAATCATTGGGCTTTCACATTGGCAAACAGTATTGTTATTACAATTTTCATCGCAAGTAAATTTTAACCTTTTCCAACATACAAGTCAGCAGCAGATGACTTTGAAAACATCTAGGTTAAAACACGAAAACATCTCTATAAATGAAATTTTATTTATTTAAAACATTGCACATGTCATCATGAGCAATTTTTTCTTTTGCTACAATCTTGTCATAAGAAGTCTGCTGTGTAACAGTCAAAATGCGCCTTCAGGTGGAAATAGGTTATAAACACAAATGAAGAAAATTGATCGAAATTCAACGCCGTTTTCAATGATAGTTCACTTAGCGCGGTTTGTTTCCTGGCTTTCTCGCACATGTTCTCCATACAACATTCCTCCGCGACGGTAACTGAGTACCTTCCAACATAGACATTATATCTCATTTGTGTAAGACGAATGACACTAGTCACAATGCCTTATATGTTAACCATTTCCCTCACACTAACACTTTCTTACGCCTCTGCAGGAGACTAATTTTGAAAAAAATATCGTAACAAAAGGGACAATTGCTCACAACGAGCAGTTTTTACAATTGCCACCATGTGTTCATATCTTTACAATAATTAAACTATTTTTTAAAGAGATTTTCCATAGTTTTGCCAAAGTCGTCTGGTGCAGATTTGTTGTATGCGGGAAAGCTCAAGGGAAATTAAAAGTGTTACCTATTTCGTCAGAAAATACCAAATTACGCCCCATGGTATATTTATAACTACAGGCTGCTTTTGAAAGACCTATACAGAATATGTGAACACTTTTGCATCAAATTATCATTTTTGCACAATATTTTCAACTGCTATCCTCGTCCTTGGATTTGTGCAATTTAAGTTACAAAACAGTTATGTGGTAATGAGTAGAAAAGGGAGTTTTTGAACGAACGAAGTCAGGCGAATAAAAGAGCGGTGCTCCAAGAAAATTAAGGTTTATCTGCGTATCCGTGCTATCATATCTTGACCAAACTGACATTCTGTATAAATGATTGCTATAAAAAATTGCTTTAAGGTTGGTTTTCGCTTCCCACCAGTCATTGATGGTTCTGTTGAAGTCAATGTGACGTGAACTAAGTAAGATCTGTGAAAAACAGGAGATTTCGCACAATGCGCATGCGCACTGGAAGTGCACCACAGCCGACATGTAATCCGTGTTATTTACTTTACTAAACCGACGCGCATAATTTTTGGCATTTTCTGTGGTAATAAACTCACGTAAATAAAGTAAGGTAACTACATGTATAACGGAGGATAGGCTGTTGTGGATTTATGTCCTTCATAAAACATGTAATAGAAAATATTTAACGATTTGTATTAGGATGTTATTTGTATGGGTGTCCAAACAAGCTCTCTATACTTAATTTTTATTTTAATTCCTGGTTATATTTCTATTTGGCTAGTACATGTAGGCAAGGTCTAGAACGTATGACATATTTAGGAACAATATGCAGCCCTATTAAGAAGCTAGAAAAACAGTCAGAATACCAGCCCTATATAATTTGGTAATCGGACAAAAAGAAACAGGATAAAAAGCAACGGGCAAAAAGTAACAGTTTTTGCCCGGATAACAGGCAACAGGACAAAAGGCAACAGTTTTATTATTTTCATGTCAGGTTTAATTATTTTTTTCTTTGATTTAATACATTTGTAACATATAATAGACATATTTCAGTAAACGTATTTATAATTTATCTTTTGTTTATGCGAAATTTTAACTTTATTTATCTGAAATTGCAATGTTTTTTCCACATTTCCCCACAATGTTTCCTTCCACCTTATTAAATATCTGACACAAAATATAATTGCGTGCACAGGAGAAATTGCTCATTATAAGCAATTTCTCCTTTTCCAATAATGTTTTCTTCATTTATTAAACATCTGACAGAAGACTAGCAATAGTTCTAATATTTGTGATAATTTTTGAGCAATTTCTCTTGTCCAACAATGTTTTCCTTTCTTTTTTTCAAATATCTTCACACGTAGATGTGTAAATAGTTTAATCCGACTCAATTTTCTTTGAACAATGAATTAAGGTATAAAACACATACAAATGTATCAAAATTAAAGAAAAATCATTACAATATCAAGAAGATACATTACTCCTCTGCTGGTTTGTGTCTTTTTCATATGTGTAGACTTAAACATATTGATTTTCATTGTATTTTGGAAAATGTGTTGCTTTTTATCCTGCTTTTTGTCCTGTTACTTTTTATCCTGTTTCTTTTTATCCTACAATCATATAATTTCACCTCGACTGTTGTTTTTATTAACGGCCTATGCAGCTTGGCGATTTCCCACTCGCATTTTAATGCATTTGCAGCAGACGACTTTTAAGAATATTTAGGAAACCATTGAGAAGATATGATCATAATTTATTGATAGCCGGCCATAAGCCCATGACGTGTTACATTTGTGCAAAACCAAACATGTTTTAGCTTTTCATGAATGTTTTTATGTTTCACACAGTTATCATCTTCTTAAGTCAAAACCGCCTCGGTGGTGATGTGGTAGAGCGTCCGCCTCGGATGCGGGAGGTCGCGGATTCGATTCCCGGACGGGTCGTACCAGAAACTTTACAAATGGTAGTAATGGCTGCCCTCCTTGACGTTCAGGGTTGCGGAGTTAGTACTACGACTGACGGGATTGTGTCAGGATAAATGGACCAGTGGTACTGGTAACTTATCCAGGAAACGCCGTGATATAACTGGTGTCAGGATAAACGGACCAGTGGTACTGGTAACTTATCCAGGAAACGCCGTGATATAACTGGTGTCAGGATAAACGGACCAGTGGTACTGGTAACTTATCCAGGAAACGCCGTGATATAACTGGTGTCAGGATAAACGGACCAGTGGTACTGGTAACTTATCCAGGAAACGCCGTGATATAACTGGTGTCAGGATAAACGGACCAGTGGTACTGGTAACTTATCCAGGAAACGCCGTGATATAACTGGTGTCAGGATAAACGGACCAGTGGTACTGGTAACTTATCCAGGAAACGCCGTGATATAACTGGTGTCAGGATAAACGGACCAGTGGTACTGGTAACTTATCCAGGAAACGCCGTGATATAACTGGTGTCAGGATAAACGGACCAGTGGTACTGGTAACTTATCCAGGAAACGCCGTGATATAACTGGTGTCAGGATAAACGGACCAGTGGTACTGGTAACTTATCCAGGAAACGCCGAGATATAACTGGTGTCAGGATAAACGGACCAGTGGTACTGGTAACTTATCCAGGAAACGCCGAGATATAACTGGTGTCAGGATAAACGGACCAGTGGTACTGGTAACTTATCCCGGAAACGCCGAGATATAACTGGTGTCAGGATAAATGGACCAGTGGTACTGGTAACTTATCCAGGAAACGCCGTGATATAACTGAAAAAGTGTTGAAAGCGGTGTAAACACTAAACAATCAATCAATTAAGTCAAGTAACTAGGGATATAAATCTAAGGTTAGAATCGGCGCTCTGGCATTCATTCTTCGAATTTCTTTCGGATAATTCGTAAGCGTCATTCGTCTTCCAATTGGCATACTAGTCTACATGAGACGGTAGTTGCATGGGAAGAAAGGTATCTATAGTCTAGTGCGAAACATCCAGGGTAAATACGTTAACTGACTGATCGCCGTGATATAACCGATATACCGTTAACATTGGCGTTAAACTCCAATCAATCAATTATATGACGTGTAACATAATAACCCCCTACGTTCTGGCAACGCACCACGAACGACACAATGTTACCTTTGAAACAATCTGTGTATTTAAGCCAACAAGTTTTGGAAAGAGTGTTCTTGTTCGCCAAATAGTTAATTCTGCACGGCGAGGGTAAATCAACTCAAAACAACCAACCAAAGGGTGTTCGGTTGAAAAGGAGGGAATGCGTGTAAGATGTAGCATAGCATAATATACATCAGAGATTGGGGGTGAGGTAGGGTTTTTGATGCGCGTTCGAAAGTCATGGAAGGGTTTTTACAACGCCAAGAATGCATCAATAAACAGACGATGCTGTACCTCTTTGTGTGTCACAGACGCCAACACGCAACACTAACAAATATATTTTTTCCTAACTTGGCTCATGATGAGGCAAATTGTCGAATATGCATTTAGGTTGACGGATTGATTAGAGTTAAATGTCATTTATTTTCATTGGTAATTCAGTTATATAACGGCAGCCAGTTCTCCATAACGTATGTGTGTTCGTGTCTTTCTCGCTATCACCTGTACTCCACGCAACATTGTTAACAGGCAACTGACTACATTCCAACATAGACTATTTAGCTCAATGGTGGAAGATGACGGACGCTTATTAAAATGACTTTTGTCAATCATCGGAAAGAATGCATGGCCAAAACAGGGGTTAAAACCCTCGACCCATGAATTGATCGTCTTCATTGTTACCGACAGAGATATATGAATTTAACTTTCCATGTTGGTATATCTAAAAGATTGATTGATTGTGTGGTGTTTTACGCCGCTTTCAATGTTTCTGTTATATCACGGCGTTTCCTGGGTAAGTTACCAGAACTAGTCTACTGGTCTATTTAATTGGACACCACGCAGTCAGTCGTAATGCTATCCCCGAAACCTTGAGCGCCTAAGAGGGCAGGCATTACTACCATGTTTAAAGTATTCGGTATGACCCGGTCGGGGATCGAACCCGCCATCTCCCGCACCCGAGGCGAAGGCTCTACCCCACTACACCACATAGGCACATAACCGATGTACTTGAAGGGCCATATTTACACGTCTAGGTCTTTGCTACATGTAGACTGTGACAATGAAGGCCGCCTTGACGTCCAAGTAGTTATATTGGCATAGTGGCCTTACAACTACAGTTTTTCTGTCAGAAAAAAACATGAACTAAGGTATACGCTGAACAACTTTTCTTATGGGTTAAACGCGCAAATCGTTTGGGTCATTTTATTAAGTAATAACAAATGTTTTGTTTTTTAAATGTTTAATGCATTGGTATGTTTTACAACAGAGATCTTGAGTTTGTATTGCAGTAACCCCCCTTCAGAAGGTCAATACTTAGTGTCCCACCGTCAGCGGCAATACCCAATGGCGGCACGACGGTCATGATGGAGTGCCCTTGGGCAAATCACATTTCCTAGCCTAGTATTGGTTTATTTACCAAGGGATCTGTCGCCGTGACATAACTGAAATAATTTTGAAACGAAATGTCATAGAAATGATTTAGTTGTCGTTGTGTGATATAGTCGCATTCCCGACGAACAATGACCAGTACTAGGCTAGAAAACAGGCCTTGCCCAAGGACACTCCACTATGACCGTAGTGCCGCGGATCGAACCCGGAACACCCGGTTTCAAATCCCAGACGCCAACCACGGCGGATTCCTTGCAGCATATTTGTATATAGCATATAAAGGGTTGACAAGAGCGTCGCAAGCGAACGCCAACGCTCTTCTACGTTTTTTCTAAGTCGAAAAAAGGGGCATTTCTGAACAATTATTAAAGCCAGAGTTATGTGACTTGGTATAGACATGTGTATTGTTCCTAGGAACATACATGTGTACCAAGTGTCATTAGAAAATGTTGAACGGTTTTTGAGTTATGAGATAAGGTGAAAGTTTGTTGACAATGACGCAGACGACGACGATGACGCCAAGGGTATCACACTAGCCGAACTTCGAAAAACAGACGAACTATAAATCTTTTACATGGGTAATGTTCGGTTGATCAATAAAAACATAAAACCATAACATACAAAATTTGAGTTTTATTTCCATAGACGGAAAGTTGATTCCACTGTTTCTTACGTAAATTGTGTAGAACATTAAACTATATAAAGAAAGAAACAGTTCACAAAACATGATAAATAATATATATGAGAGTCGTCTGGCGATTTAAGGTCTTATTACATGCTCAGTGAAGACTCAACTCCCACACAGTTTAACCAGTCTCCACTGCCCACCTATCTGTCATATACATCTAAATACATCCTCTGACATAAGAAACTAGGCGTATAGCTATATTAGGGGTATGTCAACGTAACTTAAAACCTTTCCCACTAACACAAGCATTTTGAAACATCTGCAGCAGACAAAGAACACATTGTGGCAAAAGGAGGTACTGCTAATAATGAGAAATTTCTCAAATTGCCACCATGTTTCCAAATCTATTCAATAATTTGCTTTATTTTAAAGACATTTGCCCTATTTCGACCTGGACGTTTTTAAAGACGTCTGGTTCAGATGTGTTGTATGTGGGAAAGGGTTAAATGATGCCAAACCGTAGAGCCATCAATACCCTAAATCCCCAGACGAGGCTCACACATAAATAGTCTTATATACACCCACTAGATTTCGTTCTTCCTTCTTTTATAACCATTTAAAGCTTTATAAAGCAGAACAAATATTTATATAACAGTCATGAACACAATTTGTAATTTGTGTGAAAAAAATATAAAGGAGACATGTATGAAGAAGTTATATGAACGACACTCCGCAAAAACAAACCAGAAGGCCTTTGTGACCAGAGTAAATCCAGATCAGTCAGCGCATCTGCGAAGTCTAATCTGGCCCTGCAATGCTCGCCAATTAGTCATCGAACGTTTCAAGAACCATGTGAAAAATAGTATACATTTAGATTCTCAGCATGGATGCGCAGGCATGTCTTTTTTCCACACATTGTAATCATTACGTTAAAGGTTGATTTTCCCGGAATGCCGCTCATATATATATATAAACATAGCTTTTACAAAAATAATAGTGTTTAAAATGAACAATAAAGGCGTTTCATTACAAATTTGAAAATAATATATTAATACACAATTTTATGACCGGATTTCTGTATTGTTATTAGGCTTATTATGTTATGACCCATGATTATATCAGATCACAATGTTAATTTTGTTTTTTCGTTGGGAATTATAAAACAAGACTGTTCTTAGAACCTGAAGTGTCGCCTGCCATTATATCAAAAACGTGATGTGATGGACAGACGACGGAGAAGTGACCTTTGCTGTTTTCGTTCCAAGGCAAGCGACAGAATTGTTTTTGTAATTGTTATATTATGAGAAAAGGGAGCTATGTATCAACATGGTAATTACATGATTCCTTATGCTATACGATACAATGATGTTGGTATTTATGCATAAGTTAGTAAACATGATATGATACTTAGTCTTTAACTATTGTAGAAGATTGAGAAATAAAAGCACGAATACATAAACATTGTGAGAAAAGGAGAAAATGCTCCATGATTTTTGAGCCATTTCCCTACAATATTTCCAACTGTGTATTATAACAAGAGCACCGCAGACGCTCGACTGATAGAAAACAGAAAAAAAAACTGAGCTAAACAAAAACCCTTAACCGGACGACCACGCCGCCGACGCCAGGGGCATGACAATAGCTCTCGTTTTTTTTTTCCAAAAGTCGAGCTTAAAACAAATGCTTTCATTTTGTCCACAGATGTTTTCAAAGGAGATGACCCTTCATGCAACAATAATAACCTTTCCCCCTGCAGACCCATCTGCAGCAAACACATTTTGAAAACATTTTGGCAAAAAGAGAAATTGCCCATCATAAGCAATTTCTCCTTTTGTCACTTAGTTTTCAACTCTATCTTATACTTTCATTATGTAGATATTTTCCATATTTTTGCCTAAAAGTTTCGAAAGTCATCTGCTGCAGATATGTGCATGCGGGAAAGGTTAAAAATCTACATAGGTCAAGCTATAAACTGTACCTTATAAGCAACTTTAAACTAGTTTTCAATCAAAATAGAAACCATAAATATAAAACATATATCTATACTCACACACATCATGTTTATAAAAAAGAATTAATACTGTGAAACTTATTCTTGGTCATATTATAGAAGTAAAGTTATGAAAAAAATAATACATAAGCAGGATTCAACATTTATAGTTTTTGGTTTGGTGTACCAAAGGACCATCATCTTCTGGTTTCACTGACTGAATTGTACAGAAATATAGGGAGGGAGCAAGCAGATTATCTGATTTATGGAACTTTGGGTGTCTTCGTAGTCGGACACTGCTAGGGTCGAATGCTGAAAAGATCTAGGGCACTTCAATGAATGGAATACAGCATCACATGAGCTCAAGTCATAGAACAATATAGGAAAACAGACCTTCAAATATGTCATGGTTAACTATTTCGTTAATTAAGACCACAGTTGATGCCTTTTAAGCAGATGACTTCTGAGTGTGAAAGGAAAGTAGAAATTATTCAAATTAAGTAATTTCCTGCATTTTTTTTAACAAAGGGGCAAAGTTATACTTTAAATATAATTTTCCAGGAGTTAAAATGATTTCTACGGATGTTTCAAGTACAGACATCTCTAAAATATCACATCAGGAAAATGGTTAATAAGATTCAAGGTTATATTGAATTCATGCCCATTCTTCTTTTTAACATTCATAGCACTTATCTGTGATCTCTAGACCATTAACCTGATATGATCTTTTTACAAGCATCTGCTTTAACCCCTTCTCACATAAAGCAAATCTGCAGCAGACGACTTCTTTTCAAAGTCTACTGCTGTATATTTGCTGTATGAGGGAACTTGAAAAGGTTAAAATACATACATTTATCACAAATATTATGCTTAGAGTGGAATTATAATTGGTTTCAATTGTTTTCTGGTGTACTTTGAGACTTTTCCGGATATAATATATTTGTAATTGTAGACGCATTTTGACATACATATTGTCAAAGTTGCCTGCTGTGGAAAACGGTTAAATACTATTGGCTTGCTGTTAATACACAATATACTTGTTGTCACATCATTCGAGCAGGGACGTAGATTATCAACGTCCCTGATTTGAGTTAGCATTACTAAGACGCCTTCCTTTGTTGATCATGGCCGTACACAGGAATTTAACAAAGATGAAGTCCATGCCTTTTCCTCCAGAAAGTCCAAGAAGAGAGTAAGGGGATTTCTCCTCCAAAAAAGGCATTTAAATTAATTTGAAAATCTATGATGATCAGTAAAACACAAGATTTACAGTCTATGGCAGCAGTTTCAATGCAATATTTATTAACCCTTTGTCATGTATGTACAGCAAGTTTGCAGCAGACGACTTTTAAAACATGACTTTCAAAACATTTTGGCAAAAATATGAAAATGTCTATCAATAAAAATATTATTTTGGATTAATTTAGAAAAAGATTTTTGAACTGGGGAAATTGCTCAATATGAGCAATATCTCCTTTTCCTACAATGATTTCAAAAGTCGTTTGCTGCAGGACAAGGAGGTTTAATTGAACTAGTTCTAAACAGGGACTACATACAGAACTTATGACATGATAGATGAATAATGAATGAATGAGAATTATCACATTAATGCTTGCACATAGTCAAGAATGTCCTTTGAATTCACCGAGATTTCATAAAAACTAATTTTCCTAGGAGCGATTATCGGCTTATAAGCCAAATGTTTGTTATTGCCCCTTTTTTAAAACCTTCTGTCTGTTTAATACCAAAGTTAATACTGTAGGATTTCGTCATACGCAGGTTTCATGGCTGTCTCTATGTGAATAAACGAAACAAAAAACACAAAACTTAAAATAAAACAACACATGCTGGGTAAGTATTAAACAAAATGTGAGGATAACATAAAACAATGGTGACGGATGTAGATAAATAGATTGATTGATTGGGGTTTAACACTTTTTCAGTCATACCACGTCGGCCAGTTCATGTACTTGTGTGTTTCCTGGCTATTTCCCACCAATACTCCAGTCTTCCCAAGCAACTGGCTGCTTTTCCACATAGACTGTTAGAGGTAACCTATCTAGGGAACAACTGTGCTCCAGAGTCATACAGCTTGACCAGAAAGCGGAAATTGAAGATCCTGCTCAGAAACTTTTGATTTGGTTGGGTCTAAAAGCAGTGTTATTTTTTAAAGGAATTTAATTTTCCAGATGGAACATATTTTCATGAAAAGTTAAGGAACTGAAACAAAGCAAGAGTTTTCCCCCAGCGTATTACAGTCGAAAGTTCTGTTCAATTGAAAGAAAGTATTCCAGCAATTAATCAGGCAAGTAACCCCTTTTTATATTCACAACATGGTTATGCGAAGAATCACATGACTAACTATGGAAGCCTGATATACAGACGACCAAGGCAGGCCTGTCAACATTTTATAAATTTTCTATTTTTTTTAAAAAAAATTCAATCAAATGAATTTTAGAAGACATTGGCCAAAATAGTTAATATTAATTGTTAATAACTTTGCTTTTGTTTCAGATATAGTTATTGTTAATATAAATTAACAGGAGACATATGAATCATTTGAATCCATTTCCCAGAAATAGGTAGATACAGTATATCACGGGGCCAGTTCACCTACCCATGTATTTCCTGGCTTTTTCACACCAGTACTCCTTACAACAGTCTTTCCAAGCAACTGGCTGCTTATCTACAAAGACTGTTTGTCCATTAGTGGAAGAAGAGTCCAAATCCTCCCACACTAACCATTCGGCCTGAGTGGATTCCATTTATCTATTTAGAGTTAATTATTTATATTCTCCTTTCTTTCAATAATATTGGACATAGTTTACTGCATGCAGGGACAACATATTGAATGTTTAAATAAATGCAAAAGTTGTGTTAAATGAAAACAGAAACATTCAAAATTTAAGTGAAATAAACTGTTACTGTAAATTAACGCTTTCCCACATGAAGACGCGTTCTTACGCCTGTACAGCAGACGATTTTTGAAAACATTGTGGCAAACAGTAAATAAGGAATTTCTGTTTGCCACAATATGTTCAACTCTATTTAATAATTAAACTCTCATTTATGTAGATTTTTCACACTTTTGTCAAGATGTTTTCAAAGTCATCTGCTGCTAATTTGTAGTGTGTTGGAAAGGGTTAAAATATTAGTAAGAACGAAATAAACCAACAATATTAATTCATATCCACAACAGTCATGCATCTTTGAAACAGCTATGATCCCTGATATCAACTGGCAAAAAATGTCAGCGTATGACTTAAAACAATCCACTAACCGGCTTCTTTTCCTAGTTTGAGATCAATTACTCTTTTCCATATACAGACGACTTTTAAAAACATTGTGGCAAAAGAAGAAATTGCTCATGATGAGCAATTTCTCCTTTTGCCACAATTTGTTCAACTGTATTGGATAATTATACTTTCATTTACATAGATATTCTTCTTTTATTTTTACTAGATGTTATTTAAGTCTTCTGCTGCAGATTTATTGTATGTTAGATAGCCAGTTAGGAGAAAAAATAATCCCCTAGGTTGTTTACACTTACTCAGACTCGGACGAAATGCTGCCTCTATGAGTCAGTACTTTAACGGTCATCTTACTCGGTGAACTTAACGGACTTCCCAATCTCTGTACTGGACTTCTCGGAGTAGCCCGTGGGGAATGTTTTAAATGTGGTGACCCGAACGGGGATGGTACTACCTCCCGACTTTGGCCGCCGCTGTTTGATTCGTGCACGAGACTGTCGGTTCTCCTTGGAGGTGATATTATATATTCCCTACCTATGTTAAATGGTGAATCAATTAAATTATAATATACATGTACATCATTTACCTAATATTCTGTTGTTATTTCGCACTCCATTCAATTAAACAGATGACATTTAATACCATTGCAGAATATGAACCAAAATTTCAAATGTTACCAATATTCAAATATTCTTCTAATGTTTTCAAAGCGGACATAACTAATACTATAATATCAGGAAATCGGTTTAACTTTTCGAACATACAACAAATCTGCAGCATACGACATTGAAAACATTCGGGTAAAAATATGGAAAATCTTTATAAATCAGAGTAAAGTCATATTGTATAGATATGAAATAAGTGTGGCAAAAGGTGAAATTGCTGATTATGAGCTATTACTCCTTTATCCACAATGAATTCAAAAGGCGTCTGCTACAGATAAACCAGAATGCTTCAACAAGTTGGAAAGGGTTTAATGAAGGCTTTGACAGATAGACTGTGTATTCACAGGTTTTTCCGAGATTCATTGTTTAAAATTCAGCTCATTTTTCTATCATCATATCCTATCCTTAACCCTTTCCCACTTTTAGACGCGTTTTGATGCATCTGCATCAGGACTTTCGAAAACAATGTTGCATGATGAGCAACATTTTTCTTTAGCCACAGTGTTTTCAAAGTCGTCTCCTGCAGTGTTGTACATGTTACGGGTTAATTATCTATGTTTACCTGTACACTTAACTTGTACAAATTTTGATTTGTTAGCACAGGAAAAAAAGACCAATTACAATGCACATGAATCAACACATTACACATTTTATGCAAAATAAATAAACTTGGAATGTAACTTAAATAAATAAACAATGCAATATAATATTTCAAACACAATATTGTACATGCTCAAATTTAACTTTATACAATTCTTTTATATATACAATTATGCAAATTAGGTATGCCTAATTAGGTTTACTGGTCAACAGTCTGGAAATCCCTAAATACCTTACATGAACATTTTGTTTGCAGCTTATAAATATCAGGACTCTGGGACTGATGACCAGAAATGCCTTATAAGCTTGAAATAATTATTTTGCCATTTTAAATTATTGGTTCCATCATTCCTATTGCACTATCTTCATCACATCGGGATAATCCGCTCAAAGTACTCCATCACTGAAACATTTCAGCTGGAAAACATTTACATTTACTTGTAAACGTTTCAATGTTTCTTGAAAAACAGTACTTCTTGAAAAGTTTCTAGGACTTTTCCCTTTCCCACATACAGCAAATCTGCACCAGATAATTTTAAAAACGTTCAGGCAAAAATATAGTTAATCTCTATAAATGAAACTATAATAATTATTGTTTCTAATTGCCATCTGCTGTAGATGTATCAAAATATGTCTTAGGTGGGAAAGGGGGTAAACGTCCACTGGAGTACCAAAAGGACTTTGAATATGCGATGTGACTTTTAGATTCAGTTTTGTGTAAAGAAAGGTGAGGAGAACATTCCCTGCCCGTATCTGGCTGTACCTTTATACTCGGGCGTCTGCAAGGTTACATCGGGCTGAATACTCGACAACGTGGTGGGCTGGTCAGTTCCCCGGTACTCTGTATCGCTGCCCCGTGGTGAACCATTAAACTGTGGGTCACCAGGCCACTGGCCTTGTGGGTGATTGGGCTTCGGCACGAATGAAGGGGAGGGATTACCTGAAAAGTAAGGCAGTAATAGTATCCTCTTATACAAACACATAGCTACAGAATTATTGTCTATCTGTGGGACAGACCATTTTACTACAAATGCAATATAATATTATACACTGTAATAGATTCAGTTACTGAAGGAGGCCATCAGGCCAAATGTTTTATAACGATACATTTTGTCCTTATAGAAAATCTTTTTACTTCTATCTTTTCCGACTTGCAGATGCAAGCAGACGTGTCTAAACTGACTTCTTTTGAAAACATTCTGATATTAACACTTTCATTTACAAAACTTTTCTGCAGCAGATTTAGTATTATGTGGATTAATTGATTAAACAAGTTTCCAGTTATATCACAGCCAATCCTGGGTATGGTACCATTACTACTGGTCCATTTATCCTGACACCAGCCAGTCAGTCATAATGCTAACCCCGCAAGCCTGAGCGACAATGAGGGCAGCCATTACTACCAATTTTAAAGTCTTTGGTATGACCTGGCAGGGGATCGAACCCACAACCTCTTGCATCAAAGGTGGATGCTCTACCACTACACCACCGGGGCAGTCATCATATATCCGGGAAAGGGGGATATAGATAAATAGAATCAACTGTTTCCAGTGTATTATTACCGGACATCCCAGTATAAATGTGTTCAAAAGGGTTTTGATAATGATGCGAGGATGGCACTTGATAATGAGAATGATCTCCCTGCTGCGCTAGTTGAGGTTGAATGGCATTGGGTTGGGGTGAAGCTCTGTGCTGTATGTCCTTCTGTTTTAATTTCGCCTGCTCCATGGCCTCTTCTGTAATGCACACAGTACTATGGGATTACACGGGGTTAATAATATTCCTCCACTCAAGTTTGATATACCTTCCCCACATGTAGACTTATTTTGAAGCATCTGCAGCAAGAGGCTTTTAAAATATTGTGACAAAAGGAAAAATTGGTCATCATGAGTAATTTCTCTTTTTACCAAAATGTTTTCGACAGTATTCTATAATAATGAAATGGATTAATTTTGATTTTAATAAAGGTTTTCCATAATCTCGCATGGCTGCTTTCGTCTGCTGCAGATTTGTTTTATGTGGGAAAAGGTTAAATCTGATAATGAGTGTATCATTTTTAATGTTCTTGTTATAGTAGTTGCCCTGCGAAAACAGCAATATACTTGGAATCATCCAAGAGCACCGTGTACGGCACAGACGCTCGACTGATAGGGAGAAAACAGAAAAGAAAAAAAACAAGAGCACCGCGTACGGCACAGACGCTCGACTGATAGGGAGAAAAAAAGTAATAAAAAAATGAGCTAAACAAAAAACCTTAACCGGACGACGACGCCAGGGTCATGACAATAACTCTCGTTTTTTTCAAAAGTCGAGCTAATAAAAAACCTTAACCGGATGACAACACCTTCAGTGTAGATTTTCTAAGTCCAAAAGGGGGGATAATTTGGTCAATATTAAGTTCAGGGTTATGGAACTTGTTGTATCAAGTTATGTTAAGACATTGAATAAGTTTAGGAAGTTTCAAAGCTATAGGTAAATTGTGTTTCAGTTATCACCATTTTTCTCCCTTCAAATTAGATTTTCTAAATCGAAATGGGGAGATAATTTTGTCAATACTATTTACAGAGTTATGAAACTTGTTATATAAGGTCAACTTAAGACACTCAGCAAGTTTGTGAAGTTTCAAGCAAAAAAAAAGAAAAGTTTTTAAGATATGAAAAATCATGAGTAAAAAATTGTAACAGTAGTAGTTTGTTAGAAAACAGAAAAAAGGCTGAGCTGAACAAAAAACCTTAACCGGACGACCACGCCGCCCCACCGCCGCCGCCGCCGCCGCCAGGGTCATGACAATAGCTCTCGTTTTTTTCAAAAGTCGAGCTAAAAATGACAAAAAACCTTAACCAGACAACCACGCCGCCGCTGACGCCAGGGTCATGACAATAGCTCTCGTTTTTTCAAAAGTCGAGCTAAAAATGCAGGACAAAAAAATGAGGACATATATAAGTAATATTTCTATAGGAAAGTATACAACTTTTAACCCTTTCCCACATACATCAAATCTGAAGCAGATTACTTTGAAATGATCTTCTCAAGATATGGGTAATCAATAGAGATGAAGGTATAATAACTAAAAGAATTTTTTTTTCAAAAGTTTGTCTGCCACAGATATGTCAAAATGCATCTAAAGGTGGGAAAGTGTTAACCCTTAAAACATTGTAAGATGAGAAAATGCTCATAATGAGCAATTTGTCTTTTTACCACAATATTTTCAACTCTTAAAACAAATTGCATGTGCATTTACAAATCTTATCGACAATTTTGCCAAGATATTTTTAAAAATTATGTGCAGAATTGTACAATGAGCAAATCTCATTTTGTTTTCAACTCTATTGTGGCATAAGGTTGTCTGTGTCAAGAATTATTTCATAAGTTTAAATATTACCATCAACACGAAACAAAGCAATCACCAACCATCACCATGACATCAACATAGTCCCCCTTTCCCCTTCAAAACTTATGTTCAATGCAACCAACAACAAGAGAGCCATGGAGCGAACGCCAATGCTCGTCTGTTTTTTTTTAAGTCGAAAAAGGGGCATTTCGGAATAATTATTAAAGCCAGAGTTATGTGACTTGGTATAGATGTGTGCATTGTTCCTAGGAACGTGCGTTCCAAGTTTCATTTGAAAATATTGAATGGTTTTTTTTTAGTTTTGAGGTAAGGTTAAAGTATTGTTATGACACCACCGCCAACGGTATTACAATAGCCCGACTCTTTTTCTTAAAAAACAAACAGATGAGCTAAAAAATACAGTTGCCACAGTTAACCCTTTTCCACCTACAACAAGCTTGAAGCAGCCGACTTTGAAAACAAAATAACGAAAATCTCTATAAATGCAAGTGTAATCTTTGAATAGAGTTGAAAACATTGTGACAAAAGGAGAAACATGAGCAATAATTTCTCCTTTTACCAAAATGTTTTCAAAATGTGTCTGCATGAGGGAAAGGGTTAATAGTGTATTTTTTTTCCATTTGCAAAGAAATGAAATAGAGATAAAAAAGATATTGCTGATAAGACGAAATATTTCTACATTATATTTACAGAATTATTTACTTTACATCAATTGCAAAACAAGCTTTCAGATTATATCAATCATAATCTATGTTTGCTTCCTGGAAACAAAGACCAGAAGTCAAAACTTTATTTACAAAATCATTTGTAAAATTTGTTTTTTCATTTGGGTGTTACACCATTTTTATCATTATTTCGATTATATCAGGGCGACAGTTCACTTATTCATGATCCTGGGTAAAAAAATAGAACTAGGCTAGAAAATGTGCCTTGCCCAAGGGCACTCCTCTTGGCCGCCATGCCGCTACTGGGGATCAAACCTAGGATGCCCGGTCCCAAATCCTTAACATGAACCACTCGACCACCTGTAAAAGAGCAGTGCTCTAGAAAAACCAAACTTATGGCATTTGCAACAAGTGTAAATCTAGATCACCCTGCTCATTCATCGACTGATCTGGATTTGTACTGTTCAATAAATCAAAGAGACCTCTCATATATAGTGCACATTTTGATCACATAATAAATCTATGCAAATTCTAAACTTGTCAAAAATGGTGTTTGCAGATCACTGCTCAAGTTATGGTGTGTCACAGGGGAAAAGTCCAGGAGACATGGGATTGTATGTGTGTTACAATGTACAAACATTTGGATATTGTGTTGAGTATACACATTTTACCAGGGATCGGGAAAGAAAGGAAATATAACATGGAAAAGAACAAGAATTCTCCAAGAAAATGTGTTCTTATAAATAAATTACAATTTCAACCAGGACCTACATCACATTATATTAGCTATGGAAGCTTTGTGACGCCTCTGCATCAGACATCTTTTGAAAACATTGTGGCAAAAAGAGAAATGACTCATGATCAGCTAGTAAATGCTATCCGAACAACCCTGAGTGCCAAGGAGGGAAGCGATTACCAACACTTTTAAGGTTTTTAAAATGACCTTCCCGGTGTGGAACCCTGGTCTCTCAAGGCAGACTCTCTAACCACTACTTAACCAAGGAGACGGTATTATGGGGAGATTGTAAACATGGGTTATAAATATAGGACCAAGTTCCAGCATACACAACACGAATACCCTGTTTCCAATTTCACCTCAAACAATGTTTGTATTTACCTGACGATACTAGCTTGTGAAAGTAATGTAGCAATATCTGAGCATCTGGTAGGGGATAGGAATGAAGAGAATCAGTGTTTAACCCTTTCTCACATGAAGGCGGATTTTAAATCATCTTCAGCAGACAAGCTTTGAAAACATTGTGGCAAAAGAAGACATTGCTCATAAAGAGCATTTTTTTCTTTAACCACAATGTTTATCACCTTTCTTCAGTAGTTTCATTTATAGTTACATGCATATTCGTTTTAAGAGATTTTCCAAACTTTTACCTAGATGTTTTCAATGTCGTCTGCTGCAAATTTGCTGAATGTGACAAAAGATGAATTCATTACAGGGTATAAATAGACAAGAGGGCCATGATGGCCCTATATCGCTCACCTGATTTAATAGAACTTCAATAGTTTTCAAAGTTTTTACACTTTTTAGGCCAATACTTTTGGACAAGAAGATTTTTAAAGTTTTAACAATGCACATATATATAAGGAAAACAAGCTCCGCCCCCTGGCGGCCATGTTTTTCAACGGATCAAAAATATTTAACAATCTTGGTAAAGGGTGCACCATGGAACATTTGTGCAAAATTATTTTCAAATCGGCCCAGTACTTTTGGACAAGAAGATTTTTCAAAGTTTAAACAATGCACATATAAGGAAAACAAGCTCCGCCTCCTGGCGGCCATGTTTTTCAACGGATCAAAAATATCTAACAATCTTGGTAAAGGGTGCACCATGGAACATTTGTGCAAAATTATTTTCAAATCGGCCCAGTACTTTTGGACAAGAAGATTTTTCAAAGTTTAAACAATGCACATATAAGGAAAACAGGCTCCGCCCCCTGGCGGCCATGTTTTTCAACGGATTGGAAATATTTGAACAATCTTGGTAAAGAGTGTCCCAAGGAACATTTGTGCAAAATAATTTTCAAATCGGGCCAGTACTTTTGGACAAGAAGATTTTTAAACTTTTAACAATGCACATATAAGAAAAATAAGCTCCGCCCCCTGGCGGCCATGTTTTTTAACGGATCGGAAATATTTGAACAATCTTGGTAGAGGGTACCCCAGGACCATTCCTGTGAAGTTATTTTGAAATCTGTCCATTTGTTTAGTAGGAGAAGTCATTTGTAGGAAATTGTTAACAGACGCTGACGACGACGACGACGGACGCCGGACGGTGAGTGATCACAAAAGCTCACCTTGCACTTCGTGCTTAATTGAGCTAAAAAAACAAGATGTTGAAAGGTAGACATGCTTCGTCTTTTATTAGGTCAAAAAGGACGAGAAGTGATCCCTAAAATTATGTATTCATATAATGTATATACTCAAAACCATCAGTTATCAAGGCAAGCAAGTTGGAAGTAACACATGTGTAACCTGCCAATCAGTCACTTAATCCCCGCTTCCCACAAACAATAAATCTGCAGCAGACGACTTTGAAAACAATTTGGCAAAAACATGAAAAATCTCCATAAATGAGAGTTTAATTTTTTGATATCGTTGAAAACATTGTGGCAAAAGGAGAAATTGCTTGTTTTCAAAAGGTCATCTGCTGCAGAGCAGTGAGAAAGCAGCTGTATGAGGGAAAGGGTTAATGAAAGATTGGATAAAAAGACAGACAGACAGATGGACATGCAACAGACAAGTGATCCCTTATAATGCATCATCCTGCCAAGGCAGACGACACACAAAAAGAATTTTAGAAATATTTTATAACATCAATGACATGAAGTCATTGTTCATGTTAGTCACTCAAAAAATATAATCATTGTTAAAGGGAGGTAACTCTCGATATATGGATTGGTGATGGCTCAGGAATGATCAATGCATCAAGCAAACATATTACCTTGTACAAGTTTAATGTCTTTTATTACACTAGATATTCTGTTGGCAGGTAAGGAAAATAAGATGTATTATTTTATGCTAAGCCATGAGAAAGCAACAAATATCAGCAAGTTTGATCTCTAAGTCTTTGTTATGTGATATCAAGTTTTAATACTGTTTGCTTTGATATAGAATTTCATCACCATAGAAAATAGTGATAGCAAATAAATTCAAAAGCATGTAGCATTAGCCTAAACTGATATGACACTGCAACGAAACAATGTCCTTTACATAATGACATGACTATATATTTTTGACAATTTTAAATTAGAAATTTAATACTGAAATAAAAGGCAATGATCGATCTCTTCTAGTATTCAAATGACAGTAATTTAACCCTTTCTCAAATGCAGACAACATTTAAGAACATTGTGGCAAAAGGAGAAATTGCTCATAATGAGCAAGTTGTGAGCAATTTCTCCTTTTGGTGCAAGGTTTCTAACTCTTTCAAATAATTACACATAGAGATATTTATTATATTTTGCCATGATGATTTTAAAGTAGTCTTCTGCGGATTGACTACATGCTGGACAGATTTAATTCAATCCTAAGAGAAATGTTTAATCGGGTTTAATAAAAGTCATTAATAAATATATAATCAAAAGCTTTTACAGCTGTATGCTAGCATGAAATCATTCAAAGCATATATAGCTCAAACAAAAATTATCCTTTAAATCATTATCACTCACCAATTTTCTTATTTTTAGGTAGCTGCTTTTCCCAGTCCATTCGAGCGTCGATGTCGTCATCATCGTCTGAAGAGTGACTCGAGGCGAGGTCCAGACTGACTCGTTCAGACATTTCACTGTCAGAATCAGAGTCATTTCCATCGCCCTTGGCACGAATCTGAACTGTATTGTGATCTAAGGTAACAAGGAAAACTTATGACTGATTGAATGTTTAACCCCTTTCCCTCATACGACAATTCTGCGGCAGATGACTTTGAACATATTTTGTCAAAAAATAGAAAATCTCTATATTTGAATGGATAACCTATGACTTAAACTGGAAAACATTGTGGCAAAAGGAGAAATTGCTAGTTTTGAGCAATTTCTTCTTTTGTCACTATGTTTTCAAAAAGCCGTCTGCTGCAGAGGTTTTCAAGGCTGCTCGTTGAAGACAAACAATGCCAGCCCCTCACAATAATTTGAAAAAATGAAAGGCCATGTCCAGGCTCAAACTCATGACCCCTGAATTGAAAACAAAAGTTGTAACCAACTGATATGATATAAACAAATACTTATCAAGATTATGTGGATTGAATCAAACGCTAATAGCTGATTGTAGGTCTCTCCGCAAAGGCATGTTTGCAAAAACGACCTTTCATAGATACTTGTAACTAACCCTTACCCACTTACAGCAAATCTGCAGCAGATGATTTTAAAACTAGCCAGACAAAAATGTAAAAATATTTTTTTAATGAACGCAAAATGATCTAAAAGAGTTGAAAACAGTGGCAACAGTGTTTTCAAACGAAAGCGCCTATTTGTGGAAAAGGGTTTAATGGGTTTGTATTTTTGATGAATCAGAGTTCAAAATTATTAGAAAACATATCTATATAGATATAAAAAAAGAAAAGAAAACATTCATTTCAACCTTTTCTCAAACACAGATTCATTCTGATGAATCAATAGCAAATTTTGAAATCGTGGCAAAATGAGAAAGTGCTCATGATTATCAATTTCTCCTTTTCTCCCAATATTTCAATTACACTAGAGATTTTACATATTTCAGCTCGGATGTTTTCCATTGGAAGTCATCTGATGCAAATTATATTTTTATATGTGGGAACAAATGATCAGTATATAAATCAGATCTAATCTTACCGAGTTCATCGCCCTTTTCTGGATTGTAGCCATATGGGGTGTGCATTCCATTATTTTTTGGGTATTTCATTGAGGCATTGTTCCCGGACGTTGACGAGCTAACACTTCGGAGGTACTCCTCTCCCTTGTAGATCCCGCCGCTACTCTTACTCGTGGATCTACTCGTTGTGGATGTGGTGGAGATACCAACCGCCCGGCTCATTGGTCCGTCGCACGAGTCATTTCTGTACGCTAAAGCTGATTTCTGTAATATAATGTCAGACTCAGGATGGTACTCAATTTTGTAAAGTGATTGTTTAATTTAAACTTATTTATTCATTGGTCCGTCGCACGAATCATTTCTGTACGCTAAAGCTGATTTCTGTATAGGTTTTTCAAATTTTTATCCAGATGTTCTTATGTTTTATTTTATATGCACGCTAGATTACCTAAGCTTTCGATGTACCATATACCTCCATACATTCATTAATTCCAGATATTGTCAAAGTGGTCTGCTCTGCATAGAAAGTTGTATGTGGGGAAAGGGTTAGCCCTTTCCCTCTTACACATGCTTTCTGACGCAGCTGCAGCAGATGACTTTTGAATCCTCCTTTGACCACAATATTTTCAAATATATTCCTTGATTAATCTTTCATTCTTAGAGGTTTACCATACTGTTAAACCAAACTTGTTAAAGGTCCCTCATACGAAAAGTCTGCAGCAGACGACTTTGAACATATATTGTCAAAAAATAGAAAATCTCTTATAATTGAATGGATAACCTATCACTCAAAATGAAAAACATTGTGGCAAAAGGAGAAATTGCTCATTTTGAGCAATTTCTTCTTTTGCCACTATGTTTTCAAAAAGACGTCTGCTGCAGAATCGTCAGAAAGCGTCTATATCAGGTAAAAGGGTTTACAAGGTAAAAAGAAATTACCAAGATACTTGTCAGAAAGTGTCTATATCAGGTAAAAGGGTTAAGGGAAAGACTTACGCTATAGAGAGAGCTGCGAGTTCCACCAATATTGTCATCTAAGTCTAGCTTCTGACCTCTTATTTTGTACCACATTTTCTTCAGTTCTAACCTTACCTGAATAAAGATATAACATGCATTTAACTAGAGCTATCACTGAAGATGATAAATACTCCCTAAACAGCACCTTGACCTACACCATAACTTAATTAGTAAAAGGGCCACAACTCTGTAAAATATCATGCAATTGTAACCCCTTTAGGATATGCACATCTCTTTTTGGTATTGAAGCTTCATGTAACATTTTATTGAATTCCATCAAGTGGTTTGTAAGAAATAGGCTGGACAAAATATGGCTTCCGGCCGACCGACCGACAGACAGCCTGACACAGTGACTCCTATATACCCCTCTTCTTCGAAGGGGGTATAATTATATACCTTATAAAACTATAATGATATTTTAATTTATCTGCCATGAAAATACGTGAAAATAGGGACACCTACAAAACTGAAAGTTTATATGTATAGATACAGAGATGAAAACATTTGTGGGAAAAGGAGAAAGGGCTTAAATTAAAATTGCTCCTTAACCAACAATATGGGATTAGGTTAACCATAATTTCTTTTTTCTTATTAACCAGGAAAATAATCTATTTTGCCATTTATGAGAAATTTCCCCTTTTGCCACAATATTTTCAGCATCACCTGCTGCAAGTGCGCCTGTATGAGGAAGAAGGTTATTTAATCTCTAATCTGTTAAAGTAAAATTGCAAATTATTCGAACAAAATGTTTTGTTTACTATTGACCCTGTATATATATATACATATATATATATATATACACTTACTAATTTGGGACATAATCTTGAATCTTACACTATTTTGATTTGTTTGTTTGTATGGTGTTTTACACCGCTTTCAACTGTATTTCAGTTATACCACAGCATATCCTTGGTAATTTATCTACACTATCGGTCTTATTAACATGACACCGATAAATCAGTAATAAATCTATCTAGAACTATCACTGAAGATGACAAATACCCCCTAAACAGCACCTTGACCTACACCATAACTTAATAAGTAAAAGGGCCTTGACTCTGTACAATAACATGCAATTGTAACCCCTTTAGGATATGCACATCTCCTCTTGGTATAGAAGCTTTATGTAAAATTTTATTGAATTCCACCCAGTGGTTTGAAAGAAATAGCCGGACAAAATATGGCTTCCGACCGACAGACAAACCGACACAGTGACTCCTATATATCCCCTCTTCTTCGAAGGGGGTATAATAAATCTATCCTTGCAACCCTGATGGAAGCCATTACTACCCTTTTTACGATTTGGACCCTGGGGCCCCCTCTCCTAAGGCAGATGCTCTAACCACTACACCACAGAAACAGTAACTTACCTTTGAGTGTGCGAGGATATAGATGACAAAAATGAAAACACCGAGAGCAAGGCAGAAAATGGAATAGATGTAGTGTAACACTGGATACGAGTAGTTCACTGTCAATAGTCCAACCACCCATATAATACCCCATAACATCAATATCACAATGTTCGCCACGAGCCCCAATCTGGAAGAGAAAAGCAACAGATATAACTTCATTGGCAATTTTTTAATGCACATGAAGAGGCAGACTTAACCCTTTCCCTCATACGACAATTCTGCAGCATACGACTTTGAAAATATTTTGTCAAAAAAATAGAAAATCTCTATAATTGAATGAATAACCTTTGACTAAAAGTGGAAAACATTGTGGCAAAAGAAGAAATTGCTCGTTTTGAGCAATTTCTTCTTTTGTCGCTATGTTTTCATAAAGCTGTCTGCTGCAGAGGCGTCAGAAAGCATTTATATGAGGGAAAGGGTTAACCCTTTCTCAATTCCGTACACATTTTGATGCAACTGCGGCAGAGGACTTGTGAAATCATTGCAGCAAGAGGAGACTCTGCTCCAAATGCAATATTTTCTTTGGCCACAATGTTTTCAACTCTGTTCAATTCATCATACTTTTAAGTGTTGATACTTTCCATATATTTGTCAAGATATTTTAAAGTTCATCTCCTACAAATTTTATGTTTATGGGAAGGGTTAAACACAGTGGATTTACTACATTGCATAAACGTTCCTCTGGGGCTACCAGGGAAATTAAATAGAGGATATTACATGAGTGGGCATTCAATACGAAATTTTATTAAATGAGTTTTCTAAAATTGATAAAAACGAGCCTTGGCGAGTTTTTAGCAATTTTAGAAAACGAGTTTAATAAAATTTTGTATTGAATGACCACAAACGTTTTATTCCAATTATATCATAAATTCCAATTCGACGATTATTAGCGCAAAATATATATAACGTCGCTATATAGCGCGGTCATTTTCAATGCTTTTCATTATGACGTTACGTAGCATTGTTATTTCACTAGTTATATACCAAACAATATAGAATGACGTTATTTCATGCTGGCGACGTCATTTATGATATAAATTAAGGAAAAGGATTGAACATTTTGAAAATCTGAAGTATAATTTTTTATACATATGATAATAATTTGGGTAGAGGAGAAATTACTCACAATGAACAAGTGTCCATTTCCCATATTGATTTCAAAGGTCTTCTGCAGATGTGTAAAAATCATCTGTATCAGGGATGTATACAAATTATACTAACACACTCGTGCTAGTTAAAAGCTGTAATTTAATTGGTGGATTCGGCTAACAATCTGCTAACACATTTTCTGTGTGGTAAATCTGAATATATCCCTGGGTAAAGGGATAACATTATTATGCTTACCTGACTTCAACCAGATCTGAAACACTAACTTTCTCTCTGCAAGACGCTTTGAAGGCGAGGAAGAAAGTAAACACTGTAACAATCACGGATACTGTTATAGGACCAGCAAAACTCCATATAAACTTGTCTGACATGGATAACCAGCAACTGTAATAGAAATTTACATTAGAGGTTTACATAAAAGTTTTCATTAGAGGTTCACATTGAGGTTTACCTTAAGAGGTTAACATAGGTTTACATTAAAGGTTCTTAGAGAGATTTTCATAAGAAGTTAACATTAGAGGTTCACATTGTGGTTTACCTTAGAGGTTCACATAAGTTTACATTAAAGGTTCTTAGAGAGGTTTTCATAGAGGTTCATATAGATATTTACATTAGAGGGTCACTTAAGAGGTTCACAGAGGTTTACATTGGAGGTTCTCATACAAGTTCACATTAGAGGTTCTTAGAAAGGTTTACATAAGAGATTCACATATGTTTACACAGAGGGTAACTGTTTAGTGTCATTGTTTGACTGGAGTTTTAATGCCATTCACAACATTTTTTAGTTTGTTTGAGTGATGTTTTATGCTGCTTTCAACAGTATTTTTGTTATACCGAAGAGTTCACTTACTGGTACTACCAGTCAAAGCATGCCTGACAGATACAACCCATGTACAACAAACCTGCAGCAGTGGACTTCAACCCTTTCCCTCATATAGACACTTCCTAATGCCTCTGCAGCAGACAGCTTTTTGAAAACATGGTGACAAAAGAAGAAATTGCTCAAAACGAGCAATTTCTCCTTTTGTCACAATGTTTTCCACTTTTAGTCATTTGTTATCCATTTAATTATAGAGATTTTCCATTGTTTGACAAAATATGTTCAAAGTTGTCTGCTGCAGATTTCTTCTATGTGGGAAAGGGTTAAAAATCATCTGGACAAAAACTATCGAAAAATGAAAGTTTAATTATTGAAAATAGTTGAAAACATTGTGGCAAAGGGAGAGACTACTCATTATGAGCAAATTCCCCTTTTTGTCACAACGTTTTCTAAAGTCCTCTGCTGCCGATTCGTCTGCAAGTGGGAAAGGAATAATAATTTCTGTCAAGATATTTGTTCACAGTTTGAATACGGAATATATCACTTACAAAGACTTATTCCCATAACTTTCTGTTTTAAGTCCCACAGCTAGACTGACAATAATTCCAGGTATCACATAGGCAATCAGGTAATAGAACTTCATCGATCCCTGGTTAATGTTGCGGATCTCAGTCAACATGCGGTATATATGGAGGACGTCCACAAACAACCAGGAGAAACCAGTCATGAAGAAGTAGTGTAAAGTGATGGCCACCAGGCGACAATCCAGCTGAAATTAAAACGAAAACCAAAGATTGAATATAGATCTTCCCAAGCAAGAAAATTGTAACAAATACAGAATGCTGTGCAAAAACAAGAAATATCACTGAAGGTGATGAATACCCCCAGCTGGTGCCTGACAATATACATATGTATGAGAAATTCAAGGGGCCATAACTCATTTAAAAATAATTCCAGTGCAACACGCCGCCAATATGCTTTTTCTGACAGATGCAGATAATTTAAAGAGAACAATTTATATGGGTTTTATGCTTATTCATGATCCCTGGGTAAACAAACCAGTACTAGGCAAGGAAATGTGCCTTGCCCAAGGGCACTCCACCATGACCACAGCGCTGCAATGGGGATCAAACCTGGGATGCCCAGTTTCAAATCCCCAACACTTACCACTAGGCCACGGTGGATTCCCTAATTTAAAGAGAGTTAGATGCTAGTTTTTAATTCATTTGAATAGAAACTACCAAATTCCAAATAATATCATTTTAGGAAAACTACATAACAAAACTTACCGTTCTATCAACTTTGTCAATTCCAATTAGAAAAGCGAGCTCCGAGATGAACATGACGAAGACCATATTCGTGTGGATGGATGTACTGTTAGACTGGATCCTCTTCAGACACAAAAATATCACAAAGCAGAGAAGCAGACAGCACATACAGATTATCAGTCCAATGAACATGATGACCTCCATCTTGATCTTCTCTGCTGGCTCATACTGAAACAAATGATTCATGTTAGATTATTTCTTTGTATGTTCTGTGTACAATAAATACATACGATTCATGTTAGATTATTTCTTTGTATGTTCTGTGTACAATAAATACATATGATTCATGTTAGATTATTTCTTTGTATGTTCTGTGTACAATAAATACATACGATTCATGTTAGATTATTTCTTTGTATGTTCTGTGTACAATAAATACATACGATTCATGTTAGATTATTTCTTTGTATGTTCTCTGTACAATAAATACATACGATTCATGTTAGATTATTTCTTTGTATGTTCTCTGTAAATAAATACATACAATTCATGTTAGATTATTTCTTTGTATGTTCTGTGTACAATAAATACATACGATTCATGTTAGATTATTTCTTTGTATGTTCTCTGTACAATAAATATATATGATTCATATTATATTATTACTTTGTATGTTCTATGTACAATAATTGATTGATTGTTTGGTGTTTTATGCCGCTTTCAATAATTTTTCAGTTATATCATGCCATTTCCTGGGTAAGTTACCAGTACTACTGGTCCATTTATCCTGACAACAGCAAGTCAGTTGTAATGCTAACCTGAGCACCAAGGATGGCAGCCATTACTACCATTTTTTAAATGCAGTTTTATATGTCCGATTCAGAGATAGTGTCATAGTAACAAACAATGAACAAGTTAGTAAGTACCTCTTTATCGGATATATCCATTAGCAGACCAAAGCTGGATAGATGGTTACAGGAACATTTCACAAAGAGATCGCCTTCAATCTGATATCTCTCTACCTCACTGCAGCCGGCTGTTGACCATACGCCACTGTAAATATACACATATATTATGTTAACCCTTTCCCACATATCCTAAATCTGCAGCAGAAGACTTTGAAACCATATTGGTAACAAGAGCGCCAAATGTCACAAAATACGCCTGTCCTGTTTTTTTGAGACCAAGTATAGTGATAATTGGTTGTACGTCAGGCAAATTTAGAGAGTGGACACTGTTAGTACAGTTTTGGCCATTTCGAGGGACGTGGTAAGTTATCCTACCTGACCAAGATATTCTGCCCCATCAACATATTGTCTAAATTTGGTGATGATCGGATAAAGGCTTCACAAGTTATTTAGCTGACAAGACCAATTTTAGGTAATTTCTATAATTAAAGGGCGATAACTCTCAATTGACTCAAGCGTTATGACTTGTTATCTAACTTGTCCGAGTTATTATGCCAATACACATTCTGACCAAATTTGGTGATGATTGGACAAAGGCTTCTAAAGTTATTGAGGTGACAAGACCAAGTTGAGGTAATTTCTATAATTAAAGAGCGATAACTCTCGATTGACTAAAGCGATATGGCTAGTTATCGAACATCTCCGAGATATTATCCCAATACACATTCTGATCAAATTTGGTGATGATTGGACAAAGGCTTCTAAAGATATTGAGCTGACAACATACTGGACGCCGCCCGCTCATACGCCGCAGGTAAAACTATAATATGATCCGTTTTTTCAAAACGGGCGTATAAAAAAAACAAACACCAGTCCTGCTCATGAATATTTTTGGTCTGATTTTAATGAGTTTTTATGGTGTTTTATGCCGCTTTCAACAACATTTCAGTTATATCATGGCAATTCCTGGGTAAGTTACCAGTACTACTGGTCCATTTTTCCTGACACCACCCAGTCAGTCGTAATGCTAGCCCCGCAACCCTGAGCGCCAAGGAGGTCATAATATTACTTCCATTTTTAGAGTCTTTTGTATGACCCAGCCGTGAATCAAACCCAGGACCTCCTGCACCTGAGGCAGATGCTCTACCACTACACCACAGAGGTGGTCTGATTTAAATGAGATTGGTTTAATTCCATACATAACTTTGTTGTGGAAAAGCTTAATTTTAACCAAATGCTTTCCCTTCCTTTCTTTCTGCTGGTGTTACGAAAACTAAAACAAAATATGATTTAAAGGGCTACACTTTATTTCATTCACACACACAGACGCATTTTGATGCATCTGCAACAGATGACTTTTGAAAACATTGTGATAAAAAGTTTTCAATCCTATTCTACTTTCAATTAGAAAGATTTTCCAAATTGTATGCCAAGATGATTTCAAAGGCATCTGCTGCAGATTTGTTGTATATTGGAAAAGGGTTAAGTAAAAAACGTTTTGAAAAAACATAACAAATTTCTTCAACAGAAGTATGGCTTACTTGTTTCCATGCCCTTCCCAGTAGACACATTGTGGACTAGTCCGGTTCTCAGCCTGTAACTGTTTAAATGTAAACACCAGTGGTTCAGAAAGGGGACCAGTCACTTCTTCATCTTCGTCTATCACCAAGAGGGAGAATACAGGACTGTTGATATCCATTGGTCTCTCAGCAACAACCCTGAAAATAAAAAGTATGAGGAATTACAAACTAGAATTATTACTGAAGTTGACTAAATAACTTACTGCTTTGAAAGTACAAGAAAAAGTTCAAGGAGAGATAATTTAAGAACAAGAACGCCAAAATGCATTTGTTCAAATTTGCAAATGATGATGAGCATGTGTACCAAGTTTCACAAAAAAATATCTTACAAATTGAGACTTAGATCATGCCACAATGTCATACTATTCCTTGTCATACTGATGGATCAACCAACCAATCAATTGAAATGTTGATTCCAGTATAGCTTTGTGACATTTAAAAACAAGATGTGTTTGTGAAACACTGATGCCCCCGAATGGCAACATCTAGGTCAAAGGTCAAGGACGCAAGGTCAAACATTTTGGTACTGACAGAAAGATCATGTCACAAGGAATACACATGTGAAATATGGTAGCCGTACCTGTTATGGTTCAAAAGAAGTCGTCAAGGTTAAAAGTTGTTTTCGACAGACAGGCAAAGACAGACAGGCCAAAAACTAGATGCCCACCGAATCGGTGATTCCGGGGGCATAAAAAAACATTGTGGAAAAAAGAGAAATCTTTCAATACAGCACAAAAGCTATACCTTCCATTTTTCAGATATTATCCATATTTTCCTCCCAATTTTTGTGTTCAAAACTGATGTCATATCAGCTAAACAGTAAAGACTCCCAAAGGGAACACAACAATATGGTCTTTGTTCACAGGTGGTTTTAAGTTACAGGGTCATTTATGCAGAGAATGAGCAATTGGGGAACTAAAAGTATTGTTGCTATAAACAGTGAATTGCTTTTCCAGGGTGGTCTTTTATCACAGGTTCGACTGTACTTTGCAAATGGCATAGGGCCAAGTTACTGAATTAAAGCGAGTTTTCATTGCGCTAAATGTTTCTATCTTTCGATGTAAAACTTACCTAACACCTGATCCATATCTTTCCGGTAACAGTGTTCCCAGATGTTTGTACATGATATATCCAACATAGGCGGTGGTTGAAGTGGAATCTGCAGGGTCTAGGAAATCTACAAGAACAGAAAAAACTTCATTTTATACCTGATAAAGATGCCGTGCCTTCTGGTGCCTTATATAGCAACCTCATTAAAACCAGATCATAACTTCGCTAGCTCGTATAAGATCTGATGACTGCCCCATACAGGTTGTCTCAGACTGACCTTTGCATCAGCCAATAAAATTGTCGCTTACCTAATCTTATGGTATAAAACAGGTAAGAAGATGCATATATATAAACGATATAGAGAAGCGATACTTGTTGAGTGCTCCGATTGTGTAGCATGGGTGTTTGTTGTATTGTGCTAACAAGTATTTAGCCCTTTCCCTCATACCACAACTCTGCAGCAGACGACTTTGAGCATATTTTGCCAAAAAATAGAAAATCTCTATAATTGAATGGATAACCTATGACTAAAAGTGGAAAACATTGTGGCAAAAGGAGAAATTGCTAATTTTGATCAATTTCTTCTTTTGTCACTATGTTTTCAAAAAGCTGTCTGCTGCAGAGGCGTCAGAAAGCGTCTATATGAGGGATTGGGTTAAGAGTATTAGGTCAAATCGGGACAACCCTTTATAATGGGAGTCTCAGATTCAATATACGTACAGCGAAGTATTTTGGTCTGATTTGAATAATATTGCTTATATAGCAGGTGCATTACTAAATCATTATTAAAGAGTTATGTGACTTGGTATAGACATACTTCTTGTTCCTGGGAACATAATTGTGTACCAAGATTTATTTGAAAATGTTGATTTTCTTCTGCGTTATAAGGTAAGTTTTTTGACGACGCCAAGGGAATCACAATACCAACTTTTTTTCTAGCTAAAAATGGAATATCTAAATGAAAGAAAATATAATTATTGAATAAAAGTAAAAACATTGTGGCAAAAGGAGAAATTGCTTATATTGATCCATTTCTACTTATGACAGTGTTTTCAAATGTTGTCTGCCTTATAGGATGCCACAGAGCCAACGTCAGTCTGTTATTTTCTATGTAGAAAAAGGGGCATTACTGTATAATTATTTAAATCCGATTTATGTGACTTGGTAAAGACATGCGTATTGTTCTTAGTAACATGTGTACCAAGTTTTATTTGAAAGTATCAAACGTTTTTTTAGTTATAGCCCAACTTTTATTTCTTCGAAAAACAGATGAGCTTTAAATGTGTATGCAAGTTGGAAAAGGTATTGGGTCAATAAGTAGGAGATGTTACCTTTAAAATTTGAAGTAGACAACAAAGATGCTGGCAGGTTTACATTGGTGTCCTCATCAAATATTGGACTTTTAACAATGTTATCATATTTGGGTATATTTTTGGCAGAAATTTTCTGTTTGTCCAGTGTATCCACAGCCAAAACTGGAAAAAAACAAAAACAAAATATACAAATTAACCCTTTCCCATATACAACAAATGTGCAGCAGAAGACTTTGAAAACATTTTGTCAAAGCTAAGGAACCTTTCCATAAATATCAGAATAGTCATTGAATAAAGTGGGTCACCGTAATGTGACTGAAAAGTTGTTAAAAACGGCGTTAAACCCTAATCAATCAATTAATAAAGTGGCAAAAAGAAAAATTGCTCATTATAAGCAATTCACAAAATGTTTTCAAAAATTGTCTGCTGCAGAAGCGTTAACCCTGTCCCTCATATAGACGCTTTCTGACGCCTCTGCAGCAGATTGCTTTTTGAAAACATAGTGACAAAAGAAGAAATTGCTCAAAACAAGCAATTTCTCCTTTTGCCACAATGTTTTCCACTTTTAGTCATAGGTTATCCATTCAATTAGAGATTTTCCAGTTTTTGACAAAATATGTTCAAAGTCGTCTGCTGCAGAATTGTCGTATGAGGGAAAGGGTTAAAAGGCCTGTAAATGTTAAAAGCTTAACGTATTAAATAACAATAGGAATGAATTTCTGAAATCCAATTAACCTTATTATACAAAATTCTTTCTTTAATCCATCATCCTCAAATAGAAATAATTATCCATATTGTAAACTTGGCAGATGAAAAGAGATTGATTGATTGATTGATTGGGGTTTAACGCCGTTTTTAACAATTTCTCAGTTATATCACGGCGGCCAGTTCACCTACTCATGCATTTCCTGGTTTTCTCACACCAGTACTCCACACAACAATCTTCCGAAGCAACTGGCTGCTTTTCCACATTTAGCCCATTGGTGGAAGATGAATGACGCATGTCACATTGACTTTTGTCAATCGTCGAAAAGAAAGTTGGCCGACCGAGATTCAAACTCACAATCCTTGGATTGACAGCCTGCGTCGCTACCGACTGAGCTACATCATGGCATCTGTACTGCAACAATTTAGGTCAAGATATTATCACAAGGGGACCACATGAACCATATGAAAGTCGGATCTTTGCACAGGTCAAAGGTTCTGGCTTATTTTAAATTCTTTTGTCATAGAAAGACAGCAAGTCAAATACTAAACACCCCTAAATTTTTGGTATGATATATTCTGTAGCCATTATATGACTTGAAATAGCTACGAAAAAAGTAAAAGGTCCTGGCCTACTGAACATCTTAACCCTTTTTCATCTGTAGACACATGTTGACGCATCTGCAGCAAACAACTTTTGAAAACATTGTGACAAAAGGAGAAATTGCTCAAAACAAGCAATTTCTCCTTTTACCACAATGTTTTCAACTTTTTTCAGTAATCAAACCTACAGTTATAGAGATTTTCAATATTTTTTAACACTTTCCCTCATACAATAATTCTGCAGCAGACGAATTTGAACATATTTTGTCAAAACATAGAAAATCTCCATAATTGAATGGATAACCTATGACAACAAGAGTACCGCAAACGGTACATAATACGCCCGTCAGGAACTTCTTTGTAAGTTTCCTCTTTGTTTTGATATATTGTTTGTTTGTAAAAAGTTAATAGTCGTTCAGGAATAAGTTGTTAAAGAATAATGGGAAACTATGAAAAATGCATAACTCATGCAGAAATTGACAAATATTCTAAGTCCAAAAAGGGGCATAACTCATTAAAAAATTGACGAAATTCGAGGAAATGTGAACTTGATCTGTGACACTTAATTACAAAGCCATATACATAATTTCAGCTCAATACATCAAAGCATGTAGAAAAAAAGTTCGGAAAACAAATATTCTGTCCAAAAAGGGGCATAACTCATTCAAAAATTGACGAAATCCCAGGAAATATAACCTTGATCTGTGACACATCACTACAAAGCCGTATACAAAATTTCAGCTCAATAGCTCAAAGTATGTAAGAAAAAAGTGCGGAAAACCCGAACAGACGGAGGGAGGGACATGACCATACCATAATACGTACCGTTTTTATGAAACGGTCGTATAAAAAGGGGAAAACATTGTGGCAAAAGGAGAAATTGCACGTTTTGTGCAATTTCTTCTTTTGTCACTATGTTTTCAAAAAGCCGTCTGCTGCAGAGGCGTCAGAAAGCGTCTATATGAGGGAAAGGGTTAATTACATTTTTGAAGTCGTCTGCTGCAGATTTGTTGCATGTCACTGGAAAGGATTAAACTTCCATGGGCATAAAATATATTTATATTTACAACGACAAAAGGTTATATCTATACATACCAACATTATCAGCGACAACACTGTAGGGTCTTGGGGTCTCTATTGATGTCAAATCAAGGGCAGATAGTAAAGCACCCAAATAATGTTCCAGTTTGTTAATCAAGGCTTGAGTTCCTTCCCCTTCTTGATTGAGTCGTTTCCATTCATTTTTGTATTCAGGTACCATAATGTCACTTATGACCGATATGATATTCTGAAACATTACAAGAAAAGGAGGTGAAATTCATTACAGATAAACAAATCATTAAACTTTTATCGAGCTTTTAAGATATTGTTAGGACAACATTAAATGTTTTTAAAGTTTCTGAATAATAGCTATGTAATTATTGTATTTTACAGTGGATATAAAATATAAAACTCTTTATTCTTTGATCATGTATTTGCTTTCATTTCCAATTAACCTTTTCCCTCATACGACAATTCCGCAGCAGACAACTTTAAACATATTTTGTCAAAAAATAGAAAATCTCTATAATTGAATGGATAACCTATGACAAAAAGTGAAAACATTGTGGCAAAAGGAGAAATTGCTCATTTTGAGTAATTTCTTTTTTTGTCACTATGTTTTCAAAAAGCCGTCTGCTGCAGAGGCGTCAGAAAGCGTCTATATGAGAGAAGGGTTAAGTAAATAGCATAACAATTTACATACAATGATACAATAGCATAGGGTATCAAGAGATAGGAAATGGTGCTATATCAGGGCTCGAATTTAAGCACTCGCCACTCGCAAAATGCGAGCTGTATTTTAAAAATGCGAGTTGATATTTCTTAAGCTGGCCTTTTTTTGCGAGTGGATTTCATGTTAAGTACATAACTATTTATTTAATTTGATTGGATTAAAAGAATAAACACGTATGTTCAAGGTAAAACAAACTAGGTTTAACCTCTTTCTTTTTCTTCTCGCCATATTATCCCCGTAGCAACAGGTTATCAACAGCATGTATACATGTTTACATAAAGAGTAGACTGCGGATAGTATTTTTCGATTACGCACTCACTCTATGAACTGAAAAAAGTTTAAAACCCGTCAACAACAAAAGTGAGTAGACTGTGTCTCGTTTATCGATTGCGCTTTCTCTATAGTTTAATTAAAAGTTGGGAACCCGTCAAATTCGTTGTTTACATATTTTGTCGACTGCTAAAATGGCTGGCAAAAAAATAATATATCGTCTTTTTTTTCAATTGTGTCGACGACGAATAAGAGACAAACATCAAATGAGTCCCCTAAACAAGAGTCACCAATCAAGAAAAAAAGAAATAACCCTTTAATAAATACAGTTCAGAAATGGGAGCGAGAGCTTAATATCACTCTCGGTTACAAATTCGAAAATGACAGAACTGTTGCTGAGATTTGGTGCGTCGATTGCAGAAATCACGCGATCGACAGATCATCCACGATAATAATAATTTATTTCTATTACTATGGTATCACAACATTTAAACAATCGTCCTTGATGAGTTCTAAATCTAATTTTAAAAGAAAGAGCCATTAGCTACCACTTTATATTGATTCTATATTAGATCTACTATAAATAGAAAAGAGGGTATTCCAAGATTAAATAGACAATTTCTCCTTTTACCACACAGTTTTGAACCCTATTCAATGAATACATCCTCAATGTAGGGAAAGGTAAAGCATGGAAAATAATGAGTCATATCGATGGTGAATGAAATTGCTTCGTAGTAGATTTCCAAATAAGGAAATGTTTACTACAGCTTCAAGAAAGAGCGGCAAATAAATATCACGTGATATGTATGCCCGCGAAAATATCACGTGGTGTTATTTCGCATCCATTGGATGAAGCTCTCTTCTTTTAACTATCTCGCGAGATTACAAGTTAGGAAAATAATGTACACTGATCACGTGGTCAACATACATTGTACTAGCTATAAATAGTATTTGAGTGAGTTATTAATAGAAAGGTACCAGGTTTATCATTCTTTCTCCCCGTAGACTATAGATCGATGCATTAAATTGTTATGATTGTTAGACTTACAACAAGCATTTCATTCTTTATTAATATGAATTGCAAAAGGCAAGTGATTTTCTGTGCGTGACAGGCACGTACGCTCTTGGATTGATTAAAAAATGCTTACGTGCCTTTTGAACACTGCCGGGCGTCTATCTGTCTGTCATTGATAAAGTCATTGAAGGGAGATATTTAAATTTATTTACTCAGTAGTCTAATATTCCATAATGTGACTATATAAATAGTAGTGCTGGTGGTATTTTTGTGAGTTAACTCACAGCCAAAAGACCAACAACATTGCCATATGGACCAAGGCATTAAGTATTAAGATAATCATGAGAAGGACTGACTGTGGTTACAGTGAAGGACTGATAAATTAATCATTTAAAAGTTTTAAGAACTATGTCTCTCACTCACAGTTTCTGCACTGTCACACTTGTTATTGTTGAATCCATGATTCATATTTCTGTTTTGATACTTAAAGTGGTCATTAAAATGATTTACTACTAATAATAAAGTCTAATACTATTTGTCAAATGAATACAGGTTTTGAAACAAATAATTTTGTTTTTTAGCCATTTCGGCGAAAATTGTTTTGGCTAGTTGGTTTCACATTTGGCCAGTTGAAATTTTATGCACTGGCCAAATTCGCAAGTGCACAAAAAAGTTAATTTCTAGCCCTGCTATATTGATTTCATTAATTTATGTTTTCAAAATTACTACTAAATTTACTACCTTCAATGATATGATGTCAACAATCTATAAGACATAGCTAAACTAGCTTCATCTCAATGTATCTTCCAGCAATGCCAAAACAGAGATGCATCAACCTTTTACCCGATAAGACATTTTTTAACATGGTACTCCAAAACATAAATTGGAAAATCTGGAAAAATTGCAAGCAAAGCCTTTAGAGACATCAAAAGCATTGTAGTGAAAGGAGAAATTCCTAATAGCAAGCAATTACTCCTTTTCACATAATGTTTTAAATTATGATCTGCTGAAGAGGGGTCTAATTTAATCTGTATCAGATTTTTGTTTGTTTAATGCCGCTTTCAACAGTTTTCCATTTATATCACGGCGTTTCCTGGGTAAGTTACCAGTACCGCTGGTTCATTTATCCTGACGCCAGCCAGTCAGTCAGTCGTAATGCTAATCCCTAAATCCTGGGCGTCAAGGAGGGCAGCCGTTACTACCATTTTTAGTCTTTGGTATGACTCGAACCCATGACCTCCAGCACCCAAAGCTGACACTCTACCATTAAACCAACAAGGCACTTTATCTGTAACATTGAAAAGGTTCAAGATTTTATATCGAAAAAAAAAGCACCTACCGATAGATAACTGCTGTCTTGTTCGCTGGTTAGATTAAGCCCCGTCTGGTTCCCTTCGTAGTCCAGTACTTTGTTCAGTAGACGCAGGGTAATGTTTAAATCATTCCCAAACATTTTATCAGTCTGAGATGTAGAGTCCGCAAGTCCAGCAATGGTTGTCTTGGCAACAAAGGTATTCATCTGGACCGTCCCCGATTCTATTTTCTCCACCTGAAATAGAGGACAGTGAAAGTGTTAATTTATCCTTCCTTGGCTGCATACATTTCATGTCAGAAAACCTTAATAGAAACACTTCACCTCATGTAATAGATCAGTTGGTTTCAGTTTGCAAGAACAGCAATCCCGGTACCCCCAGACACAGATACCGTCCATACCAATGACAAGATGGTAAGATAACCTCTCCTGGTAACACAGTCCTGGTAAGTTAAAAGGTATAACCCTTTCCATCATATAGACACTTTCTGAAGCCTCTGCAGCAGACGGCTTTTTGAAAACATAGTGACAAAAGAAGAAATTGCTCAAAACAAGCAATTTCTCCTTTTGCCACAATATTTTCCACTTTTAGTCATGTTATCCATTCAATTATAGAGATTTTCTATTTTTTGACAAAATTTGTTTAAAGTCGTCTGCTGCAGAATTGTTGTATGAGGGAAAGGGTTAAACTTATTTATTTTACATCTATTGTGAAACAAGTACTTACAAATTAAATCAATTTTTATAAATGTTTTCTTCCTGAAACAGGACTCTCGCTGGGAAGACCAGGTCAACACCCTGGGATCTTTGTTTACATAAAAACATTCATACAAACCTGTGTAAAGTGGTCTAGGAATTTGAGACTTGTGCAGTTGAAGAGGTCCGGTTCATGCCAGACACCATTAGCACTACAGTTACGGACCGCCTGTCCTACAGCATTATCGGGGCAGTTCTGGATCACCATCACGTTTATAACCTTTGTGTCCCACCACATGCCATGGGAAAACACTCGTGGACACGCCTGATAATCAACTGGAATACACAAATAATTACTTTGTTTACATCTGACATAATCAAGGAATCCGCTGTGGTCGAGTGGTTAGCTCGGGGATTTCGAAACCGGGTGTCCCTGGTTCGATCCCCAGTCGCGGCACTACGGTCATGGTGGAGTGCCCTTGGGCAAGGCACATTTTCTAGCCTAGTACTGGTTTGTTTACCCAGGGATCATGAATAATTAAATTTAATTGCGCGCTAAATGACCTTAGCTGTCGATGCGCCATAAAACAATATACATTCATTCATTCTGACATACTCAACTAGAAAACACAAGTTATTAATGATTCAAATATTGGACATTATCAACTGGAAAACACAAGTAATGGTTTATGTGATATCAGGAAAAAAAGATCAGTAAGAAAACATAAGTAAAAGTGATAGGATATCGGACATAACCAACTTAAAAACACAAATGGTGATTTATGTGATATCAAACAATAAAACATAAATAATAGTACACAATTAGCTTGAAAGCCTAAATAATTGATATAAGGGCTATTGGATTGATTGATTGATTGATTGGGGTTTAACGCCGTTTTTAACAAAGGGCTATTGGACATAAAATCCTTTGTTATGGATATTCTAAAGATTTGTCTCAATACAGAAAATTATTTTGAGTACCTACAGCATGGGCATTTGTTGGGTTATAGGAGATATAGAAGGGAAAGACCAGTTAACACCCATCTAGACATATATGTCTTTTAACCCTTTCCAGCATACAATAAATCTACAACAGTCAACTTTTAACCCTTTCTCTCATATAGATGCTTTCTGATGCCTCTGCAGCAGACAGCTTTTTGAAAACATAGTGACAAAAGAAGAAATTGCTCAAAACAAGCAATTTCTCCTTTTGCCACAATGTTTTCCATTTTCAGTCATAGGTTATCCATTCAATTATAGAGATTTTCTATTTTTTTATAAAATATGTTCAAAGTCATCTGCTGCAGAATTGCCGTATGAGGGAAAGGGTTAAAACATCTGTGTACAAATGTTGTATATATCTATTGAATAAGAGTTGAAAACATTGTGGCAATATAAGAAATGGTTCGTTTTGCCAAAATGTTTTCCAAAGTTACTTGCTGCAGATGTATCAAAATGCGTATGCAAGTGGGAAAGGTGATAATTGAGTGTTTGTTAACAGTGTGCATACCTTTACAACCATATTTTTCCGTCTCCTCGTCCATTCTAATTTCGGCATACTTGCTTGGACACTGGTCACACCTCTTACCGATGACCCCCTCTATACAAGGACACTGACCGGTCAGTCTGTCACATTGCAGACTGTGAGACCCATGTGAGTAACAGTTACAAGGCAAACACTGGGAACTATCCACTGGCTGGTAGTAATTTTCCTGCAATGTTGAAAGTTAATTTTGGCTCAATAAACAGATGAATTGTCAATCATTGATATGTGTTAGTTCCTTTACTTTAACCCTTTCCCATATACAAAAAATCTTCTGCATATGAAGGTGAAAGTGTTTTGACAAAAATATGGAAAATCACTATATATAAAAGTATTATAATTGAATAGGACTTAAAACAATGTGGCAAAAGTTGCCTGCTGCAGAGGCATCGGACAGTAGTGTCTGTATGTGGGAAAGGATTAGCTTTTTCTATTTTATGCATTTCAATTTGTTATCCATCAATACCAAGCTTTATCGGTATCAAGTCGTAATACATCTACCTACCAACAATCATTGAAAGTATTAACCCTTTCCCATTTGCAGACGCATTACCAGAAGATGACTTTTGAAAACATTGTGGCAAAAGGAGAAAATACTCATGAGCAATTTCTCCTTTTGCCATAATGTTTTCAACTCTCTTCAATTATTTTACTTTCATTTATATAGTTTCTATATTTTTTCAAAGATGTTTTCAAAGTGGCCTGCTGCAGATTTATTGTATGTGGAAAAGTTTTAATCTAAATATGTATTGTACATACCAAACAAGAGCATGCTCCCGTCCTTGTATCACACTCTGGGTTAAATCCATTTTGCCTTGTACAGTGATCCGGGCAGGGTCCGCAGACAGGGAAGCCCCACCAGCCCTTCGCACATGGCTGTTCGGCCACCGCCTCACAATACCGTCCAGACTGTAACTGCCCGCACTCGCACTCGTAACTGGCTCCCGACTGGTGACGGCAGTATGCCATATTCTGACATGGGTTGTAGTTGGTGCAGATACTCTTACATTCTGGTCCAAGTGTGCCTGAAATAGAATACGAAAACAGAATGTACTGTCGAGGACCACATCAAGACTGAGTCTCTATAGTGGCAGGCCCCAATAAAAGACTAAGCAGGCATTGTAACTGTACATAAATAATCTCTTTATATTTATTATGAGTAGTAGCATAAGTTCGAAATTTAGGTAAAGGGTGTATCAGATTATGTTTGGAATGGCCTTAATAAATCCCTAAATGAGCAATGTTGCTTCTTGCCAATGTTTGCAACTCTATTAACCCTTTCCCACTTGTAGATGCATTCTGACGAATCAGAAGCGAAAACTTTTGAAATCATTGTGGCAAAAGAAGAAATTGCAACAATGATTTTAACTCCATTCAATGATTACATTTTCATGAGATGTTTACAAAGTCGTCTGCTGCAGATTGGTTATATGTGGGAAAGGGTTAAATAGTTATACTTTCAATAAAAGAGCCTTTCCATATTTTTGCCTACAAGGCATCTGCTGCAAATTATATATGTATAAATGTTATATTTAGGAAACAGTTTAATGAAATAACAAAGATATTCAGAATGAATGTTGAATACCGGTACAGGTAATGTTTATTTATTTGTTTTATTGGGGTTTTACGCCGCTTTCAACATTATTTCAGATTTATCACGGCGACAGTTCACTAATTCATGATCCATGGGTAAACAAACCAGTACTTGGCTAGAAAATGTGCCTTGCCCAAGGGCACTCACAACATGACCGTAGTGCTGGGACTGGGGATCGAACCAGGGACACCCGGTTTAAAATCCCTGACGCTAACCACTCAACCACAGCGGATTCCAGGTCGATTGATCGATTGATCGATTGGGTTTTAATGGCATTTTCAACTGTATGCAATTATATCATGGCCGTTAGTTCACCTAACATGTAATTCCTGGCTTTCTCGCACCACTACTCCACACAAAATTCAACAGGCAACTGTCTACCTTCCCACATTATACTATTATTTAGCCTTTTAGTGGAAGTATTTATTTATTTATTGGAGTTTTACGCTACTTTCAACATTATTTCAGTTATATCACGGTGACAGTTCACTTATTCATGATCCCTGGGTAAACAAACCAGTACTAGGCTAGAAAATGTGCCTTGCCCAAGGGCACTCCACCGTGACCGAGGTGCCTTTAAGTGGAAGATGTATGACACTAGTCACACTGCATTTTGTCAATCCTAAATTGGTACAGGTCAATATTAATGAGTAATACTTGTTTCCCTACCTGGTGGACATCTACACTGATACTCCTCCCACTGACTAACACACTCGGCTCTCACATCACATGGACTACTGTCGCACTGGTTAGGGGCTGAACATCCCTCTGGGGCATTGTGAAGGTCGGGTCGCAGTAGAACAGCGTTCGGAGTGTTACCCACACGGATATTCTGAAATAAAAAAAGATAATTTCTCTTTAGAAAATTGTAAAAATTGGTGAGTATGGTAAACCTCTGTAAATGAAAACACAATTATTGAGCCACTATCTCTAAATGACACAATATTGACAAAAGCTACCTGCTCAGATGCGCCAAAATTGGTCTGCATGTGGGAAAATGCAAGACCCTGTATATTCTGATGAGATCTAGGGTATGACACCAGGAGATAACAACAAATATTTCTACAATGTGGTCCGAGTTCAATGTCAAGGTCAAAAGTGAGAAAGAAAAGAAGGTATCATTTAAAACCCCTTTCTTCTTCACAAGTAATACACAGTCTTATATAAAAGGGTTCACAAGGTTTTGCAACAGGCAGACACTATTTGCCCTCAAACTCTTTCTTGGGGCATAAAAAAACAAGTGTGACAAATAATATAATTGTTTACCTCAATACATCCAGTGAAGTAATTCTTTGCAGCAGCATTCCCATATTTCTCTGCCCCGATATACACATCCAAAATTGATTTCTGGGATAGACTGCTCTGGATACGCTCAAGTTTCTACAAAACAATGAAATCAAGTATCTTTAAGTTTTGAGTAACTGTTAGATTATTATTTTCATGAAGAAGGTGTTCAGTAGGTTAAATGTACATTAGTTTGATGACCAAAGTGTACAATAGTCTAAACAAGTAACTGGATTGCTAGCAATACCATAGTCCCCTACCGGTTTGCACTAAGTCCAAAAAGGGGCATAACTCATTAAAAAATTGACGAAATCCCAGGAAACGCGAACTTGATCTGTGACACATGATTACAAAGGCATATACAAAATTTCAGCTCAATACCTCAAAGCATGTAGAAAAAAAGTGCGGATAACGAATATTCTAAGTCCAAAAAGGGGCATAACTCATTAAAAAATTGACGAAATCCCAGGAAACGCGAACTTGATCTGTGACACATGATTACAAAGGCATATACTAAATTTCAGCTCAATACCTCAAAGCATGTAGAAAAAAAGTGCGGAAAACGGATTTGCCGGACTGACTGACGGACGGAGTGCAAACCTAAGAGTCCCCTTCGGCACGCCGGTAGGGGACTATTAAAAAGTATAATAGAAACATTATATGGACAAATGAAAAAGGGCTTTTGAAATAGATAAGGCGAAATATTTTTGAAAAACAACAAAATATGCATTATGATTAATGTTCTGCTTTTCCCCGCAATATTTTCAACCTTATTATGGTCAGATTTCATACCGTACCAAAGATCTTAGGTTCGAATCCCTTGATAAGTAGGTTCTGCCTTTGGGATTTTTCCATGCAACCAGCGAAAGTACTGTTTATGTCTCCTGGCAGCAGACATTGAGTGTGATTAACCCTTTCCCTCATACAACAAATCTGCAGCAGACGACTTGGAACAGATTTTGTCAAATCATAGAAAATCTCTATAATTAAATGGAAGACCTATGACTAAAAGTGGAAAACATTGTGGCAAAAGGAGAAATTGCTCGTTTTGAGCAATTTCTTCTTTTGTAACTATGTTTTCAAAAAGCCGTCTGCTGAAGAGACGTCAGAAAGTGTCTATATGAGGGAAAGGGTTAATATAAGCTTAAAGCTTGCTTTGCAATCGATGTAAAATAAATAGGTTTAAACTAAGATGGTTCAGTTTACTTACACGTCTTTCTCCATAATCCAGTGTCATAAAGAAGTGACCATTGTCCATCCAGCGGGTTTCAAAATAATGCCACTGACCGTCATTTACTTGGACTGAGCCAAATGTAAACACCTGTGGATCTAAACTGTTTGTGTAGGTGTATGTGACATAGCCATCAATCAACTGCAAGAGAAAAATCAAAAGATTGGGTTTCAGATGCTTAACAGTTTCCCAAACACATCACTTTCAAGAGCCTCTGCAGAAGAGGGCGTTCGAAAACCTTGTAGTCAAAGGAAAAATTGGTCATACTGAGCAATTTCTCCTTTTGCATCAATGTTTACAACTTTAATCAAGAAGTTTTCTTTCATTTATAGAGAGTTTCCATACTTTTGCCTAAACGTTTTCAAACTCATACAACAAATCTGCAGCAGACAATATGAAAACAGCTGGACAAAATCACGGAGGATTCCTATAAATGACAGTTTGATTAGTATGAATAGAGACAAAAAGATTGTGGCAAAAATAATATATTGCACAATTTATGAAAACAAATCAATTTAGTAGGTTCGAATCATCCTGTTAGCTTCCTGCTCCGCCTTAGCATAATCAACACAATGTTGACAGAAGCTTCTAACAAGCTTATGTAAGTAATATTATATGTTAACAGTATAGATCTTGATTAGACTAATGAAGCACAGGCTGATATGGATCTACACTGTTCACAAAAGCCAACTAACAACTTTTCTCAAGAACCAATATTACAATAATAAACAAGTCAATTTACCTCCATGTGAATGGTCTCCCCTTTTTCTGCAGTAATAAACATCAATGTCCCATCTGTAGAGCGCGTCCTAAAGGATATGCCATTATACCACGGGAAATAGATGTTAGAGATGAGTTCATTGTTGTAGTGTAAGTACCCATTCCCTCTCAACTGTCTTGGGATGTCTATATCTGTGGGACAAAAAGAATTGTTTGTTTGAATGGTCTATTATGCTGTTTTCAAAAGTATTTCAGTTACATCACAGCATTTACATATCGCGGAACATTTGATTTACTTCCCTCACTGGTACCTCAGAAAAATTCCATTATTCTTGACTTCTATTCAACACTTTGCAATACCTTGCTTTATAAAACAGATATTATATATTTTCTAACCCCTATTAGACACGGTGCAAAAAGACTGCAATACAAATTTAACAAAATATCCAAACCAAAGGGTCCGGGTAAATAAAGAGTGACCTACCTTGACTACAGTCTTTCCCTCCCCATCTGTTAGGACACAGACAGACGTATGTACCCCATCCTTCTCTGCATGTACCTATAAAATAGGGAATGGGGCAAAATTATCCTTCCAGTATAAATATTCAGGGATAAAAAATAGTTTGTCTGAACTAGCTTTATGTTGAATTCATTGTCCACTTGTAGATCTGCAGCTGATAACTATTGAAAACATTTTGGCAAAAAAAGAAATTGCTCATAATGAGCAATTCATCCTTTTGCCAAAATGGTTTCAACTTTTGTGGATGTTTTTAAAGTCATCTTCCACAGTCTGACAGATATGTTGTAAGTGGGATTGGGTTTAGGTAACAAGACGATAGCTTGATCAAATTACCAGCATAATGGTATTTAGACCCTTTCCCTCGCTTTTGATGCATTTGCAGCAAACAAATTATGACAACTTTGTGGGAAAAGGAGAAATTGTACTATGTTAGTAATTTATCCTTTTCGCACACTGTTTTTAACTCTATAAAAGAATCAGTTTGCAATATTTCAAAGGTTATAATTCATTTTCAAGATGTTTCCAAGGCAAAGTTAACGGATCTTAAAATGTCATACCAAATAAACAGTAATAAATCAAATATTATCCATATTTTTGACATCATTTGTTCTCTCTCTAGATTTCATGGCATCAGATAAACTAGATGGATATCAAATTATTATTGTGCAACGTTAGATAAGTATTCTTTATAAAGTATGTAACTAAAAAAGATGGTTTTCAGAAAGCTATTGGCAAATGTTTAATAGCTCATGGTCAGAAAGTCCACTCTGCCAAGAAATGTGGACAAAATAAACATTTAAATTAAAAGAAATATATCAAGAAGAGAATGAAAATTAATTTACTCAACATATGCCTTAACCCTTTTCCTCATATAGACGCTTTCTGATGCCTAGATCTGCAGCAGACGGCTTTTTGAAAACATAGTGACAAAAGAAGAAATTGCTCAAAACGAGCAATTTCTCCTTTTGTCACAATGTTTTCCACTTTTAGTCATAGGTTATCCATTCAATTATAGAGATTTTCCATTTTTTGACAAAATATGTTCAAAGTCGTCTGCTGCAGACACCGCTTTCAACACATTTTTAGTTATATTGCCTTTTTCCTGGGTAATTTACCAGTACTACTGGTCCATTTATCCAGACACCAGAAAGTCATTCGTAATGCTAACCCTGCAACCCTGAGCTAAGGAGGGCAGCCATGACTACCATTTTTAAAGTCTTTGGTACTGGTCAGGAATCAAACCCACGACCTCCCAGACCAGAGGTGGACACTACCACACCACCGAGGCGGACTCTAAATTTCATACCTCCATGTTGACAGGGAGAACTTCTACAGAACGCTTTCTTCTCCCCACACCCTGGTTCCGATCCGTTGTTAGCCACAGCTTGACTGAAGTCCACTAACTTATAGTCCATATAAAAGTCCTTCATACAGCCTATGTATTCCTTATTTTCTATCTGAAATGTGGATGGAAGAGTGGGCACGCCTCCGATTTGTAACGGACCCGTCAGGTCAAAGAACTTCTGGCAGTTGGACGAAGCGCTGGCACAGCTGAAATATACGACAACAACACACATCTGACTATTTCACTGACGGGATATATTAACACTTTTCTACAGACAACTGCATTTGATGATCAATTTCTTCTCAGATGCCACAATATTTCAAACTCTACACAATATAATCATACTTTCATCTATAATGATTTTCCATACTTTTACCTAGATGTTCAGTTTAGACAGTTTTCCTGCTGCTTTGTTGTGTGGGAAAAGGTTAAAGATCATCTGATTAACAACTTGAAAATTGGAGGTTTTACCCTTTCCCTCATATAGACGCTTTCTGATTCCTCTGCAGCAGACGGGGAGCTTTTTGAAAACATAGTGACAAAAGAAGAAATTGCTCAAAACGAGCAATTTCTGCTTTTGACACAATGTTTTCCACTTTTAGTCATTGGTAATCCATTCAATTATAGAGATTTTCTATTTTTTAAATATGTTCAAAGTCGTCTGCTGCAGAATTGTCGTATGAAGGAAAGGGTTAACACTGTGGAAAAGATGTTAATGTTGATCAGTATTTCACTTTTTCCCAAAATGTTTTCAAAATACTGCAGGGAACAATAAGATTGACTCTGGTCCAGTAAACATTCTAAAAGGCATTGGCATTCTTTCTGACTCCTTTGAATGAGACGACTTTTAAAAACCTTTTGCCACAATATTTTTAACTCAATTTTATAATTATACCTTCAATTATAGAGAATTTCAATATATTTGCCAATGTGCTTTCAAAGTCGACTGCTGCAACTGAGTGTATGTCGGAAACGCTTAAAGATGGCTTTCGAATGTTCAATGTCAAAGCTAAATCTGACCGCCTATACTGGGAAATAAGATATCGCCTCTGCAGCAGACTACTCTCGAAATTATTGTGGCAAAAGGAGAAATTGCTCATTATTATGAGCAATTTCTCCATTTGCCACAATAATTTCAACTCTATACAATATCATACTACAATTTATAGAGATTTTCTATATTTGGGATTTGATAATTTCAGTCATCCGCTGCAGATTTGTCAAATGTGGGAAAGGGTTGCAATACATACATTGGTGCAAGTGTATGCACAACTCTGGCAGCGCATGTATAATTGATATCTTTTCCGTACAACACAGCTATCTCGGGATCACAGTCCTCGCCTACCGATACAGTCGCAGTCTGAAAAATACAATAACCCAATAGCGGCTTTTACATCTGGGCCACATCACAAAGAAAACAGACCTTTCAGTACCTTAACCCTTTCCCTCGTACTACAATTCTGCAGCAGACGACTTTAAACATATTTTGTCAACAAATGGAAAATCTCTATAATTGAATGGATAACCTATGACTAAAAGTGGAAAACATTGTGGCAAAAGGAGAAATTGCTCGTTTTGAAACCTTAACCGCTAATAAGAAGCAATTTATCCTTTTGTTAGGAAGTTTTCAACTCTATACTTCAATTTGTAGAGGATTTTTGCCTAAAATGTGGGAAAGTCGTCTGCTGCAGATCCCATTTTGTAGAACTCTAAAGAAACATCTCACAGAAATGATTCTTATGAGAACCAACAATATAAGTTTTGAAAGTCACAGAATGACTTTAAAACATGAAATACGCTCCTCATCTAGAGTTCGTCTTTGATTGTTTGGTGTTTTACGACGCTTTCAAATTTTTAAAGTTATATCACAGCATTTCCTGGGGCAAGTTACCAGTACTACTAGTCCATTTATCCTCACACCAGTCAGTCAGTCGTAATGCTAATCCACGAAACCCTGAAGACCAAGGAGGGCAGCCATTACAAAGATTTTTTAAGTCTTTGGTATGACCCAACTTGGGATCGAACCCGCGACCTCCTGCACACGAGGCGGACCCTCTACCACTTCATCACTGAGGTGGTTTACCCCTCATCAAGAATTCAGTACAGTTAACAAGGAGAAAGAAACATACCAGATTTAAATAGTTGACAGTGACATGATGCCAATTTCCGTCGTTGACACCATTTTCAATGTACGGCGAGACTTTAGAGATGTTTGCTCCGAGGGAGAAAGAAAACTGTAGCTGTCCATCGATGATCTCCAACGCTATGAAGTCATGCATCTCATTCAGACGACCATTGTAAAACAGTAAACCATTCTTTTCTTGTGTTGCAAACCTGGAAGGAGAAAATAATATTTGCTCAGTAATTTGCTTTTCTGATATTTAAGACAAAAGAAATCAGCTTGGTGGTGGTTATAATTATCAAAATGCATGCAAAGAATTTCTAAAAGAACTGTGTTTGTATAATCTCAATTAAGCCATTGCTGTCCACAAGTACATAGACCCGTGTCCCTGTTTCCACTAACAATGGACACCTTGGCAGCATATGATAGACCAATGTCTCCTTTTTCCATTTATTTTCAACTCTGTTCTAAAACTAAAGTTTTGTATGAAGATATTTTCCATATTTTTCTCCAAATGGTATCAAAATCATCTGCTGCAGTTTCGCTGTATGTCGGGAAAGGGTCAACTCATATCGATAATACTCAACACAGACTAATCTTTGACTCTAAGACACCTATATTGTATGGACGTGAAAGTCCAACACAGTTTTGACGGTGAGACATGATCTAAGCGGATTTTATACAGTCTATTGAACAGATTAAAATAAATCTTTCAACTCTTATGTCTCCAACAAAACAAAGCGGTAAATTAGCTTTTTCAGAAGAATTGTATTGAATGCAGACTATTTGTCAAATCATCTTGGCAAAATTAAATCTCTATTGACGCATTTTTACGCATCTGTAGAAGACAATTTTGGAATCATTTTGGCAGAAACAAAAACTGCTCATCATTGCTGCAATGTTTAATTTAAACTCTATGAAATAAATATAAATTCATAATTTTGTACAAGTAAACAGACAATTTCAATATTATAATTTTTTCCTAGATGTTTTCAAAGTCGTCTGCTATATATGTGTTGTATGTGTGAAAGGGTTAACCCTTTCCCACATAGGACAATTCTGCAACAGACGACTTTGAACATATTTTGTAAAAAACATAGAAAATCTCCATAATTAAATGGATAACCTATGACAAAAAGTGGAAAACATTGTGGCAAAAGGAGAAATTGCACGTTTTGTGCAATTTCTTCTTTTGTCACTTATGTTTTCAAAAATCCGTCTTCTGCGGAGGCGTCAGAAAGCATCTATATGAGGATAGGGTTCAGACGAGAACCACCAAAACCACCATCAATGTTAGTGTTTGCGTGATGTGGCTATATAAAACCATAATGTCTGCTATGAGAAAGCCGAATTTACCAGCTTAACCTTTTCCCACTTTCAGACATTATTCTGACACGCCTGCAGCAGACGACTTTTTGAAAACATAGTGACAAAAAGAAGAAATTGCACAAAACGTGCAATTTCTCCTTTTTGCCACAATGTTTTCCACTTTTTGTCATAGGTTATCCATTCAACTGTGGAGATTTTCTATGTTTTGACAAAATACGTTCAAATTCGTCTGCTGCAGAATTGTCGTATGAGGGAAAGGGTTAACCTTTTCCCACTTAGAGACACTTTCTGACACACCTGCAGCAGAAGAAATGATATTTCTATCTATCAAATTATTTCTATTGGAACAACGTTTTAAACACTAATTGATAATTAAACTTTCATTTATGAAGGTTTGTTACTTTTTTTTCATAGAAGTTTTCAACATTGTATGCTGAAGTTTTGTCGTATGTGGGAAAGGGTTAACATGAGATAGAATGGACTACTTGCCCTTGCACACAACTATCTTGGTTTAGTGTACTATAGATTTTCTGTCAAATTTAATAACCTAGATGATTATTATTCACCCAGGGGAATTAATACATGAACTTCTTCTTGTTTTACCTTTTCTTTTTATACAATCTGAAAGTCTGCAGCAGCTAACTTTGGCAAAATTATTGAAAATAATAAAGATGAATATCTTGAGAGTGTAATTATTTAATATAGTTAAAAACATTGTTGCAAAGGAGAAATTTATCATTTTAAGCTGCAAATGCATCAAGATGGGTCTGTTAGTAGAAAGGACAATACTTTAGTAAAGACCATAATATAGTAACATTATAATACTATGACAGAAAAGGATACGTCGACACAAAAATAATTTGATGCGTTTTTTCATGTGATACACGCTAAAGTCTTGTCTTAAACTTAGACTATAGATTGACCGTTGGTAAATCTGCAAGTTACATTTTTGTCATTTATTTGCTTATTTGAATGTATGGTGTTTTGCACTGCTTTCAACAATTTTTCTGGGCGTTTTCTGCGTAAGTTTCCAGTACTATTGGTCCATTTATCCAGACAAATATGAGTCACTTTTGATGCTAACCCCACAATCCTGAGAGTCGAGGACTGAAAGCCATTGAATTTTGGTAATACATCTTCATGCATGTAATACAGTTGATTACTAGGTTTGAGACAACAATCACCAAGTGCTTCAGTCACTGACATTGAGAACAGAAAAGGTTATAGGTCTATCTACCTCAGAACACTCAACTATGATCTGTTTTCCATGTCATACAAGTACCAGCGGAATCAATAAATTTAGATTTTTATCAATGACCCTTAGGCTGTAATGGGTAAACGACTATAAAAATCTATAGATCACCCAGGATAAAAAAGTTCTCCCGCCCAAACTTGGAATAATTGTCTACAGGGTTGGCTGTAAAAAACCCTGTCCCAGTGACAAACAAACAAAAACTGAAGCAGATGACTTTAAAAACATTTGGCAAAAACGTGAAAAATCTCCATAAATGAGAGTGAAATGATTAAGAAGAGTTGAAAATATTGTGGCAAAAGGAGAAATTGCTCATTCTGAGCAATTTCTTCTTTTGCGACAATGTTTTCAAAAGTTGTCTGCTGCAGAGGGGTCAGAAAGCGTCTGTATGAGGGAAATGGTTAACACTAGCATCACAGTTGATCTTTTGTTTACTGCAGCAGACGACATTGAATTCATCCTGGCAAATATTTGTCAAATCTTTCTAGATGAAAACATAATAATAATCAAATAAAACATAATAATCAAATAAAACATAATAATCTAATAAAACATAATAATCTAATCAAGTTGCAAAATTGCAAAGGAGAACCATCTACTGCAGATGCAGGAAAATGCATCTGCAATTGGGGAAGTGATAAGGATGAAGATAGAGGCTCAAAGTCAAATATATTAGAACCTGCGCCTTGTGATACCTGGTGCAATGTCACAATGTTCAAATTCTTCTTTTGAAAACATAGTGATAAAAGAAGAAATTGCTCAAAACCAGCAATTTCTCCTTTTGCCACAATGTTTTCCACTTTTAGTCATAGGTTATCCATTCAATTATAGAGATTTTGCATTTTTTGACAAAACATGCTCAAAGTTGTGGAGATTTGTGGCATGTGGGAAAGGGTTAAATGTCTATAATGTTCAAAGAGTATCTCCATTCCCATTTCAGAAGTGACCTGATGAAAGAAGCTTTCCACTTGTTACAAACTTGAAAGACAACAGAGGAAATACCTGCTTTCACATATAATGTATATATAGCAGAGGTCAAGATACTGAGGGAGGGGGATATTCAGTTCTTTTCCCCACAATTTCTCTTTTATTGTTAAATCAAGACCTATGTTGTGGGTACTCAAAAGAGTCATCTCACTGAGAAGATTCTTTTGAGTACCAACAACATAGGGTTAGAGGACCAAATAAGGATTTAAGAACATGCAAATCGCCCAGTTATATAGGCCTGTAATATATGCATTGCCTCAATTTTCATACTTTTAAGGACAAAAGCAGTTTTGATTAAAACCATTTACCCCCCATCATGCCTGCCAAGAGACCATTCACATTAATATGACCATTATATTTGACTGTCCTAGTCTAGATTTGTCAATGCAATTGATTTATTGATTTTGCATTTAAAGCCTTGGATTTGAGATAACATGATCACTATGAGCAATCTAGTAGTCACATATAGTAAAATCTGCTATATACATAGGCAGTGACGATGTACGCCTAACTTTAGTGACAAATTCATGGTGCAATTTAATCTTAGCCGTTTCCCATATACAGATGTTTCTGACGCCTATTAAGCAGACGCTTCTAAAAATCATTGTTGCAAAAACGAGAAATTGCTCATGATGAGCAATTTCTCCTTTTGCCACTTATAATGATTTCAAGTCTTGTTAACCCTTTCCCTCATACAACAATTCTGCAGCAAACGACTTTGAATGTATTTTGTCAAAACATAGAAAATCTCCATAATTAAATGGATAACCTATGACAAAAAGTGGAAAACATTGTGGCAAAAGGAGAAATTGCACGTTTTGTGCAATTTCTTCTTTTGTCACTATGTTTTCAATAAGCCGTCTGCCGCAGAGGCGTCAGAAAGCGTCTATATGAGGAAAGGGTTAATAATTATTCTTTCATTTACAGAGACGGTCTATAATTCTGCGTTGATGTCTGCAAAGTCGTCTCCCGGAGATGTGGTGTATGTGGGAAAGGGTCAAGCCAAAATTCCCTTACACAAAGACCACTATCGATGTCTAAGTGTCTTATCAAGATTGTCATTATATGTACAACATGAACCTTATAGCCATTTCCAAGTTGGCCAAGTCGTAAAAACCCACACTTTAATTAAGCTAGGAAAACATTCAGACAATTCCAAATTATTGAAAATCCTGCAAGTTAGAAACCCAAAAATCGTAGCTGAACGACTTTGTCAAGGAGATTGATTGATTGGGGTTTAACCCTTTCCCTCATATAGACGCTTTCTGACGCCTCTGCAGTAGACGGCTTCTTGAAAACATAGTGAAAAAGAAGAAATAGCTTAAAACAAGCAATTTCTCCTTTTGACACAATGTTTTCAACTTTTAGTCATAGGTTATCCATTCAATTACAGAGATTTTCTAATTTTTGATAAAATATGTTCAAAGTCGTCAGCTGCAGAATTGTCGTATGAGGGAAAGGGTTAAGTCTGACATTCAATCTGATAAGGCAAACCAGTTAGGTGAACTAAATATGAAAATCAAGATAGAAAACTGTTCAATACAAACAACTTACGTCTTTTTATGGATTTGTTTTTGTGGCTATTTTGTTCAACCTTTCACTCGCGCAGAAAATTAACGTTTTCACACTCGTAGACGTATTTGGCTACATATTGCAGCAAACAAATATTGAAAAAAAAAATGTTGCAAAAGGAGATATAATAAGTATTTGTTCATAATGAACAATTTCTCCATTTGTCAAATGTGTTCAACTCTCAATAAAAATCCTTTCATTTATAAAGATTTTCCATATTTTGCCTAGATTATTTCAAAGTCTATTTGTTGTATGTGGGAAAGGATTAATCATATTTGGTTTCAGAAGAATACACACAAAACAAATCTGTAATGAAGAAATAAATTGATAAAAATAGGGTTTTCAACTGTAATTGGATTAATATTTCTATTTTCAAAATTTTCTATTCATTTCCTAATTCAAATTTCTATTCAAAAGAGTATATAATTTGTTTATAGAAAGTAAAATACGAGACTGACTCTCCAACAATTACCACATTGAACATTTATGGGTTGATCCATCCGCTGCAGAAGTGTCAAAAGTCATCTGTATAAAAATTGGAGAAAATTTCAAGCAGTAATAAAAATACAAATTTGTCAAAAATTGTAGAATGTGACGATGAAACAAATTATTTTCACACAAAGTGATTTTAATTCAAAGACAGGAAATTCAATTATTCTAAGAAGCAAAACAACTGGTTAATTTGAAATTGCAAGTTGCAAAAGGGAATTTGTACAATATTAATGTTTGAAATGGGAACTTTGTGATTGCTAGGTGTGAAATAGAGTATAATAGATTTTGAGAGCTCAGGAAAAAGCAGTTTTTATGATCTAATATTTCAACACTCAAATTAATTAAACATTTAAAATAGCATGATGTCCACACTAAGTTTTAAGGCAGCAAATATTTTAGGTTCCTGCAATTTTTGTTAATACTTATTTCATTTATATTGCTCTTTTGCATAATTATTGAAACCTCTGGTACTGCTAAAATTTTTTTTTATTAACATTCAATCATTTTTCTCACACATCTGAAGACATTTTTTAAATCATTGTGACAAAAAGAGAAATTGCTCATTATAAATGAGAAATGTCTCCTATTGCCACAATGTTTTCAGTTCTATTACGAAATTTCCCATGTTTTTTACTTAATATTTTCAAAGTCGTCTGCTACAGATGTTTTTTATGCAGGAAATGGTTAATAATTATATCTTCCACTGAAAATAGTTAATTATAACTCGTAATGTTTTCAAAAGTCATATTTCTTTTTATATACCGGTATATCATTCCCATGTTGCAGAGTTGTTTTAGTTTAGTCAGTCTTTATCAGAGTAATTAAGGGTTAAATCAGGGACAAAAATGCATGTATATATTAGAATTTCTGAACAAGGTGAAATATAAATAATCTGTCGTTTTCCATTTGAAAAGAATTTTATCAAATACATTGACATTAAATTAGATTTGTTGAAAGTTTGCATTATTGGTTTACCCTTCAGGCTTAATGAAATCCATTTGAAAATTCTATTCTGTTTGTGTGTGTGTTTGTATGTTTTTTTATGCCACTTTTAACAATGTTTCAGTTATGTCAAGGCGTTTCCTGGGTAAGCTACCTGAGTACTCTAACCCCGCAACTCTGAGCACCAAGGAGGGCAGCAATTATTTTTTTGGTATGACCCAGCCGGAGATCGAACCCGCAACATCATTATATTCTGTAGGGAATTGAATAAAAAATACTCTTCGATTCCATATTTCTGACAATTCTGCAGCAAATGACTTTTGAAAAACATTGTGGCAAAAGGTGAAATTGCTTGTGATGAACAATTTCTCCTTTTGCCACAGGGTTTTTAACTTTATTCAATAATTTTTCTTTCATTTATAGTCTTCATATTTTTGAATGAATATTTCCAAAAGTCATCATCTGCATATATCTATTGCATTTGGGGAAGGGTTCAAATACTGGACATTTAGTACATGTTGAGTGTTAATTTAGACAACTTAGACCACATCAAAATTGAAATTTCAATTAAATACTCAAAATGTTTAATTTACACTGTGTAATACCTAAACATTGAAGACATATCAAAGAAAATTACAGGTTATTTTCGCCAGTATTAAATATTGTAGAGTTCAAAGAGACACCAAGGACAATAAATGTTCAATAACCTTTAAAAGACCACATGTGTCGTGCCACATAGAAAAGGTTTGGCTTATACTTGTATAAATAAATTTGAATTATTTTTTGACACCTCTACATCAGACTACTTTTGAAAACATTATGGCAAAAGGATAAATTGCTCAAAAAGAGCAAATTTCTCCTTTTGTCACAATGTTTTAAACTCTTTTAAAGAATCATCCTTTCATTTATAGAGATTTTTCCTATTTTTGTCTAGATGTTTTGAAAGTTGTCTGCTGCAGATTTGATGTATGTGGGAAAGGGTTAAGGCACTTGTGATCAAAGAAATAAGTCTAATTGTAGACTTTAACTGTACAATGTGGGCTGAAGAGTTATATACTATTACTGACTAAAACATAACAAGAAGCCTTAACCCTTCCCGGCATATAACAAATCTGCAGCAGACGGCTTTGAAAACATTTAGGTAAAAAGAGAATTTGCCATAATGTTTTAAAATGTCGTCTGCTGCAGACACATAGATGGGAAAAGGCTAATTAAGCATTTAAAATCCTCTCCCACATACAGACACTTTCTGAGTGCTGTCAGTTTTCAAAGTTGCCTGCTGCATATTTGTTGTGTTAGTATATATATATGAAATAAAACAACTCTTTCTCAAGGACACCGAGCTCACTTTTGTGAAAACAGTGTGGCTAAGTAGCCAATTAAAGTCGCCTGGTGGATACCATTTTGAAAGCAATCATCCATAACATGTTACAAACATCTAGTCTCCTTAGTATGTCTTTTTTGATTTGTTCAATATTTTTCCAGTCACATCTCTGTGCTTCCTGGGTTAGGTACCGAGCCCCGGTAGCTCAGTCGGTAGCGACGTGGGCTGTCAATCCAGGGGTTGTGAGTTCGAATCCCGGCTCGGCCAACTTTCTTTCCGACGATTGACAAAAGTCAATGCGACATGCGTCATTCGTCTTCCACCAATGGGCTAAGTCTATGTGGAAAAGCAGCCAGTTGCTTGAGAAGATTGTTGTGTGGAGTACTGGTGTGAGAAAACCAGGAAATGCATGAGTAGGTGAACTGGCCGCCGTGATATAACTGAGAAATTGTTAAAAACGGCGTTAAACCCCAATCAATCAATCCTGGGTTAGGTACAAGTTCTACCGGTCCATTTATCCTAACACCTGAACGTATTTTGTCAAAACATAGAAAATCTCCATAATTGAATTTGTCACTATGTTTTCAAAAAGCTGTCTGCTGCAGAGGCGTCAGAAAGCCTCTATATGAGGGAAAGTACTTTGTATGATCCGATCAGGCATCGATCCCAGCGCAACCTCCAAGCAAGAGTTGTTGGAGGACAATATAGCTCGCCTATCTGAGGGTCATCATCTATCAGGCCCTACTTCAGAACAGTTATAGTGTTGGTTCAAGTCCAAAATCCAAATGTGGAATAATTCAGTTGAAATTGAATTTACAAAAGAAAGAAAACCGTTTAATAGCAACAGCATAAATTATATAATTTCTGAGAAAAGGCCTTGAATGCCTAACTATAACCCAAAATTCCCGGTCTTGCACACAAAGGTTTGACCAAAAAGGGGCATAATTCAGTCAAAATCCATTTCAGAGTTATAGGACTTGACATACAAGGTCATCCAATGACCTTGAATAAGTGTGTGAAGTTTCAAAGCAACAGCATACACAGTGTCTGAGAAAAGGCCTTGCACGCAAAGGTTTGACCAAAATTCTAAGTCCAAAAAGGGGCACAATTCATTAAAAATTCATTCCAGAGTTATGGGACTTGACATACAAGGTCACCTAATGACCCTGAATAAGTGTGTGTAGTTTCAAAGCAACAACATACACAGTGTCTGAGAAAAGTCCTTGCACGCAAAGGTTTGACCAAGCTGGCAACGCGTACGCCAACGCGGACGCCTTGGTGATTACATAAGCTCCCCTATTTCTTCGAATAGGCGAGCTAATAAAGTCACCTTGGTGGATAACTTCCACAAGCAAACAATCACGCCATGCTACAACATTTACCTATGTCTTTGTGGAATCAGACCATGCACAAACTGTAGGTGATTTAAACTTTCCCAACATTATACAACAAATCTGCAACAAACTACTTTGAAAAACATCTTGGCATAAATATGTTAAATCTCTTAATTATCGAATCGAGTTCAAAACATCCTGGCAAAGGGATAAATTGCTTGTTATGAGCAAGTTCTCCTTTTGTCATAATGTTTTAGAAAGTCGCCCAAAGCAGATGTGTTAAAATGTAGGAAAGCGTTTTTAGATCGTGGCTGCATGTATCTTTAAAATTGTCTGATTTCGTTAAAAGATAAGATATCTCCTTTTGATAGCTTTGAAAAGGGCCCTTTATAATGTCCATTATTTATCAAAAGAATGAAAACCGTAAGCTTGAAATGTCACAACTTTGGAATTTAACTACTTATGCCTTATAATCATTTCTATACTTTATTTATTTTATAAGAAAAAATTAAACTTTGGAAATTGGATTTAAATCCATGTTCGATGTTTAAATATTATAACTTTTCTCATAATTAACCCTTTCCCTCATATAAATGCTTTCGGACGCCTCTGCAGCAGACGGCTTTTTGAAAACATAGTGACAAAAGAAGAAATTGCACAAAACGTGCAATTTCTCCTTTTGCCACAATGTTTTCCACTTTTAGTGATAGGTTATCCATTCAATTATAGAGATATTCTATATATTGTTCGACAAAATATGTTCGAAGTCGTCTGCTGCGGAATTGTCGTATGAGGGAAAGGGTTAATGTTTATATTAGAGTTACTTGGGACTGGATACTTTCTCAATTCCAACATGTAGATACCTTTTGAAGCATAATGAGCAATTTCTCCTTTTGTCACAATGCTTTCTACTTTTTTTCTGTACATATATATACCTCCATTTATAGAAATGTAACAGTTTTTGGGCTAGATGTCTGCTGTAGATATGTTTTGCATGTGGGAAAGGTTTAACATTTAACTTGTTTCAAAAGCTTTACCTATTATGATGTGCATTATTTTTTATATGAGCCAATTGCTCTATGAAAACCAACCATCGAGTTATTTTGACAATAATTACAGAAACAATCATTTTATACATCCATACAAGGTGATCTAATTTAACCCATTCCCACATATCGACGCTTTCTGCTGCCTCTGCAGCAGATCACTTTTGAAAACATTCTGGGAAAAGGTGAAATAAAAATGCTCATCATGAGAAATTTCACCTTTTGCCACAATATTTTCAACTGATTTCGAAAATTATAATTTCTTTTATATATTTTTGTCTGGATGTTTGCAAACTCGTCTGCTGCAAGTTTCATGTATGTGGGAAAGGGTTAACAAAGCATGTAAGAGGAATCTTGGATGCTGCTTTGGCTTAACCCTTTCCCTCATAAAGACGCTTGTTGACGCCTCGGAAGCAGACAGCTTTTTGAAAACATAGTGACAAAAGAAGAAATTGCTCAAAACGAGCAATTTCTCCTTTAGCCACAATGTTTCCCACTTTTAGTCATAGGTTATCCATTCAATTATAGAGATTTTCTATTTTTTGACAAAATAGGTTCAAAGTCGTCTGCTGCAGAATTGTTGTATGAGGGAAAGGGTTAATAACAAACAGTGCATACCCAGATAAGTCTGCACAGCGGTGCAGGGTAATCTTGATCAAGTCACAACTGCCCTTCCCTTGCCACTCATATTAATTTACCCATACCCACTTATAGACCCTTTCTGATGCCTCCACAGCAGACGGCTTTTGAAAACATTGTGATATAAGACAAAATTGCTCATAACGAAATTGCTCTTTATGAGCAATTTCACCTTTTGCCACAATGTTTTCAACTCTATTCAATGATTATACTTTAATTCATAGAGATGTTTTATAGTTTTGCCTAGATTTTTCAAAGTCGTCTGCTGCAGATTTGTGGTATGTGGGAAAGGGTTAACAATTCAAGCTTGTCTGCCTTTCTTGTTTATTTCTCATTTATGAAGAGAGAAATCAAAATACATTAAAGTGTCTGCATTGCCTTTTCACTTCAATTAAAATTTATTCAAGCAGAAAATTGTTTATAGCATTGGAAAACACTTTAAAAATAAATTATATACAGGATTAAAGTTGTACAGTGATCTATGACCTTTACACATCCCATTTAAGAAATGCAAATAGCTATACAGTCGAACCTGTGCAAAATACCACCTAGGAATAGCAATTCACTGTCTTTAGCATAACCTCACCATTAGTTTCCCAACTATTCATTTTTTGCACATATGACCCTGCAGTTAAAGACCACCTGTGAACAAAGACCATAGTGTTGCCTTGCCATGGGTGGTCTTTATACACAGGTTCCACTGTATATTGTATCTGAAAGACATAAAGCCAAGTGGAGTTGGTATGGTACACATGTACCTGAAAGAGTAAAAGCTATGAGTAATTTCTCCTTATGTCACAATGTTTTCAAACGTCATCTTTTGCAGATATGTCAAAATGCGTTCAAACATCATCTTTTGCAGATATGTCGAAATGCGTCTACATGTTGGAAACATGTTTTTAATTTTGAAAACTTACTTTAACTGAAAGTTGAATCTGTATCTTGACTTCAGGGTCGGGAAGACCAGGAACGAGCCTCTCGGGAAGTGGACGGTGGTCAGCTGACAGAACTGGTCATAGTCCTCTTGGTTCGGACATCCTTCGCATCGGAAGCCCCCCTCTATGAGCGGGACACATTTGGACGGTGCCTGGCACACGCCCACAGGACAGGAGCCCGGGTTGTACTTCTTGGATATGACCACCTCGCAATCGTCACCTGCAAACATATATAGAAATAAAATGTTTTATATAAAATTGATTTATTTGTCAGTGTTTCACACCTTTGTAGTCCAAGACTTTAGTTATAAAGTTGTAGAAAACGGAGCATTTTTTCATCATCTCAAGAATGTTTTTCATTTTGCAAAATATAAACAAAATCCAATCTATGGCATTTATGACCAGAGAAGATCAAAATCAATATGTGCTGTTTGTCTATAATATAGGATTCTGACAAACATTTGAATCATACAGCATTGATGCGCCAGCAGATCTTTATCTACAATTGTGATAAATACGAGGGATCTATGAGAAAATTAAAGACTTATATACTCCCAAATTACTAACAGATTTAATTGGTATGTTTTATCTGATATGATGGGTGTCCAGCTCAAACACCATGGGAATGGCTATCTATAACACTTGACCCATAACTGATAAAGGTGGTCAAAAACATATTTAAGTACTGTTTGATATAAATGATACCTGTGAACAAACCCTACATTATAAAACTGACCACCCCATGGGAAAGAATCTTGGCGGGAGACCGATTTAACCCTTCCCCACATACAGCAGACAACTTTTGAAAACATTGTGGCAAAAGAAGAAATTGCTCATGATGAGCAATTTCTACTTTTGCCACAATGCTTTTTACTCTATCCAAAAATAAACTTTGATTTATATATCAAGGTTTTCAATAAATTGTCTCCTTAAAGTTGTCTGCTGCAGATTTGTTGTATGTGGGAAAGGATTAAGGGCAAATGCAGCAGACACCTTTTGAAAGACAATTTGTGGCAACAGGAGAAATTATTCTTATGAGCAATTTCTCCTTTTACCACAATGTTATTAACTCTATACAATAATTATATTTTCATTGACGAAGATTTTAAATTCTCCAGTTTTGCCTTTATATTTTCAAAATCGTCTGCTGCAGGTTTGTTGTCTGCCAGAAAGAGTTAAAAAGAGGCTAGCTAAGTGTGTGACCATTATCCTACTCCAGTTTACATTTATATTTTTGTTCAATTTTCCCCACATCAATTTCTTTATCTTGAAACATCATGCTTTCACTTCTCTCCTTTCTACTGGTGTTATTAACCCTATCCCACATACAAAAAATTTGCAGCAGACAATTTTGAAAACATCTGAAAAAAATAGGAAAAACTCTATGAATAAAATCATTATATTGAATTATTGAGTTGAGAAATTTGTGACAAAAGGCGATTTTGCTTTTGGTGAGCAACTTCACCTTTTTTCCCACAATGTTTTCAAAAGTTGTCTGCTGCCAAAATGGGGTCTATGTATATACATATGGAAAAGCATTAAAACAAAACACATTTGGTAAAGGGCCCCACTTTATAAAGGAAGCTAGGGATAAAACACTATTTGTTTGACAAGATAAAGAATGATTTATCAGACTGATGTAGCCCGTAATAGGTTTTCAATATCGTTAACAGTGATCCCTAATAGCAGTCCTCTCTATAGGACATATTCATATGAGTTGAACCATGAAAAGCATAAAACACCATTACAGTTTGAAATTCTCCCCATTTATCTAATTAAGTTGTATGTGCCATGGATTCAACCAATAACAATATACCCCCAAAGAGACTTAAATCACGTATATATCATATTCCTTGAGCAATTTTAGCATAATTAACAAGGTAACTGTCTCTCTTTCCCACATACAACAAATCTGCATCAGACAACTTTGAAAACATATCTATAGGCAAAAAATTATGGAAAATCTTTATTGATAAGAATGCATATTTATTGAATAAAGTTGCAATAAACTAAGCATTGTGGCAAAAAGGAGAAATGGCTCATAATGAGTTGTCCCCTGCAGATGTGTAAAAATGTGTCTGCATGTGGGAAAGGGATATTGTTTTATTTAAATTCCCCATTTCTCCAAATTAAGTTATTTAATTGTGGATAAAACAATAACAATTTTCTCCCAAAGGGGCAATATATATGAGCCGTCCCGCGAGAAAAAAAACCATTATGGCCTCTGGGTAATGTATCTTCCTAGATCAGCCTGCGCATTTCGCGCAGACTTATCTGGGACGACACATTCTGTTTCGGGGGGATAGAGATATAGAGTAATGATTCCTGAAACAGAAAATCCACAGGAGGTGAAAAGTGTATTCAATGGCTGATCCAGATTGATACTTTATGCAGAGTCCACAATGTTGGTTTTCTCGCAGGGAGGCTCATACATTCTCTTATTCCTTGGACATGCAATCAAAGGGGAAACTTACAGGGAAACATTAAATTCCTTATGGAGGTTAGCATTTCTAAAAAGTTTTAATCATATCCCTCTGTCCCGGGCTTAATTATATATGGCTTGCCATGGGACCGAGATATAAAAAAAATACCATTCTTTAAAATCTGCTGGATAATTAAACCTTGATGTATTTTGAAAAGTTGTTTACGCTGCAGTTTTGTTGTATGTGAGAAAGGGTTAAGGTTTTAAATTCCTCATTTTTCTAAATTAAGTTATATGTTGATACAATAACAGTTTTCTCCCAAAGGAGCCATATTCTTATATTTCTTGAACAATCATAGGGAATCTTATGAGCTAACATTTCCTAATGTAGGTTAACATTTCCAAAAAGTTTTAATCAAATCTCTGTCCCTGGCTTAACCCTTTCCCTCATACGACAATTCTGCAGCTGACGACTTCGAACATATTTTGTCAGAAAATGGAAAATCTCTATAATTGAATGGATAACCAGTTATGACTAAAAGTGGAAAACATTGTGGCAAAAGGAGAAATTGCTTGTTTTCAGCCATTTCTTCTTTTGTCACTGTTTTCAAAAAGCCTTCAGCTGCAGAGGCGTCAGAAAGCGTACTATTTGTAGGATCTACAGGATAATTGATAAAAACATCAATGTTTTTTGAAAAGTCGTCTGCTGATTTTGTTGTATGTGGGAAAGGTTTTAATGCAATAAAACGAGAGGAAGAAAACAACTTGTTGAGCATGTGAAGTCCTTGAAATGTGAGTAATTAAATTTATTATACCCCCCAAACTTTTAACAGATTAACCATTTCCCAAATACAACAAATCTACAGCAGACGAATTTGAAAACATCTCAACATAAAAGAGGAAAATCTCTATAAATGAAAGCTAGTATATATGATTATTGATAGAGTTGAAAACATTGTGGCATTAGGAAAAAATACTTGTTTAATCTGCTGCAGACATGTCAAAATGGTGGAAATGTGGGAAAGGGTTAAGGTGTTCAAACTATTCCCATAAGGTTCTGATTGTAATTCAATATTTGTTCTTCCTCCATATTTGGCAGGAAAAAATACAACCTTCTACCATAAATTGTAACATCTTGTATTATCACTGATAAAAACAGAGTGAGACATTGACTCAGCTTGTGTTACACAGTACAAGCACACAATAGTGGTTAACAAGATTTATAATAAGGGGCTATAATATTATTTTATTACTGTTTTATTATTTCAGTTAAATTACAGTGAAGGAACATTTAACCCTCCCTTTCCCATATACAACAAATTTGCAGCAGACGTTTAAATATTTAAAAGAGTTGAAAATATTGTGGCAAAAGGAGATATTGCTCTCTTTGAGGAATTTGTCCTTTTGTCACGATGTTTTCAAAAAACATCTGGTGTAGATGCGTTAGAATGCGTCTATATGTGGGAAAGGGTCAAAAATGATTCCTGGTTAAACAAACCATGCATAACTAGGCTAGGAAATGTTTTTAGCCTAAGGGTACCCAACACCATGACCACCGCAAGCTCAGGGATCGAAACCCGGGCCAGCAATAATTTCAGAAACCATAATGATTTAGAATACCTACAAGAATATTTGAAGGATCACATAAGATGTGTTGCCTGCAAATGGTACAGGAAAAGAAAGCAGGACATATAGATGGACAGACAATGGAAAATGGATCCCAATATGTCCCTACTTGCGAAGACAGGGCGCATCAAAAAGTAAAAATAAAATATATCTCTAGATTATACAAATGGCAGCACTTCGGTGACATTGCTCAATGTAAAGCTATGATTTCGTCTGCCATCGTCAAAAATTAATGTTAATGTTTTTTTAAGTCTTCAGGATAGTGCTTCTGGTACATTAACCCTTTCCCAGCTGCAGACGCATTTTGATGCGATAGCAGCTGACAACTTTTGAAAACATTGTGGCCAAAGGTGAAATCACTCATGATGAGCAATTTCTCCTTTGGCCACAATGTTTTCAACTTTATTTAACAATTAAGCTAATCTTGCATGGACTTTCCCTAATAAATCATGTACTTCAAAGTCATAGAACTAACATCATATCAACCCTGACCCATTCAGATTTGTTACATGATGCGAGAAAGGGGAAGACAGTGGTGCAGAGGTAGAGCAAAGGCCTCTCGTATCCCTGGTTCAAGTCCTGTGATGAGCGGGTTCTGACTTTGGGATTTTTCCACACAAACGGTGCGAGTACTGGTTAAGTCTCCAGGAGACTAAGACATCGAGCGTGATTAATCTAATCCTAAGGCTAATGTTTCGCAATCGATGTAAAATAAACAAGTTTAAACTAAAGGACCCAGGTTCAAGTCCAGTGATGAGTGGGTTCGGAATTTGGGATTTGGGAGTACTGGTTAAATCTCCAGGAAACAGACATTGAGTGTGGTTATTTATAAGCTGATAGCTTATTTTACAATCAATTACTGATTGTAAAATAAGCTAACCTTGAAAGGGTAAAATATATATAGTGTGCTTTAAAACTACTTGAAAAAGGGTCAAATCAATGAAAATTCAATGCATGAGAAACCATGAATTCCCATTTACTGGTAACAGTTCACCCATGAATTGTTTATCAGAAATGGGCCCATCAATCTGGTCATGTATTCAGTATTAACTTTAATCTGATTCAATTATCCATTCATTATTCGCTCTCATTACCAATTGTCAGTCAGGCAATCAGAATTACCTGAATCATGATTGGCTTAATTACAGGTGTTTTTAGAAATTTACCAGGAATGAAAAAACAATGAATTCTGTTATTATGTCTAAACAACATCTAGATGAAACAGAAGGATTCAAGAAAGTAACTATTCGAAGAAGCAAGTACCATACTGCCTTTAACCCTTTCCCTCATATAGTGCTTTCTGATGCCTCTGCAGCAGATGGCTTTTTAAAAACATAGGGACAAAAGAAGAAATTGTTCAAAACGAGCAATTTCTCCTTTTGCCACAATGTTTTCCACTTTTAGTCATAGGTTATATATCCATTTTCAATTATAGAGATTTTCCATTTTTGGACAAAATATGTTCAAAGTCATCTGCTGCAGAATTGTCGTATGAGGGAAAGGGTTAAAATGGTTTAGCAACTTTTTATTTAGTCATTCGCCATACATGGTCTGCAGTGCATCATGCCTGTCTATCAGTCGAACCTGACTATAACTAATGAATAAAAGTAAAATCATCATTGTGGTAAAAGGAGAAATTGTTTTCAAAAGTTGTCCTCTGCAGAGGAAAGGTCAGAAAGCGTCTGTATGTAGGAAAGGGTTAAAAACAGAACTTTCAATGTAGGCAACTAAATCTCTTGTCCTTTAAGAAGCATTGTACAACATTGAATCTTTTTACCATTTATTTTGGGGAAACAAGATTGTTTTCAATTTTTGGAAATTTATCCTTTATCTGTTCAATGTTTTAAATCCCATTCAGAGGCATCAAAAGTCCTCTGTATTTATCCCATTATTTCAAAGTAATTGATCCAAAATAAGACATTAGGTTGTAACGTCAAGCATTACATAATTGCACAAAGTATTTTGTAATAACAAACAACCTCTAATCATGCAGAAAGATTACAGAAATAAACTCCACTTTCATCCAGACTGATGCACTCGATGAAAACAGCGTCTGCTGAAACCAATAAATAACACTTTTCCTCATACAGATGGCTTCAGAACCCATAATCTGCAGCAGATGAGTATTGACAACAAAGTAAGCAAATTCTCCCTCAATGTTTTTAACTATGTATTCAAATTATACTTTTAATTTCTGCAAACCGGAAACTTTTTTCCTAAGAATTGTGTTCTAAGGAAATGATGATCTTGATGATCAGGTAAATGGTCTAGCCATTATTTTAACCCTTTCCCACAATAAACTTGCAGCAGACGACTTTGAAAACATCTTGGAAAGATTAAGTTATATCTTCATAAGGGAAAGTTTAATCATTAAAAGGAGTTGAAAACATTGTGGCAAAAGGAGAAATTGCTTGTTTTGAGCAATTTCTTCTTTTGTCACAATATTTTCAAAAGTCGTCAGCATGAGTGCAGAGGCGTCAGAAAGCGTCTGTATGTGGGAAAGGGTTAAAGGCATTGCTTATACTTCTGACTTCAAGTCAAATACTATTGATTTGTTCCACAATAACCGATATTCATTTCAACCCTTTCCCGGATGTTGGCGCTTCCTGACACCTACGCAGCAGACGACTTTTGAAAACATTGTGGCCTCTATATTCAATTATTATAATTTCATTTGCAGAGATTTTTCATTTTTTGTTCCAAGACATGTTGGAAAGGGTAAATAATCATCAAATAAATGACAAACTAAATTTATGAGTGGTGTTCAGAGAAAACTAACCATAAGGACTAACGGAAGAATTGGCTACATTGGTTGCAAATGCCCAACAGTTTGTTATTGCAGAACCCCACTTAAATTGACATTTTGCAAAATGAAAGAGCTGATAGAATACCTATTGGTAAAATAAAGAACTTAATTTACATGTACATATATATTCCTTAATCTGGATGTCAGTCTGCTGCTTAAGGAACCTATTCTATCAGAGAGAAAGAAGCCCAGGGAACCAAATGTTCATAAAAACTTAATGTTAATACTACACAATAAAAGGAACATAGACATCAACGTCCCTGACAAAACCTTTTTGTCACCACCCCAGAAAAAACAACATACAAATGGAAATGACGGAACTTGACACCTTCACAGGAAGTGGGTCGACTGCAAGCACATTAAATACACATTAGCTATATTCTACCTTATTTACATTGAGTATGACATATTCAATTAAGCGACTTAACTCTTAGAAATTCCCATATATACAAAACTGCAACAGACGATTTTGAAAACCTCTAGGCAAACATTCTCTATATATATGAAAGGATAATTATTGAATAGGGTTGAAAATACATGTATAGTGGCAAAAGGAGAAATTGCTCATCATGAGCAATTTCTCCTTTGGCTATGTTTTCAAAAGGCGTCTATTTCAGCTGCAGAGGCTTCAGAAAGTGTCTCAATGCAGGAAATGGTTAATCTGACAGGTAATGGAAAACAGATACTGGTCACACTTTCTCCATTACTTATAGTCTTTTTTAAAGACTTAATTCTGTAAATATCACTGGACTGTTAAATGTATGCTGTGCATTATTCTATACAGTCATGTATATATGCAAGAGCCTGCATGCATGACTTCTGATCTAACAGGCATGCCATGTCATCTGAACAAACAGCTTCAGAATCTTGTTTTTATCAGAAAGCTTTATCAGAAATCAGAACTATCACACTAAATAAGTGACTTAATACCACTACAAACGGCTTTGATCCTTAAAAGTCAGAAGTTCAAGGGGAGATTAAACTGAAGATGTAGAATTTAAAGCTCCACAAAATTGATATGTCATACTGATGGACAGCAAGCAACCAAGCAACCAACAGACCGACCAGGGAATTTCAACCAACAAACCAACTAAGCAACCAATAAACAGACCGACCAAGAGGACCAACCAAATATCCAACAGACCAACCAAGGTACACCCAGGCCCGACAAAGGACCAGACAAACAGACCGACCAAAGACCAACAGCCCGACTACGGTTCAACCAACAAACCAACTAAACAACCAACAGATCGTTCAAGGACCAACAGACTGATCAAGGACCAACCAACAAACCAACTTTTAAAGCAACCAACAGACCGACCAAGGACCAACCAACAAGCCAACAGCCCGACCAAGGACCAACCACCAACCAAAAAAACCACAGCCCGACCAAGGACCAACCAACAAGCCAACAGCCCGACCAAGAACCAACAGACTGACCAAGGACCAACCAACAAACCAACTAAGCAACCAACAGACCGACCAAGGACCAACAGACCGACCAAGCAACCAACGTGTTGTTGTTGGTTAGGATTGTTTACCCTCGCACACTGCATTAATGCCATTTGTTTCGTTGTAGAAACAAGCAACCAACAGACCGACAAAGGACCAACCAACAAAAGCCCTTCAACCACCTCCATCTGCGACAAACTTGATTTAATTTTTGTGGCGATTGGTTTGACAATCGCCACAACGCTAACAGAAACAACAACAACGAAAAATATTTACATAGTCGGTTTTGAACAATCGGTTGATATTTTTTTTCCTTACTGCAAACTAATTTACTCACATCCGTTATAGTTCCATCATTGATGCAGAGACGTGATTAATAATAATTATGTCAGTGCTACTTTGGTACCGGATTGTTACTAATATTTGAGTTTTATCGAGACATTATCTACATAGAGTTAAAATATGTAAATATTATCTTCGTCATGATTTGGCAGATAATTATCATTGCGCGTTCTGCCTTGCAAATAACGGCAACTCTGATGATACTCAAATCTGGAAATTCCAAAAGGTTCTATAAATAGCTCGCGAGACCAAAAACCAGAAGAGCTTGTAAATCTCAATATTATAAACGCTTTATTTTGTAGTTGTTTAAATATATGAAAGCGTCTAGATGATAAGACTGGTTTACAAAGGTTTAAAGGACACACGATGTCAGTGTGTACACACGTTATGTATACACGTCTGCACGTTCTAGAGTCAAATTAGCAATCAATGCTGACAGTGTAGCCTAATTTAGTTTGGAGATCGAGCATTATAATATATGCCTATATTTTTATAAATTGAACAGTTTGGCAAATAGTGAAATTGTGCTTTTGGAGCATGTTTTGTGTTTGTTTTTGCACTCACATTATTCGAAGCAGTTTAACAACCTCAGAGACATATAAATACACTGTGTTTATATGTCTCTCAGACAACCCTCAATCATGTAATGTGAAGGGACTAAATTGAACAGACCTGTTTAATATCGGACATCATTGAAACAAACACCAAACTAATGGATACTATTTTCACTCCTTTCTTGATAATTTAGTCATTTCTAAAGTGTAAAGTATATTTTATCTTAATATGGCCTAACGACCTGGTGATAAACATGTGATTGCCCGAACAATTTAGATTACAAATAGCCATTCTAATGAGCTAAAACGGTAGTCTATCGAATACCAACTAGATTTTTCATAACTTTGGAATGGCCTAATTTTGAACACATCATGACCAATTTCAGAACGTAACTAAATAATCACCAAGACAACATTCTGGCAAACTAACATTATTCTACTGTCAAAAGATGCAGGGTTGATACATTCTCAAATATACCCGCACCAGAGTCATCGCAAGCCCTACACCGATATACTGCTTGTTACTTTGCAGGATTTTCCATACGATCGCCACTACAGTGCCATTGGCGCTTTGATTTTAATGGGTATAATAATCTATAGGGTCATAGGTATAAAAAGGCACTTACTCATTTGAAGAAAATGCTGGAGAGTTAACGTACATGGTATGGAACTTATATACTCTGATACATTCATTCTTCATTATTCATAAAGATGTTTGGAGGTGGTTGAACCAAACATCAGAAAAAAAGTTTAATTGACTAAAAGATAGTTCATGCAACCCTTTCCAACATGCAGACACAATTTGACGCATCAACTGCAGATGACTTTTGAAAAACATTGTAGTAAAAGGGGAAGTTACTCAAAATGAGCAAATTGCCCTTTTGTCACAATGTTTCCAACTCTATTCAATAGTTAAAACTTTTTTCAATACTTTTGCCTATATTTTTTCAAAGGTTTAATTAAGCTGAGGATTTGTTGTATGCAGGAAACGTTCAGAAATCAAGCCTAAAGTAGACATAAATATGGCAAAGATGGCTAATTACTCATTCCATTCACTAAATTTTAACTTGGATCTAATCTAGTCACAGGTCATTGACAGTGTAATTGGTGGACTTTTGTCTTTCCTCATCTCTCGGTGGAGCTAAAGGATCTTCTTATTCTATTTATTTATTCATCAGAACCGTTTCCGTGACAATCACCATAGGCATAGAATATAGAATATCTGATTACACTGACAATATTTAAAGATTGACAACATTAAACCCTTTCCCACATACAGACTCATTTGAATCCTCTGCAGCAGACAACTTTAGAAAACATTGTACAAAATGGGGAAGTTACCCATAGTAAGCAATTTCCGCTATCAATTTCCAGAATGTTTTTTAACTCTTTGCAATATTAATAATTTTCTTATTGAGATTTGTTCACACTTTTTGAAAACATAGTGACAAAAGAAGAAATTGCTCAAAACGAGCAATTTCTCCTTTTGCCACAATGTTTTCCACTTTTAGTCATAGGTTATCCAAACAATTTTAGAGATTTTCTATTTGTTGACAAAATATGTTCAAAGTCGTCTGCTGCAGATGTGTGTATGTGGAAAAGGGTTAAGGTCCATCATGTTCATAAAGGACAAGTCCAAATTTCTTGTGAAGATCATATATATCCATTAAAATGAATTCCTGCAGCATATTGATTGACCTAAACTGAAAGTGAAAGAGTTTCAGAAGGGATGAAATAAAATTCTATAAAACTTTAAGATCAAAGTCAATCATATCTAGTTGTATAACTTAGCACAACATGTCAAAATAGACTCAAGTATGTATGCCAATATGTATATATTCCTAAGTTTTTATTGAAGGTCAAACACCAAGTCCTTGAAAGTATCCCATGTATTGGAAGTCCAGACAGCAATAAAACCAAGATAAATGTTTGAGATGTGGCTTAATCATTATGTAATACAAACTCATAAAAATTCTGAATGTCCTTTTTACCATTCACTTCCACACAAATATAAAGGATGAGGTCGATGCAAGATACTTTGGTCCATTATTACATTTGATGACATTCTCTTCACCGGCCATTTACTCTTTCCCACATAAGAGTAAATCTACAGAAGACGACTTTGAAAATATTGAGGCAAAATTATGGAAAATCTCTTATTGAACAGAGCAATTTTTACTTTTGCCAAACTGTTTTCAAATACAATCGTCTGCTGCAGATGCGTCAAATTGCGTCTTCAAGTTGGAAAGGGTCACCCCAAAATAGAGGTCTAGTCAAAATGCTTATTTCATGTCCTAAAATCCTTACTTGTGACCCATTCCCTATCGTAGAGGCTTTTAATTTGACCCATTTGCAGCAGATGACTTTTGAAAACATTATGACAAGATGAGCAAATTCTCCTTTTGTCACAATGTTTTAAACTCCATTCATTTATCATATTATACATTTACAGACATTTTTCATATGTTGCCAAGATGTTTAAAAAGTTGTCTGCCGCAAATGAATTGTCTCTCTTTTTATAGTAACCCACAACATATCGAAATTAGGTAGATTTGGTTAAAAGAGAGGTTATTCTGTATGTAAAAAAAAAACCAGTTTCCATCTCCTAGAACCCTTCCCACATACAACAAATCTGCAGCAGACGACTTTGAAAGTTTCTAGGCTAGAATATGGAAAATCTCTATAAATGAAAGAGTACATATGAGCAATGTCTTCTTTTGCCTAAATGTTATCAAAAATCGTCTATTGTAGAGGCATCCAAACTTGTCTATAAAAGGGGAAGGGTTAACTGAGCCTTTGTAAGATGGAAAGCTGGATTTGCATATATTAATCTAAAATAGAAAGTTATATATGCTATAATCAAGCACATTAAATCCACATGCATTTCTAGGTTTGTTTACTCTCGCACTCGGCAAAACAGCCAGTTGTCGAGAAGAATTATTCTGCATCTAGCCTGTTTCATTGTTTGTCAGAAATGTAGAAAACTTAACGCTTTCGCACAAGCAGAATTGACACATCTAAAAGCAGATGATATTTGAAGACATTAATTGTGACAAAATGAGACATTAATTGTGACAAAATGATAAATTCTCATTTTTGCACAATGTTTTCATCTATATATATAAAAATTATACTTTCAATAAAAGAGATTTTTCATCTATTTGCCTAGATATTTTTAAAGTAGCCTGCTGCAAAAGTGTAGTTATTGTGGGAAAGGGCTAAACAATTAGAAGAAATGACAGAAGCATTATAACAGTCATGTAACAAAAAACAGTTTAGCCAGTGGCAATTTTCAAACGATTTGCAGAAAACAAAAGAATGAGGCAGAAAATCAATAACAAGATTCAAAGAAGCAAGAAATAAGTGTGGGTATCATATTCCGGAGTCTTAATAAGTTTCCAGACCTTCACTCATTTTGATTTATCCCTTGGGTGATAATTGTTGAATACTGGTAAAAACTTAGGTATTGCAGTATATACACAGGTGATAAGCATTTGACTTATAACTTAACCCTTTCCTATAATATCATGCGGACACATTTTCACACAGTCACAGCAGACTTTTGAAAACATTGTTGGAAAACGTGAATTTCTACTCTAATGAATTATATTCCAATTTATAGATATATTGTGCTTATTTACAACCCTGACAATTTTGGAGATGACAGTTGCAGATATGTTTTTTGTGTGGAAATATTTATCCTAATGTAACATGGTCATCAAGAGCTATTTATGAAAGCTTCTAAAACTTGAGTTCATTCGCACATGTGCTATATGCTTGGGATAATAAATGCAGGTCTAAATTCATTCTGTCCAAGAACTGCATAAAAAATTCCTAGCTAAAAATTGACTCAACAAGTAATGAATTAATCCTTTACGGCATACAACAAATCTGCAATAGACGACTTTGAAAACATCTAGTAAATATCTTGGAAACTTTATAATGAATGAAAGAACTCCGTCTTCTTGCACAAAGTTGAAAACGTTGTGAGACATTTCTCCTTTTGCGATAAAGTTTTCAAAATTTGTTAGAAAGCTACTGTATCTGGGAGGTAAGGGTTAAAGCTTTTGAAGCTTTAAGAGCAGAGCACAAAATTTTACCAACAATAAAGCAACAATAGATCTCTCTGTTAGATGAAACTCCATAATGGTAAGAGTGGGATTTTTTTACTCCATTTATTGATTGGATGGGGGCAGAAGACAAACCATTAGCATGGCATCAAAGGTTATTGAGTATCCATGATTAATGCCTGTAAAGACAGCCCTACATGTGAGCTCTAGTTAAGCAGTACTGAATTGTTATGTTCTAAAATCCTTATTTGACCTTAAAACCCTATGTTGTAATTTAAGTCACTTAGACGATTTGCTTGAGTACTCACAACATGAGGGTTGGTTGAGTCATAAGAGAGATCCCTTAGAATGACTGGAAAACACCAGTTCACTCCCACATTAGCTAGGCCTCTGTTAACCCTTTCCCTCATACAGACGCTTTCAGACGCCTCTGAAGCAGACAACTTTTGAAAACAATGTGGTAAAAGAAGAAATTTCTCATGATGAGCAATTTCTCCTTTTGCCACAATGTTTTCAACTGTATGTCATTGGTTGTCCATTCAATTATAGAGAATTTCTATTTTTTGACAAAATATGTTTAAAGTCGTCTGCTGCAGATTTGTTGTATGTTGGAAACGGTTAACCCTTTCCCTCATATAGACACTTTCTGACGCCTCTGCAGCAGACAGCTTTTTGAAAACATTGTGACAAAAGAAGAAATTGCACAAAACGTGCAATTTCTCCTTTTGCCACAATGTTTTCCACTTTTAGTCATAGGTTATCCATTCAATTAAGTAGTTTTTCTATTTTTTGACAACATATGTTCAAAGTCGTCTGCTGCAGAATTGCCGTATCAGGGAAAGGGTTAAAATAAGATGATATGTCTGTTTCTCTGATGCCAGTTCTTTTCAACAAGTCATTGAGGTATTATTGCTAGCAATAATGTTAAGACACTGAAAGTCTAGTAACAAATTGTCGTCTGGCTCCTTATAAAGAATCTTTCAGCCTTAAAAACAGCATATTGGTATATTAGAACATTCCATCAACAGGCAGATGGAATGAGGACTACAGTTAATCACTTAGCATGAGTCACATAGTACCGGGAGAGGCCGCAGTGAGTCTCAATATAGTAATATCTCTCTATTTCTGATCAAGAATACATTACTGGACTTTCTTAGAACTTGCATCTTGTATCTCACTGAATACCTGCAACTTAAGTATCAGTATCATTGCCAGTTCTTAACCCTTTCCCTCATATAGACGCTTTCTGATGCCTCTGCAGCAGACGGCTTTTTAAAAACATAGTGACCAAAGAAGAAATTGCTCAAAACGAGCAATTTCTCCTTTCGACACAATGTTTTCCACTTTTAGTCATAGGTTATCCATTCAATTATAGAGATTTTCTATTTTTTGACAAAAAATGTTTAAAGTCATCTGCTGCAGAATTGTTGTATGTGGGAAAGTGTTAATCACATATCCTTGGCATTATATGTGCAAAGCTATTGTAAGATGTGGTGACCAAATGCTGGAAGCTTAACAATATATAATAATGGAGCGGTCTCTGAGACGAGTAGATAAATGAGTTGCATAGAATGAAGACCTGAAGATGCATGGAATTACTGGCTAATCTAGTTCAACATTCTTTGCAATTTAGTTTAACTCTTTCCCACTTGCAGCCGCACTTTGACGCACCTATAGCAATCGAATTTTGATTATTTTTTTTTACTTCAACTCCATTCTGTAATTTTTTAGTTAATATGTAGTTAAAAGTTGAGCATAGCTAGAAAAGGCTAGCTTTAAGACTCTAGTTCCTCAACCCCCAAAATGGTTAAAATGGTATTTTTCTGTAGCATACAAAGTCATGAACAAGGCATAAAATGCTAAGGGTTACAGAGGATATGCCTTTAAGACAGCTTAGCATATTGATCCCTGGGCAGTACCATCAACAAATTATTTTGTTATTTATGATCTTCATTGTATCGAGATTAATACAGAAAGCTCCATTACTATGCAATCAGATCTGTCCATATTTTTCTCATTAAATATCTTTCCTACATACAACAAAAGCAGATGAATTTCTTTTTTAACCCTTTCCTTTCTGACACCTCTGCAGTAGATGGCTTTTTGAAAACATAGTGACAAAAGAAGAAATTGGTCAATACAAGCAATTTCTCCTTTTGCCACAATGTTTTCTACTTTTAGTCATAGGTTATATCCATTCAATTATAGAGATTTACAATTTTTTGAGAAAACATGTTCAAAGTCGTCTGCTGCAAATGTGTTGTATGTGGGAAAAGGTTCAGACACTACCCGAAGTGCTTTTTTGCTAATGGTGAAGGTTACAGCTCTGACAAATTAACAACCTTAGAATGTCTGAACTTTCACTTTTTGTATATATTTTAACCAATAACCATTATTGAATATCATAAGTATTCAAAACTTAGCCTTTACTGACATACACCAAATCTGCAGCAGAAGACATGTGGACATAAATGTGAAAAATTTCTATAAGTGTATATATGTATGGTTATTGAACAATGTTTGCAAAGATAATTCATCTGCTGCAGAGGCGTTAGAATCCGCGTGTATGTGGGAATAGGTTAGCCTTTCCCTCATACAGCAATTCTGCAGCAGACGACTTTGAACGTATTTTGTCAAAACATAGAAAATCTCAATAATTAAATGGATAACCTATGACAAAAAGTGGAAAACATTGTGGCAAAAGGAGAAATTGCACGTTTTGTGCAATTTCTTCTTTTGTCACTATGTTTTCAATACGCCGTATTCTCATGATTTCAAAAGCTGTCATTTTAACTAGTAAATGCTCGAAAACATTATCCCCCTTAAATGATTTGCTTAAAAATTGTTTACACAATGTCAAAAGTCACTTAACGTTGCTATATATAATGACTGTCATAATGCAATAGACCATTTTATCTAGTGGTACTTTAATCTTACAGAACATTTCCTAATCCATGTTAATCTTGTTTTCGCTAAGTTTGTTGATAGCACCTTGAAATGTGCAATGATTGTTCAAATAACTGGATTAACCGAAAGTAAACAACCTAACACCATGAATACATAGATGGAAAATTGAACACATTTCTTGACCCTTTCCCACACACAACAATTCTGCAGCAGACGATATAACTGGATTAACCTGACTAAACATATTAACCTAACACCAAGGATACATAGATTGATTGATTGATTGATTGGGGTTTAACGCCGTTTTTAACAATTTCTCACGTCATATCACGGCGGCCAGTTCACCTACTCATGCATTTCCTGGTTTTCTCACACCAGTACTCCACACAACAATCTTCCCAAGCAACTGGCTGCTTAGGATACATAGATGAAAACTTTAACAAATGATTAACCCTTTCCCACATATAACCCTTCTGCAGCAGACAACTTTGAAATTATAATATTATGGTCCCCCTCAAACAATAGAGATTCGTTATAAATGAAAGTATATATAATTAAAACATTAAGTTGAAAACATTGTTATATAAGGTGAAATTGATCATTTTTACAACAATATTTTTAAAAGTTCGTTGTTTGAGCACTGCAAATGTGTCAACATGTGTCTGCAATAGGAAATGGGATAAATTTGTGTACAGTAAATGAAGTGGGTTGCAAGACGTCACTGACAATTTGATGTCTTTGTTAATTCTAAATATATAACTTGACAACAGTCAAAAAGCAGACAGTTTACACAAAAAAGTTTAATTAAGATCAAAGTGCATAAATCAAGTAGATAGAATCATTTTGTTTTGTTTATAGTCTTTTCCTTGAAAAACTAGAAATATCACTGAAGGTGATGAATACCCCCAGCTGGTGCCTGACATTATACATATGTATGAGAAATTCAAGGGGCCATAACTCATTTAAAAATAATTCCAGTGCAACACGCTGACAATATGCACAACTAGGCTTGGTATCAATCATTCTTGTGAAGTTACATTGAATTCTGACAAAGGGTTGCTGAGAAATAGTGTTCACAAGAAATGTCCACAGACCGTAACGGACCGACAAACCGACCTACCGACAAGCTTGACTCCTATATAGCCCCATATACTATGTATCTGGGGGTATAATAATTCATTTGTTACAGCTGAACTGGAAAAATTGCATAATATGGATATAGAAAATGGTCTTGCATTTGACACATAGAGATTTAACCCTTTTCCATAATTATGTAGACGCCATTTGGTTAATCTGCAGAAGATGACTTTTGAAAACATTGCAGCCATGAGCAATCCCTCCATAAGACACTTTGCATTCGTTTAAGGAGATGTTCAACATTTGTTCATAGATGCATTTTGCTGAAAATATTTGCTGTATGTGGGAAAGGGTTAAAGTTGGAACAAATAATAGTAAATATGTTAAAGCAACTGAACTCCAGATACCCAACTGTCGAAAAAAAAAAAAAATCCAATTTTAAGAAAATAAGTATTATTTTTGTATTTGGGGCATTAAAATATGATAACTGACATATTACATACCCCTATAATCGGTGAGATTTTCTTGTTTTCGATACTTTTTCCATCGCAAATTCTACCCTGTCAGTAACGGGGTAAGTATTTTTAAATAGGAAACCCCTTCATCGGGACAATTGAAAACGACTCAAGTTCACTTTATTGATAAAAAACGATACATTTTCTACCCTGGTTTTACTTGGATAACATAAAGAATAACATTTAGGGCGAATTCGAGGTGGGTTTTTTCCGTGCCATCTGGATTTCAGTCGCTTTAAATTCGACGTTATTATTTCATTCCTTGAAAACCATTTAACTTGGGAACACGTAATATCAATATTATATAGTAGATCTAATACAACAAGTAACTGGATTGCAAGCAATACCATAGTCCCCTACCGGTTTGCACTAAGTCCAAAAAGGGGCATAACTCATAAAAAAATTGACGAAATCCCATGAAACGCGAACTTGATCTGTGACACATGATTACAGAGGCATATACAAAATTTCAGCTCAATACCTCAAAGCATGTAGAAAAAAAATGCGGAAAACGAATATTCTAAGTCCAAAAAGGGGCATAACTCATAAAAAAATTGACGAAATCCCATGAAATGCGAACTTGATCTGTGACACATGATTACAGAGGCATATACAAAATTTCAGCTCAATACCTCAAAGCATGTAGAAAAAAAATGCGGAAAACGAATATTCTAAGTCCAAAAAGGGGCATAACTCATTAAAAAATTGACGAAATCCCAGGAAACGCGAACTTGATCTGTGACACATGATTACAAAGGCATATACAAAATGTCAGCTCAATACCTCAAAGCATGTAGAAAAAAGGTGCGGAAAACTGATTTGCCGGACTGACTGACTGACGGACGGACTGACGGACGGAGTGCAAACCTAATAGTCCCCTTCGGCACGCCGGTAGGGGACTAAAAAGGGGCATAACTCATTTAAAAATTGACGAAATCCCAGGAAACGCGAACTTGATCTGTGACACATGTTTACAAAGGCATAAACAAAATTTCAGCTTAATACCTCAAAGGATGTAGAAAAAAAGTGCGGAAAACGAATATTGTAAGTCCAAAAAGGGGCATAACTCATTAAAAAATTAAAGAAATCCCAGGAAACGCGAACTTGATCTGTGACACATGTTTACAAAGGCATAAACAAAATTTCAGCTCAATACCTCAAAGGATGTAGAAACAAGAAACCGCTGAAGACGGTAAGGCCGGATTGTCGGCAATTTGACCTTGAAAATCGACAAACTAAGGTCAAGGTCAAAGTAACAATAGAAATCAATAGAACTTGTTACTGGTTACCTTCAGGCAAAGTTTCAAGTTTGCAACCCTTTCTTGTGCTGAGATTTTGCTTAACCAGAAACTTTAACCATTTTGCCTAACCTAAAACTTTAACCAAAATGTTGACGGACAGACAGACAGACAGACAGACAGACGGACAGATGGACATCGCCAATCTATAGACCGGAATTGCTTAAGCAATCCGGCCAAAAAAGTGCGGAAAACGAATATTGTAAGTCCAAAAAGGGGCATAACTCATTAAAAAATTAAAGAAATCCCAGGAAACGCGAACTTGATCTGTGACACATGATTACAGAGGCATATACAAAATTTCAGCTCAATACCTCAAAGCATGTAGGAAAAAAATGCGGAAAACGAATATTCTAAGTCCAAAAAGGGGCATAACTCATTAAAAAATTGACGAAATCCCAGGAAACGCGAACTTGATCTGTGACACATGATTACAAAGGCATATACAAAATTTCAGCTCAATACCTGAAAGCATGTAGAAAAAAAGTGCGGAAAACTGATTTGCCAGACTGACTGACTGACTGACTGACTGACTGACTGACAGATGGACTGACTGACTGACTGACAGATGGACTGACGGACTGACGGACGGAGTGCAAACCTAAGAGTCCCCTTCGGCACGCCGGTAGGGGACTAATTATCAGCTAATGCTTCTTCATCATGCAATATTGCAGTTAACACTTTTACCAGAATGCAGACAATTAATTTTTGATACACATAAGAATTAAAGTACTGAAAAAGTTTTCCTTTCGCCCTTTCTGTTAGCAATGGCAAATATAAAGTTGACAGTCATCCATCCATATTTGAACAGCATATTATCATTGGAATTTTGATTTCTTTTCAGTTTTGTGTTTCAGAACGAGGATAATAAATGGTAAAATATACAGTTTCAATGAAGAACAAGACATTTACCATTAACCCTTTCCCACATAAAAGACAAATCTGTAAAAGACAACTTTGCAATCATTATAAGCTCAATAATTTGGATTACCTCTCTAAATGAAATAACAATTTTTGGAAAGAGTTGAAAACATTGTGGCAAAAGTAGAAATTGTTCATCATGAACAAATTCTCATTTTCCAACAATGTTTTCAAAAGTTGCATGCTGCAGATTGTCAAAATGCGTCTGCAAGTGAAAAAGAGTTAGATGCCTTCACAGAATCATAATCTCCATTAACAGGAAGAGAAAATCTTTCCTTCAAGTAACAGCTGCTAGCACTTTGGGAAAAGTAAATTACATTACATAAGGCTGTTTCCCTGATGGTAATGGTGTCATTTCTATTTGCACAAACCTAATTTCATCACCAGTGATCAATCCACATTATTACCCCCTTCCCACATACATCAAATCTGCATCAGACATCTTTGAAAATATCTAGGCATAAATATGGAAATTATCTCTGTAAATGTAATTAGTAACAAGAACATATTCTTAATTATATAGTGTTGAGAAAAACTTTATTCAAAAAGGAGAAATTGCTCGTCACAAGAAATTTCTTCTTTTGTCCCGATATACTTTCAAATGTCTTCTGCTGCAGATGTGTCAAAATGAGTCTACAAATAAATCTGAAAGGGTTAGAATATGAATTACTTCAATTATATTTTGTTTGCCTTTCAAATGTTCGTTCATGGACCAAAAATAAATTGAAATTGCATTACATTGGGTTGTTCTCACAAATTAGTTAAATTATGCTACTTTCTACCAATTTCCAGTTAGGTTAACCCAAGTTCCTACATGCAGACAAACATTGACAAAACTACAGCAGAATGATGGACTTATGAAAACTTTGTGTGTGGAAAGGAGAAATTGCTCCTAATATTTTTAACTCTATTGAATATATTCATACTCATTTGAACATTTTCCATATTTCTGCCTAGATGTTTTCAAAGTATTCTGCTGTAGATTTTTTGTATTTGGGTTATTTTACATTTTGGCTTCTTCCAATACTAAATAATTGTAACACACTTTCCAGGACAAACTTCTTCACAGCTTTTAGAACCGAAATCCATACATGTGATGATATTGTCTGAGGATTGGAGGATTCACGGCTGCACACCCTCCAAATGGCACTGATTTCCAGTCAGGCAAACAAACCCATAAGTTAGTAACTATAGCCTTGAAAACTAAAATTATGATGCTCTAAAGTGCCAAAGCTAGAAATTCATCTTTGTTGCAAATGCATATTGAAAACATTGTTAAAACAAGAGCACTTATCATGAAGCGAAAACGCCAACGCTCGTCTGTTTTTTCATGAAAAAAGGGGCATAACTAAATAACTATTAAATCCAGAGTTTTGTAACTTGGTATAGATATGCAAATTGGTTCTAGGAACATGTGTACCAAGTTTCATTTGAATGTGTGTTATAAGGTAAGGTTTAAGTTAAAGGTGCCGATGCCTGACTTTTTTAATTTCGAAAAACAGATTACAGCTAAAAAGAGAAATTGCTTATGAGAAATACTGAAATTGCTCTAACCCAATTTCTCCTTTTGCCATAATGTTTTCGACTTTATACAATGATCATGTAACATCTGCTGCTGAATTACTGTATGGTAGAAAGTGTTAAATAATGTCTTACCTGTGAATTCAGGTTTGCATTGACAGGAATAGCCGCCTTCCTTCCTGAAGCATGTACCAGAACCGTTACATGGATTAGAGAAACATAGATCTATCTCTGTGTCGCAGGAATTCTCATATTCGCGATCTGAAAATATAGAAGAAACATTATGTCAATATATATAAAATACTGTACCCTTAGGAAGAATACCATTGTTTTAATTTTTCGAAAAAGCCATTCCAATTAGACAGAAAAGGCAAATTTATATTCGTTAATATATTAAGGATATTTTTGAGATGCATTTTAAAGTATCTGTTGAAGACAAACTTTGAAAACATTGTAAAGAACAATAGCGCAGCGGAACGAACGCCAACAATCTTCTGTTCTTTTTCATGAATTTCTAAGTAAAAACAGAGGCATAACTGAATAATTATTAAAGTCAGAGTTATTGGACTTGTTATTCAAATACATGTGTATTGTTTCAATGATCATGTGTACCAAGTTTCATTTGAATATGTGTAGCTGTTTCTGAGTCATGAGGTAAGGTTAAAGTTTTGTGACGACGCAGACGACAACAAGAGCATCACAATAAGCCCTACTTTTTTTCCTAGAAAAACAGACAAGCTAATAAGAAATTGTAACTATTAACCCTTTCCCTCTTATAGACGCTTTCTGACGCCTCTGCAGCAGACGGCTTTTTGAAAACATAGTGAAAAAAGAAGAAATTGCTCGAAACGAGCAATTTCTCCTTTTGCCACAATGTTTTCCACTTTTAGTCATAGGTTATCCATTCAATTATAGAGATTTTTTATTTTGACAAAATATGTTCAAAGTCCTCTGCTGCAGAATTGTTGTATGTGGGAAAGGGCTAATTGCCAAAATGAGTTTCATATGAGTCATCTGCTGCATTGCATCTGTAGGTCGGAAAAAGGTTAAACATGTTTGATGTAAAAACATGACATCAACAAGATTGTCCTCAATGCAAATGCCACACATAAATTATGTAGACTACAAGATCCGCAGCAAGTGATTAGGAATCTTAACAATCCTTAATTTTGCCCACATGTAAACGCTCTCTGACGCCTCTGCAGCAGATGACTTATAAAGACTTTGTGGCAATAGAATAAATTGCTTTTAAGGAATAAGCAATTTTTCCTTTTGCAACAGTTTTTTCATCTCCATATTATTGCCCAGATTTGATAATGGTACCTTTCGCATGACTTCAAAGCACTAGGGGTACACTAGGGGTAACACTTCTAGTTCTCGAAGTGTCATTTAGGGTCATTTTACATAATATTGTGCGGACAGTGCCGGCTCTCAAGTGACTATGTTGAGGATCCATTCACCTTTCGCATCATATGCACCAAATTAAGACCCTTTATTGCTAGACGCGGCTGGTATATTGAAATGTAGACATGATGTCAAGTCCAGTTTAATAGCTCAAAACATTTCCCATGTCAACAGTTTATGCATGGGAAAATGACAATAAAAACTCTTCTATGGTGGTATACCCTTATCCTTAAAATCAACATTTGGTACGTTATAACTTTTGTCACATGAATTGTAACATTATTCTGACTGCCATTCTCAAAAAAAGGTAGATACGTTACATTCATGAATGTTCTTGAAATCTGTTTCTTAAAACAGAAACACCAAGGTAAAAATATGAAAATCTCTGTAAATGAAAGTATCAGTTAAATTTAGTTGAAAACATTTTTCGAATGTCGTCAGATGCGTTAGAAGAGGGTTAAATGCTTCATGTAAGCAAAAGCATCAGCAAAACAATCCTTTTTCCCTATCATTTCAGTTAGTCACTTTAGCAAAATTGAAACCTGTCTATTATCAATTCAAAGAGGAAATTGACTTGGTTATTAGCCCCTTTCCCACATACAGCAAACCTGCAGAAGAAAATCTCAATAAAAGAAAAAACAATCATTGAATAAAGTTGAAAACGTTGTGGTAATTTATTTATTGGGGTTTTAGACCGCTTTCAACATTATTTCAGTTATATCACAGCGACAGTTCACTTATTCATGATCCCTGGGTAAACAAACCAGTTCTAGGATAGAAAATGTGCCTTGCCCAGAAGGGCACTCCACCATGACTGTAGTGCCGCGACTGGGGATCGAACCCGGGACACCCGGTTTTGAAATCTCCGACGCTAACCACTCGACCACAGCGGATTCCTAACGCTATGGTAAAAGGAGAAATTGCTCATGATGAGCAATTTCTCCTTTTGCCTAAATGTTTTCAACAGCAGTTTTTCTGCAGAGGCCTAAGAAAGTGTCTATATGTGGAAAGGGGGTTAATTAAGCCAAATGTGCATGTTGGATTACAATATTGTAGTAATTAAATTTCAATCAAAATTCAATAAAACTTGAGAATAATTTTCTCTTTTTCTCCAACAGCATGGTGTTCATTAATGCATGAATGTGTTTGCTTTGTGCTGTAAATAAATTCTTTCAAAAAGAATTCAAGATCAAATCATGTTTGTCACACAGTTTGAATAACCCGAAACACACTTGAGGTACAAGAAAGTGCAGCGCATTGTATCTTTATAAATCAGCTGTTATTTTCGTTTAGGGGGATAAACCTGCTGCCCTTTACATATGTAAATTGTTTAACTTTCAAACTGAAATTAGTTTAACCCTTTCCCTCATACGGCAATTCTGCAGCAGACGACTTTGAATGTATTTTGTCAAAACATGAATGAATGTATATTGTTTTATGGCGCATCGACAGCTAAGGTCATTTAGCGCGCAATTAAATTTAATTATTCATGAAAACATAGAAAATCTCCATAATTGAATGGATAACCCATGACAAAAAGTGGAAAACATTGTGACAAAAGGAGAAATTGCACGTTTTGTGCAATTTCTTCTTTTGTCACTATGTTTTCAAAAAGCTGTCTGCTGCAGAGGCGTCAGAAAGCGTCTATATGAGGGAAAGGGTTAAAAAGAATTCAAGATCAAATCATGTTTGTCACACAGTTTGAATAACCCGAAACACTTGAGGTACAAGAAAGTGCAGCGCATTGTATCTTTATAAATCTGCTGTTATTTTCTTTTAGGGGGTTAAACTAAGACTGCTGCCCTTTACATATGTAAATTGTTTAACTTTCAAACTGAAATTGGTTTAACAAGATATCTGCATCCTCGGTACCCAGGCTATTCATAAAATATAAATCAACCTAAATATAATATCTTTATGAACTTAAGTTAATTTCAAAGTTGACAAGTCTTTTCTGAAATAGTATTTTGTTTGATATGCTTTCATCACTGTTTCCCATTAGATGATGCCCAGACATTTTGTAGATATTGTTATTCGGAGTGCAAAACCGTTTTTTCAGTTTAACTGAAATGTTTTAGCAATAATAAGCCTATGGATGACCTTAATCTAAATCATAGCTTCTTTTGGTCAATTTCCTGACAAAAAAAGTCTCAATTGAGTCTGTCTCAACTTAATGCAAACCTAATTTTCCATTACTCTAAAAGTCAGACATCTCAATTTCTTCATGAACGGTATCATAATTTTCGCTTTTAGTACTGAACACCATCTTGAGTACCAGAGATAGCTAAAATTGCCAAGAAAGGATGAGCAATTCCCCAAACAAGCAATAAGCTATCTATCAATACCAACAACTTTAGGCTGTTCATTCACCCTTTCCCATTTGCAGAATTTTATTCCAACACATCTGTCAGCAGATGCCTTTTAAAAACATTATGGCAAATGCAGAAATAGCTTGTTATTAGCAATGATGTCTTTTGCATCAATGTTTCCACTCTATCATTCAATAATTATACTTTCATTTTTAGAGATTTTACATTGTTTTGCCTAGGACTATTTTTTAAAAGACGTCTGCTTAAGACTTATTGTTCAATGGGAAATGGTTAATATTGGATGTTTCCATCAACTCCCTGTAGAAGCCCAGAGGATTACACCTAAAGACACCCCAAACATCATTGTCACAGCAGGATCGACCATTTCAATGTTTCATTCTCGGAGGTCACGCTAATCTAATCCCTTACAAACAAATTAACCCCAGCTGTGTCCAAGCTCATCTAATTGGTTTAGGGGACATTTATGGGGTTTTGTATGAGTGTCCCCTACATGACAGCTATAGCTTGTTAAAACCCTTCCTAACTTGCAGACACATTTTGATGCATATGCAGCAGACATATTTTGAAAACAATCAGGAAAAGCAATTCCTTGTTGATATCTATCATGATGAGCAATTCCTTGGTTTATATAGTGCTTCCCCCTAAAAACTGCATTTTCAATTGTTCTATGCATTTCATGGAAAGAATAATTGATTCATGCAGAACAGAATGATTTGGAAAATTGAGAGGATTTGTATTGCAGTTATTAGATATTTACCCTTTACCACATACAAACAATTTGCAGCAGACATCTTTGAAAACATCTAGATTAAAATATGGAAAATCTCTATAAATGAAAGTTTGATTATTGAAAAGAGTTGAAAACATTGTTGCAAAAACATAAATTGATCATTTTGAGCAATTTCTCCTTTAAAGCCACAGTTTATTTAAAAAGTGCTGCAGGGCATCCAAATGTGTCCGTATTTGGTAAAAGGTTATTAGATATTAAGTTTCAAATAATGTGCATCAAAGCGAAATTTGGGCCTTTTCATAGCAAAATACTGCCATATCTGTTTTGACATTATTACTTTATTCCCTGTTTTATTTGACAATATTTGCAATTGAATTAATACATCATTTGAATGGAACATTCAAATTTACACATTTAAAATCATTAATTTATCTTGAAATCAAATAGAAAACAATAAATTTAAATCTAAAATAGTTAATAGATTTCATGCCTATTATTACAGTTTTTGATATAAAATTTGTTTCAATGATGTTTGAAGCCACTTCCAACAGTATTTATATCAGTTACACTTTTCTTAGCAGGGTTCGACATTAACGCACGACCAAACGACATTCACTAGTAGTTCATTGGTCCGGTCTAGCTACATTAGCATCTGGCAAGACCGACTGGTCGTGTTCTTATTCCATCAATATCTGCCCAAATTTGTTGCCAAACAAATCAAAGGATCCGATAGATTTACGGTCGAAAATATTGACTGCCGATTCTCTTCTCGAATGTCTTTTCGGACATTACAATATCGGCTGCTAAAGAAAACAATGTAAACATACCGGAAATTGTTCTAAACTATTGTCGTAATTTTTGGGATCCCAATTTTAGCGTTAGCAGCCGATATTGAAATGTCTGAAAAGTTGCGATTTCTCTTTTAAAAATTAGTTGTAAAAACCAATTTCAATTAGTAATCTTGTTTTTTCTTTGCATGTTTACGTAACATTAGTCTTATTTATAGTAAATTAAAGTGTTTGATTCAAGTATAAACACGAATGCTAGCTTTATATTAAGCCGATTGCTTTGGCATCTCAAATTTTACGACAACAGTTTAGACCAATTTCCGGTATGTTTACATTGTTTACCGTAGCAGCCGATCGTAAAATCATCATAATGTCAAATAAAAATGATGACAGCGGTAGTTACAATAAAGAAAAGGAAAGGAAGAGTCCAAGAAGCTGTAATGAGGTTTACAACGCCCAGCGAACCCTGGAACTCAGTTGGCATTGGGGACAGAGAGCCAGACGGCCAGACTTTGACAATTAACTCTACACACTCACAGACTGTGTTCAAGACATGTTCATGTTTGTTATTTGTGGCACACAGTGACATATTTCAATTACTTACTGTAATACAGCATATTACCCCTTTCCCACATACAACAAATCTGAAGCAGAGAAACTCTCCATAAATGCAAGTATAATTATTGAAAAGAATTGAAAACATTGCCATTGTGGCAAAATGAGAAATTGCTCATGATGAGCAATTTCTTCTTTTGCCACAATGTTTTCAAAAGTCGTCTGCTGCAGTCCTGCAGAGGTCACTGGTGTCAGAAAGCGTCTGTATGTGGGAAAGGGTTAATATTTATTATTATATGATGTTCTATCTTCAGAAAAATTATAAGAATCAGAAAAAAGTACTGTATCATTTGTATTTTACTGTTAATTTGAATATCAATCCAAATATACACTACAAACTGAAGATTTACAAAATTACTCCTTTCTTGGTATATTGCATCATTGATAACATTCATTGGCTGGTCCAGTTGAGATAAGGTCAGGTCTAGTGCATTCCAAAACTTACTGGACCACTGGTCCAGTAACTAAAAAAGTTAATGTTGAACCCTGCTTAGGTAAATTAACCCTTTCCATCATACAACAATTCTGCAGCAAACGGCTTTGAACATGTTTTGTCAACAAATAGAAAATCTCTATAATTGAATGGATAACCTATGACTAAAAGTGGAAAACAATAAATGTGGCAAAAGGAGAAATTGCTTGTTTTGAGCAATTTCTTCTTTTGTCAAGTGCTATGTTTTCAAAAAGCTGTCTGCTGCGGAGGCGTCAGAAAGTGTCTATATGAGGGGAAAGGGTTAACAGGTATTATTTATCATCACACTGATGCAACAGTAGAAAGACAGACTACCACTGCAACCCTGAGAGCCAATTAAGGAGGGAAGCCATTTCGACCATTTTGAAAGTCTTTGGTATGACCTCACTGGCAATTGAAGCATGCATCTCCCTATGATAACAGTTTTTGATATACCTTCAACTTCTTCTCACATATTTCAAATCTGACTTTGAAAACATATAGTAACAATTAAAAAAAAAAAAAATCCATATTAAAATGAAAGTTTAAGTTATAATTGTTTGTTTGTTTTATGCCACTTTCAACAATTTTTCAGTTATATCACAGCGTTTCGATTGTAGTTACAACCAGTACTTACTGGTCCATTTATCCTGACACCAGCCAGTCAGTTGTAATGCGTATCCCGCAACCCTGATCGCCAAGGAGGGTAGCCATTACTTCTATTTTAAGTCTTTGGAATGACCCGGCCAGGGATCGAACCTGTGACCTACCACACTTGAGGCGCAGTCGCTCTACAATTACACCACCGAGGCAGTTAATTATTGAATAGAGTTGAAAGATTGTAGCAAAAGGAGAAATGCTAAATTATGAAATGAAATATTTATACTTTTGCTACAATCATATATAATGCATCAATATAATGTATCTAAATATGGGAAAGGATGAAATTGAACATACTAAAGCATTATCTTAACCCTTTCCCTCATACGACAATTCTGCAGCAGACGACTTTGAACATATTTTGTCAAAAAATAGAAAAACTGGATAACCTATGACTAAAAGTGTTAAACATTGTTGCAAAAGGAGAAATTGCTCGTTTTGAGCAATTTCTTCTTTTGACACTATGTTTTCAAAAAGCTGTCTGCTGCAGAGGCATCAGAAAGCGTCTATATGAGGGAAAGGGTTAATCCAACAAGTCAATCTAGAATCTGTGACTTAATTAATACTCGGATGGTATTCCTACCATTCACCATCAATCATACTGGAAACAATACTAGTGCACCGTGATGGTTCTAATTAATATTTCAACCGATTTCTTTCACTTTGTACATAGCTTTTGTAACCTTTCCAATGCATATTAATGCATGGAAATATTTTTATTGTCCTCACAATCTATTTTTGAACAGCCTTTAGAATATCAACATGACAAAGTAAGGACATTTTAAATGCATAGGACTAGATAAGGATTAGAGTAAACAGTTCTTGCTTCCGTAATATATCTGTTAGCTAAGGACTCATTAAAACCTATGCTGTTAAAATTCTTTTAAGTACCAACAACATATTAGGTTATGGGGGTCAAATAAGGAGTTTAAAACATTCAAAACGCACCTTATCTGGAGCTCTGTTAAAAGGTATGATTTCAAATAAGCCGTTTTGGTAAAATAAGGATTTTTTTGGTTTTGGATTCCTCCTGCATGTTTTATAATAGTTTGAATGGCGTTTTACACCTCTTTCAACAGTATTTCAGTTATAGCATAGCATTTCCTGGGTAAATTACCAGTTACGACCACCTGTATTATTTATCCTAAAATTGGTGCAATTCAATTGAAATGCTATCCCAAAAACTCTGTGCTCAATTGGTTGATTCAGGCTTCATGGAAATGCTATCCCAAAAACTCTGTGCTCAAAGGAGGGTTGGTTGATTCCAGTTTCATGCCGGTTTTAAATGTTTTTGAGTTACATAACTGTAGCCAGTTTAACGAACATATTTTTCCTGGATTTCTCGCACCAGTACGCCTTACAACATTCTTCCCGGGCAATTAACTGACTATCTTCACACATTAGACTATTTAAAGCCTTCACTGGTAGAAGACAAATGACACTATAAGCCAAGGAGGGACCCAGCTTTTATTAATAGTTTAATAAGTCAGCAAGTATTAAAATCCACATTGTTATGTCATTATAATTTGAACTTGTGCTAAAGGGTATAACTAGGATATTATCAAACCTGGACATTACAGGTTCAATTGTAAAAGTTTGAACTGTCAATATTTTATAGAACAATTAATACCATTATCAATAGTTTTATTTTATGGCTAAACACTGGATGGAAACAGTGGCTTTAGGCAACAGTCATTAAATGCCTTTAATTACTGACTGTTCATGCTAAATTTTATAGTATTTTTTTTTTGTAATCTTGATACACTTTTGCCCTTAGGACCCAGAATAACAAATCACACTTAATTCTGATCATTGTTAGGTTCCATTGTTAAATTTTCTGACAAATTTTGCAAAGCACAAGATCAGACAAATCAATTCTGAAAATGAATATAAAACTTATTTTAAAAGTGCTTCCTCAGCTCTGCATTATAGGTCGTATACGACTAGACTGTAACAGTTGGACATAGTCCATATATCAAAAGAACATGTTACTAAGACTCATGTTATTTCATATTTATCCTTATTTTGTAAGCTTGTAACCCTTTCCCTCATATAGACGGTTTCTGACGCCTCTGCAGCAGACGGCTTTTTGAAAACAGTGACAAAAGAAGAAATTGCACAAAATGTGCAATTTCTCCTTTTGCCACAATGTTTTCCACTTTTTGTCATAGTTTATCCATTCAATTATGGTGATTTTCTATGATTTGACAAAATACGTCCAAAGTCGTCTGCTGTAGAATTGTCGTATGAGGGAAAGGGTTAATTACAGGGAAAGCAATGTGTCCAAGGAGAACGGATGTTGTCATCCTGGTGTTACAGCTTCGGGCTCTGAACCTGAGCAGGCTGACCTGAGTGGTCTAGCTAGATATATAAGGCGGAGTAACCTGGTCTTTTCCCACCAATATCTTTCTTTAATATGACTCAAGAAAAACCTATGTTGTGGGTACCCACAACAGAGGGTTTGAGTGTCTAATAAAGATTTTGAGATGTGAAATCTCTAGAGCTGCAGCTTTAGCAAAATGTTCATGTTTTGATACTAACAATCAAAACCAAACCAGCTAAATGAAAATATTAACCATTATTATTAAATAAAGTAGATGTTTTGCTTCTAAATATTTGTTTTAACACTTTCCCTCATATAGACGCTTTCTGACGCCTCTGCAGCAGACGGATTTTTGAAAACATAGTGACAAAAGAAGAAATTGCTCAAAACGAGCAATTTCGCCTTTTGCCACAATGTTTTCCACTTTTAGTCATAGGTTATCCATTCAATTATGGAGATTTTCTATTTTTTGACAAAATATGTTCAAAGTTGTCTGCTGCGAAATAGCCCCTGTGAAATGTTGTTCTTGAAATTATGAACTTTTCATGCCACTTATGAACTGTTCATGAACTGCCATTAAATAGTTCTTAATCACAGTTCAAGAACTTTAGTTCATGAACAGTAAGACAAACTTGTTCGTGAACTGTTCAAGAACTGAAGAAGAACATGGCAAATTCTTAACAAGTTCATAAACATCTGTCAAGTGTAATTCAAGTACTTTTAATGAACCCTATAAGTTCTTATTCTGTTCTTGAATAGTAAGTTTAATATATCACTGATTTTAAAATGATATTTAATTAAATTACAATGACTTTTTAACTCAGTGTGAATCTCTTAAACTACCATTCTGAATAGAGAAATAAGGACATTTATAGATCACTTCTAGAACACTTCTAGAATACTTCTAGAACCAAAGAAGTTCTTATAAATGTATTATAGTGAAAACTTTTGAAATCTTCTTGTCAAAAGTAAAGACCCTAGTGAAAAACATTAATGCAATTCCAGTGAAATTTCATTGTTACCTGCTATGTTACTGGAATACCAGTAAAATAACCAAAAATACCACTGGAACTGAACTTGAATTTGAAATATACCAAGGGAGTTAACTCAAGCATAAAACACAGGAACTCTTCAAAAAGAAGTTAGTAATGTTTACTACTTCCTTTACGTTTTTTGGTGGGAGAAATATGTTGTGTTTCAAAGGCACAGAGAAGTTTTTTGTAATTTCTTATGAACAACTTGATGGGCACATTTGGTAAATGTCTTAAATGTTACATTGTTTATTAAATTAGCAAATTGTATTATGCTATGTCATAAACAATAAGTTTATATTGGTGATTTATTTAAGTATCACATTGCCACATGTAAAAAGCCAATTGTCTTCATATAAAAAATATTTGTATTGAATTCTGGTTCAACTATGTTTCAATGAAACAGAATATTTTCTGTACATAATCTGCACAGGCTTTCTGTAATTTCTTCTGTACAAAATCTGGTTCTTAGGTCCACCCAGACTATTTCATACACTGGTTACCAACCAATTGAACATGAACTTTTCATGAACTGTTCATGAACAGTAGTTCTTGAACTTTTCATGAACTGTAGTTCTAGAACTGTTCATGAGCGATAGTTCTTGAACCGTTCATGAACAATCCATGAAGAGAAAATGGCACAATGAATTTGCACTGGAAAAAGTTCTTGAACAGTTCATGTTTAAAAAGAAAATCAAGAATATTTCATGAATTTTCAGTTCTTGAACAATTCATGAACTTTTTAATGACAATGTTTCCTGAATGTGTCATGAACTGTTCATGACCTGTTCAAGAACTACATATTTAAGAACTTTTTAAGAATTTGTGCCATTTTATCTTCATATACATCCCATGAACTGTTCATGAACCAGGTACCTGAACTTTGCATGAATTATACAAGAACTGTTCATGAACAGTAATTATTCATTTCACAGGGGTGTCATATGAGGGAAAGGATTAATCCAATTCCTACTACAAAAAGACCTTTGACGCTTTCAAAGGCATCACATTTTGATAGCAAAATGTGGAAAAGTGGAATATAATTTTAAGACGAGTGAAATTGCCTGTTTTTTGAAAAGGTGTCTGCTACAGACAGGTAAAAATGCGTCTGAAAGTGCAGGGAAAGGTTAAATCTTTGAACTTTTGACACCAAAATCAATATATATTACTGTTTTCATCATGGTGACAACAGCTTTAATAATACAATCGCTTGTTTGCTAAAAAACATCACTGTATAAATCACTAGATTAATTGCAATACAATGAGATGTTCGATGTGTCTGCCCATAACTTATAGACAGTACCATGTATGACCAAAAGCTGCTGGGAAACTTAACTTAAGTGACGGACTGACAGAATTGCTCCACTGTTTCCCATGCATGGCAGATCATGCTGTACTAATTGAGGGAATCCAATTCCAAAATTGGAATCACTGGACCTTGATCATGATGGTACAATGAAGATCCTTAAGACACATTAACTCTTTCCAAGATACAACAAATCTGCAGCAGCCGACTTTGAAAACGTATTGTCAAAAATGTGAAAAACATCCATAAAATACATTTATTTATAGAGTTTATTTATAATAAATAGATTTGAAAACATTTTGGAAAAGAGAGAAATTGCTTAAGTTATTACGAGCAATTTCCCCTTAAGCTTATTGTTTTCAGTCATCTGCTGCAGACAAGCTTCAGAAAGTGTATGTATGTGGGAAAGGGTTAACCCTGTCTATATATCTAAGTGTTTTCAAAATATGTCAGATTTTAATTGTTTATCTAAACTAATTCCATTAACATCATTGGGTTACCTTCTTCAAATACAAATGTATGAACAAAACATTTCAATATTGACCATGTATACAAACTGACCTCTAACTGTTTTCAAAACACTTAATTTACCTTTCAGCATAAATTTAAATATTTATTTTTCAAGGGTGCTTGGTTTAATTTAGTATTTACTCTCTGTTCAATTACTATTACATGAAAGAGCTTTCATCTGTAATGGCTTTAACCCTTTCCTTCATATAGACCCTTTCTGATGCCTCTGCAGCAGAAGACTTTTTGAAAACATAGTGACAAAAGAAGAAATTGCTCAAAACGAGCAATTTATTCTTTTGACACAATGTTTTCCACCTTTAATCATAGGTTATCCATTCAATTATAGAGATCTTCTATTTTTGACAAAATATGTTCAAAGTCGTCTGCTGCAGAATCGTCGTATGAGGGAAAGGGTTAATATATACAGGATTGTTATGTTGGTTGATGAAAATTAATCCACACAATAATATCTGTAGGGATATTGAAGAAAGATTAATAAATTACTACCAGTCATTAACAAGACACCATAGTTACTGTTTGTGCCTTTCAAATAGAAACCAATCTGCAGTAACCCTTTCCCACATGCAACCAGTTTGACACATCTGTAGGAGACGACTTTTGAAAATATAGGAAAAGGAAAAATAGCTCATAATCTATGAGGGTTTTTTCTTCTTTTGCCACAAAGTTTTCATCAATATTCAATAAGTTTCCTTATTTTTGACTACAGTTAACCCTTTCCCTCATATAGACGCTTTCTGACAAAACGTGCAATGTCTCCTTTTGCCACAATGTTTTCCACTTTTTGTCATAGGTTATCAATTCAACTATGGAGATTTCCTATGTTTTGACAAAATACGTTCAAAGTCGTCTGCTGCAGAATTGTCGTATGAGGGAAAGGGTTAAGAACATCATGAAATTGACAATCTGAGCGGAACGTGATTGGAACGAAGTTGGAACGCTTTATGAGCGGAACGGAATTTTGCGCTCTGAACAAAACAATCATAATGTTTGCAAAAATCCAATCATTCGCTCATTGTATGGTTGCAACAACTATCCGATAATTATTTTACGAAACTATTTTATTAAAAGTCATATTTGTATACTATATAAACTTTTGTTTTATATTAAGACACTCAAGTATCCGATTGAATTAGAATGTAACAAATATTATTAATATAATACGATTTGCTACTAACGATCGTGCTTAAAAAACTCTATAGATCATTTGTTGATATTTAGGGTTAAGTAAAAAAATTATAAACGAAACGAAATTAATTTAAGCCAATCAAATCGTTGAACGGATTTTGATCGAAAAAAATCGTTCCGAGTGAGCGTAAAAAAAAAATCGCTCAATCTGAACGGAACAAAAAAAAGCAATCACAATGTTATGAATGCGTGAATGCTTTGAGAGCGGATTGGAACGTGAGCGGAACGGAATGGAACGGAGCGGAGCGTGAACGGTAATTTGTCAATTTCAAGATGTTCTTAACTGTATGTGTATTCAAAGTTGTCTGCTACAGATGTGTTGTATGTGGGAAAGTGTCATATCAATTCCTTGTTTATATGAGATGCGTGCTGTACATGTTATTTATATCCTCAGTTCGCCATTGATTGTAACGATAAAATGTCCAACTATATATGTAGCAATAAAAATGAGGAAAATATTAAGTCCTCTGCTGCACATGTGCTAGGGAAAGAATTAACACTTTCCAACCTGCAGACGCATTTTGACCAATAGCAGTAGACGACTTTTGAAAACATTGTGGCTTCAAAGGTGAAATTGCTCATGATGAGCAATTTCCCCTTTGGCCACAATGTTTTCAACTTTATATAACAATTAAGCTATCTTTTATTGAGATTTTACAGGTTTTTGTCATCATATTTTCAAAGTCGTCTGCTGCAGATGTGTTGTATGTGGGAAAGGATTAAAGACAATAAAGTGTGCAGACCTGCAGGGAATGTTATTATTGTGACACTTGAAAAGTTAACACTTTACTATAACAAGCTGTAGATAGAATCCTCCTCCATCTTGTACTTTATCTTTAAATGAAATCATAAAACATCTTTTTTGAAAAATGCTGTACAAGACCAAGTCTTGCTATCAAGAGATATAAGGCTCAAGACATTTCATAGCAAGTATTACAGGTAACACACCAGTATGTCTTTATAAGGATATTCATTTCTAACTCAGCAAAGTTGTGTGACAGGGAAAAAGAGTAACCCCTATCCCACGTAGTAACAAGAAAACTGCAGCAGACGACATTAACAATATCTAGGCAAAATTATGGAAAATTGCTACAAAAGAAAGCATAATTTTTTTAATAGAGTTGAAGACATTGTGGCAATTAAAGGAATTATTGTTCATTTTAAGCAATTTTTATATTTTTGCCACAATTTCTTCATAAGACATCTGCAGCAGGTTTGGTGCAAATTGCGTCTGCAAGTGGAAAAAGAGTTAATTAGTGTAATACATTGGTCAAGATGTTAATCTGATAGCCTTGTTCAGATCAAAGGAAGCCAGGGAGAATGAGAATCCAATAACAAATCCAATTTCACGGGAATGTTTTCCAAGAGACATTAGCAACAGTGGGTCGTGCATATCAGATAATTTGTCATGCCATATTTGGTCCTTATTTGTCCTTAGTGACAAGATAACGCATGTTCAAGGTCTGATTGACAATAACCCTCTCCCTTACCGTTACTAAGCAATGGTGGGAATCATGATTAAACAGGTCAGTGTAAAAAGACTATGAAATACTCTTCAACACTTTCCCACATACAAGAAATCAGCAGAAGACGACGTTGAAAACATCTGAGCTAGAAGGTAGAAAATATCTGTAAAATAAAGTATATTTAAATAATGGAGTTAAAAAAGTGTGATAAAAGGAGAAATTGCTCATTACAAGCAAGATAATATCACTAGATATAAATAGTTGATTGATTGATTGATTGAAGTTTTATGCCATTTTCAACAGTAATTTTCAGTTTAAATATCACATTGGCCAGTTTTCCTAACCTGTGTTTCCTAGCTTTCTCGCACTCATACTCCACACAACATTCTTCCAGGCAACTGGCCACCTTCAAACGTATATTTTCTAGTCTATTTTGTGGAAGACAAATGACGCTAGTCACAACGACTTTTGCCACCAATCATCGCAAAAGATGTATGACTGAGCCAGGGTTTGAACTCATCGGGGACCCCTGGATTGATCGTAATTTTTGTAATCTTCTTTTTGAGAAGAAAACCTTAGAATTGCAGTTCAATAAAACTGTTTTCATTTCCCTCTCATTTAATCGCTAAACAATCATCAATAATACATGGAATTCTACCTTCAATTGCGAGGCCCACAGCTGTTACATGTTTTACAATGAACCAATCAAAATGCATCTTATATAAGGTACAATTAAACTCTCCTTAGTACCTCATTAATACTTCAATATTGATGCATTAACCATTTCCCTCATACAGACGCTTTCTGGTGCCTCTGCAGCATACAGCTTTTGGAAAACATTGTGGCAAAAGAAGAAATTTCTCAAAACAAGCAATTTCTCCTTTTGTAACAATGTTTTCAATTATTGTATCTTCATTTAAAGGGTGTTTCTAAAAAAAATTGGATATGTTTCTAAAGTCGTCTGCTGCAGAGTTGTCGTATGTGGGAAAGGGTTAACCCTTTTCCACTGACTTGCAGTCTCAGTTTGACGCATCTGCAGCAGACAAAGTTTAAAAACATCATAACGAATTTGACCTTTTGTCACAAGGTTTTCATCTCTATTAATAATTGTACCTTTAATCATAAAAAGAATACATAGTTTTTAAAATGTTCAAAGTCATTTACTGCATCTTTGATGTATGTGAGAAAGAGTCAACTCCTTTCCTACATAATTGCTTTTCAAGTTGTATGCTGCAGATGCATCAAAATACATCTACATATTACAGGTTACACTTTATACTCGGGTATTTCAGGATTCAAATTAAAGGAATGCATAATTCATTGGCATAGGGGAAGGATTCAAGGTCAACTTGCATGTCGACTGCAAGATAAAGCACAGGTTTAATTAAATTCTTCAGATTGCATAATGATAGACATATGATTATGTAACAGTTAATCACAAAACCTGCATATCTTCAGATCTTACTCTTCACAGCGATCTCTCAGATTTCCTTAACCCCTTGTAGACACATTCTGACAAATCTGCAGCAGACGACTTTTGAAAACATTGTGACAAAATGCAAAATTGCTCTCTTTCAACTCATCTAATATGGAGAATGTTCAATTTGTTGTCTGAATGGTTTCAACATCGCCTGCTGCAAATTTGTTGTAAAGTGGGAAAGAGACAACTTTGAAAATGATCTAAACAAAATTATGCAACATCTCTTAAAAGGGAAAGTTTGACTTTATAAAAGCGTGTTTTCAAAAATTGTCTGCTTTCATTATATTTTCAAACATTGTCAAATTGAGTACCGGTATACAGTGGAACCTGTGTATAAAGACCATGCACCTATGGGAAGACATCAATCTGGTCTTTGTTCACAGGTTGGCCTTATTTGCAAGGTCATTTATGCAGAAATTGAGTTATTGAGAAACTCATCACATCTGTCACTATAGACAGGTAATTTCTTTAGCAAAGGTGTTCCAAGAGCAGACCACATCTGCTGTTTTGGGGTTTTAAACAATAGATCAAGCTTTAATTAAGATCTAGAATTCAGTGGACTCTCCAAATCAAAAGTTTTTGCGTTTAACTTTCAGTTCATGTAAAAATCAATTGAAAAGATAAGATATTTACTTGCTCTTGATAAGGCAAAGAACATTTTCTCTTTTTTTAAGTGCTATATTTACCTCCAAATCCCGTGGGACACACACATTTATAACCATTTTTGGGATGGATGGGTCTGAAGAGCATGGTATCAGAGGTAATGAAGGGAGCTGCCTCCCCAAACTTGAGCCAAGAAAGGCAGATATCGATGTTCCCACAGGGTTCTTGCAGGCACAAGTTATCATCAAAAGGCAAAACCTGAAAAATACATCATATTGTCAGTTATTTTTTACATTCTCAAATCAATATAACTTGACTTGTCTTATGGCATTTAACGTTTTTCCACATACAGATGCTTTCTAACGCCTCTGCATTAAGACAACTTTTTAAAACATTCTCATTTAAATGCCATTTTAACATTTTTCAACAAAGTCATGCAGTCACAATTTTAGACATCTGCAGCAGAAGACTTTAGAAAGCATTGCAACTCAAAAATTATTCTTTCTTTCATAGGTTTTCCCTCTCTTGCTAAATTGTTTTCAAAATTGTCTGCTGCAGATTTGTTGTATGTGGAAATCATTTCAACAGATTAATATTAAAACATTGCATCAAAATTTGAAATTGTACATCAGTCAATTTCAATCTCCTTTTCCTACATTTCAAAGGGACATACAAAGGACATTAAAAATGGTAGTTAATGGCTGCCCTTCTTGGCGCTAGAAGTGCAGGGTTGCAGCACGGTAAGCATAACGACTGACTGGCTAATTTGGTGTCAGGATAAATGGACTAGTATGTAGTACTGGTAACTAACTTAACCAGGAAACACCCTGATATAACTGAAAAATTGTTGAAAGCGAGTAAATCACCAAACAATGCTCAATCAATCCTTAACATTTCAATCTTTGCAGACGTAATTATTTTGTGTTCTGTTAAAGTGTGACATTTGAAATTTACACTTAGCATACACATCCTGTATTTATAAGTGTTTATTCAAGTTTGTAAAGGGAAATAGGTGTGGTGTATCAAAAAGGAATACAATACATGTACAAACAGCCTTACATACATGTATAGAACACTTCTTCAAAGCCTACACAAAGGGCCTTTTAGGTAAAATTGACTAAAATAGGTATAATCATCACCACAATTTTTCATGATAGAATAATTCAGCCATGATAAATATTAATACATTATGAATGACAATAATTGGCTTGACAATACAAGGTTACATGGTATCGAAAACAGTCTTTAACCCTTTCCCTCATATAGATGCTTTCTGACGCCTCTGCAGCAGACAGCTTTTTGAAAACATAGTGACAAAAGAAGAAATTGCTCAAAACGAGCAATTTCTCCTATTGCCACAATGTTTTTTTCCACTTTCATTCAATTAAAGAGATTTTCTATTTTTTGACAAATTATGTTCAAAGTCGTCTGCTGCAGAATTGTTGTATGAGGGAAAAGGTTAAGCTGCGTCAAGTGAATTAAACGGCGTCTTAATGGGAATGTTTGGCAATTGTAAAAACTTCATATTTTACAAACTACTTATTGAAAAAGTAAAATTTGTTTTTACATTAGCAAAATGTAAACATTTTCAATTGAAAATATCTTGCTATAATTGTCAAGCAAATTGTCTTAACCCTTTCCCACATCAAGGAAGACTGAAAACGCCTTGGCATCATGAGTGCTGCAGGTGTCAGAAATTGTCTGTATGTGGGAAAGGGTTAAATGTGTGATTGGCGATATTATTTTACACTGCAAGGCTTAGCTTTGTGAATATTCAGCTCAAAAGGAACTGTCCAGATGAATTCAAATAAATTAATACTGTTTGTTTGGCTAGTATTTTACTTTAAAATTGTAATAGTATTAATAGAGTTTCTTTGTGTGAAAATTGTTAACCCACAAAGTGCTTTTAAATTAATCACAGTTTGAAGAGAGAATTTTTTTTATCTCTTTCCCATATATACAACAATTCTGTAGAAAACACATTTTGAAACATCTTACACTGTAGCAAAAAACATGGGAAATTTGTATAAATGCCATATATATTACTATTGAATAGAGTTCATAACATGGTGGCAAAACAAATGAGCAATTTCTCCTTTTGTCACAGACTCACAGGGCTTTCTAAAGTCTTCTGCTGCAGATATCATGTGTCAAATTGCGTTTACAATGAAGGGCATTATGGAGATAAATGGGTAGTCATTATATAATTATGAATGCTGTTTTCAGCTATCTTCAAATTGAAAAATTAAATGATTTAAGGAAATTAAAAATCCAGAAAACAAAAAATAGTTATTTTATGAAAAAAGCAATTTTTCAAATTTCCTTCTATAATTTCTTCAGTGCATACTGCGGTAAGTGTCAAAATGTCATCTGTTCCCGACATTTGGTCAATAGACCTGTTTTACTTGACTCGGCTAAAATATTGCCTGTTTATTGTAAATTACCCACTCAAGACATTGTAATTTATGGGGTTCTTGGGTTTAACGACAGCCCGAAATCTTATATGTCAGGCTTTGCCAAGATAAGGCCTAAATGTACATATAGTCTATTTCATGCCTAATGTATCGTGTATACAGTTAGTGGACCAGGAACCGGTACATGTCAAAGATATGTCAAAGATCTTTACATTCAATATGACCATTATAAACGCTTTTTCATTGGTATATATAATTATGTTCTTTATTTAATACATGACTCACAGTGATGCATTTACAGCAGACACCTTTTGAAAACTTCCGACTCTTTCTTTTAGAGACATTTTCCAAGTGTGTGCCGAGATATATATTCAAAGTCGTCTGCTGCAGATTTGTTTGTATGTTGGACAGGGTTAATATCTAGAAATATTCATTTTGACTCGTCTGAAGCCAAATTTTAAGACTTATGAAAACATTGTACATGTATAGTTAAAGGAGAATAAAATAATTTCTCCTTAAGTGGCACCAATTTTTTTAATGCTATAAATAATATTGTTTATACTATTGTTACTTTTATTTAAGGAGAATTAAATTTCCATATTCATGGATAGATGTACATTTATTTAAAGTTGTCTGCTGCAGAATTGCTGTATGCGGGAAAGAGTTCTGAGTTCAATCCTAATTTACACCACAGATCATTTTTTAGCATTGAACTTGATGTAGCAGTCACTGACCATTCAGTGAATCTAAAACCAATGCCCTCATACAGACAACTATTGACACCTCTACAGAAGACAACCCTTGTTTGATTGATTGGCTGTTTGGTGTTTTACGCCACTTTCAAAAAAACTAGTTATATCACAGTGTTTCCTTGATAATTTACCAGTACTTCTGGTCCATTTAATCCTGACACCAGTCAGTCAGTCGTAATGCTAACCCTGCAACCCTGAGCGCCAAGGAGTGCAACCATATACTAGCGACTGCGGCGAGCAATAATACCATTTTTAAATTTAGTTTAAATTTTGTCTGGCATTTATCCATTCTTCTCTCACCAAACATGTTTTTTTTGTCTCGATTTAACTCTTTCAGCACCAAAGACAATATTGAGGTTTTTGCAAACAATACAGATTCAGGTGAGTCATCTCGTAACGAGCTGTCTCACCTGAAATCGGCATTAGTTTAAACTTATTTATTTTACATCGATTGCGAAACAAGCCTTGGGCTTAGATTAATCACGCTCGATGTCTGCTTCCTGGAGACTTCACCAGTACTCGCGCCGTTTGTGTGGAAAAATCCCAAAGTCAGGACCCGCTCATCACGGGACTCGAACCAGGGACCTTTGATACGAGAGGCCGACGCTCTACCTCTGACTACTGTCTTCCACATAAATCAGCATTGTTTGCCTTTTAGTTATCAAAATAGTCAAACATTTTATTACATGAAAATTGGAAAACGCCGGATTTTGAACACGGAATAGTCTACTTTAAACAATTCAGCGCCGAAAGAGTTAAAGCAAAAGTAAATTTTTTTTTAAGATTTTTAAAAAACGCTGCCAAGATGTACCGGGTATTCAATTTGAAAATTATAAAATTAGCATAGGACAGTTTATAAACACCTGAAACGGCTATAAAATACCCGTATTTATGTACACTTACCCTTTCCCACATACAACAAATTTGCCATAGACAACTTCGAAAACATGTAGATAAAAATATATAGAAAATTACTTAATTTCAATTACAATTTTTAAATTTAACAAGAGTTGAAATCATTGTGACAATGACAAAGAAATTATTCATTTTAAGGCCTAAGCAACATCTACTTTTGCCACAATGTCATTATGCTTCATACGCGACGTAAAGCAGTTTGTTGCAGGTGGGAAAGGGATAAGTGACACAGATGAATAATGATCAATCAGATGTACAGTCTGCAATTTGAATTCATTTGAATCGTTCTATACACCCGAAATGATAGGAAATAATAATAGTCAACTGTCATGAAATCTGAGCCAGTGCCATTGAAACTAATCCCCCATTATACGTCCTTATAAAATTGCTTGGGTATGTGACATCATATTGCATTACCTTCAACAGCTTATCACACCAGATTTATCCCTTTCCCACATACAACAAATCTGCAGCAGACAGCTTTTTTATTCTCCTTCTGCCTACAGGTTTTCAACTCTATTCAGTAATTAACCCGTTCTCACATACAAACAACTCTACAGCAGACGATTTTGAAAACATTGTCAAAAATATGAAAAATCTCCGTAAAATCATAACAGACAAGAGATGAAAATAATGTATCAAAAGGAGAAATATCTTATTATAAGCAATTTTTCCTTTAGACACATTGTTTCTCAGAAAGTGTCGGCCGCATATCTGTATGAGGGAAATTTAAGGGCTCAACATATTTGTAGAGATTTTCCATATTTTTACCTAGATGTTTAGAAAGTCGAATGCTGCAGGTTTGTTTTATGTGTGAAAGGGTTAAACATTATCCTTGATAAAATCCTTTTGAAGAACGTTAAAAACATTTTGCATTTAAATACTTTGTAAATCTTATTCATAATGAGGAAATTATGGTGAGGTGAGATTTTTCATATATTTTTGTCAAGATGTTTACAAAGTTGTCTGCTGCAGAATTGATTTATGTGGGAAAGGTTCAAGAATTCATAACTCTTAACAATAAGTAGCTACATTTGGTTTTTTTTCAATAAAATTAAAAAACGTTTCCTTTAACCTTTTATTTTTGGTATTTTATGTGCATTAAATTAAATACATGACCAAAAACATTAGAGAACAATTTAGTCTGTACAAAAAGTGCTGACTGATCTCTGTAACTTGTCTGCACAAATTCTTTGTCATCGTTTGATCAATTTACGGGTAAAGCAGAAGTTTACACAAATGGCTTATACACACCTTGCCTAGGGATTACTCAAAACTGGGATTTTAAAATCAATCTTTGCATTCAAAACCTTATAATCATGCTTTCACACCACTTTAACCGAGTCAACTTGAATAACTCTTGTTTGGTTATACTATAATGACCTTTTAACTACATGTATTTTCTGAATTATTATTGTAAATAGCTTGTAACTTGTAATTGTGGTCTTTTTATTCTCATAAGGTTATAAACATATGTGTAAATAATGGCAATATATCTTGAAAATATTATAGTTATCATATTTTTTTTTATTCTTATCAACAATTTTTAGGGACACATTATTTCATTTCGGCTATAAAAAAAAATACAAAATTACGTTTCTCACAATTTTTTTAAGAAATTGTGAGAAACATCATTTTGTATTTTTTTTTATAGCCCTGATTTTAAGAAATTGTGAGAAACGTAATTTTGTATTATTTTTTTATAGCCGAAATAAAATAATGTGTCCCTAAAAATTGTTGATAAGAATAAAAAAAATATGATAACATTTAGATAAATCGTTAAGTACATTTGAGATTTTTGAATTCGTCTGCTTCTGAAAAAATATAAAATCTTACAAATTAGATGGATTGTTCTGTCGGTTACAAAAATATAAAATCTTACAAATTGGATGGATTGTTCTGTCGGGTACAGATTATCTGTACCCGACAGAACAATCCATCCAATTTGTAAGATTTTATATTTTTTCAGAAGCAGACAAATTCAAAAATCTCAAATGTACTTAACGATTTATCTAAATGTTTACCTGTAGTGTCGATAGATTAGCAAACAGTGTTCTATGCAGATAGATCTGCTCTTGTAGGAAATCTGCCGGATAAAACACATCTTTCTTGTGTCGATCTAACTTCACGGATTTCTCCCGCACCGTCACCGTCACATTAAGGATCTGACCAACGACGTCGACATCATTCCTGACATTGACCACGAAGATATTGTGCTTGTCAACGTGTAATATGGTTGCGAGGGCATCAACAAAGAAGGTAAATAACGGAGACAGAAATGCGTCTGCTTGCATGTTGTTGATGCGGATGGTGACGCTGTTCTGTAACATCTCCTCTGTGACCAGACGGACATAAAGTTGACATGTTGCTTTCACTTCATTCAATCCATCTGCAAAAAGAAGAGGTAAAATTGACGTAAAACTTAAATCCTTCAATCTATCTCGAGTCAAGGAATTTCTTCCTTAACTGCAGACAGCGGTGTATATATTGGGGCATAAGCAAGTCTTTGTCTAACAGACTGTGACAGTATAGCCCATATTATTCAACTAAACTGTATGTTGTTTGTACTCAAATTGTCTAATTGAGTATGGTAAGTTTGTGGTAAAGTTAGTACTTTAGAATATGAAATATGTGCTACTTATAGATCTAGAGCTCTGCATTCATGAGTAATCGAGTTTCAAGTTGGTTAAATTTTTATTCACAATAATTTGATCCCGTGCGTTTGAATTCTTTTCAATATTTCAATCAAATGAATTTGACACTATCCCACATACAACAAATATGCACCAGACGACTTTGAAACCATCTTGGCAAAACCGTAAAAAATCATAATTAAATAAGGTTTAATTGTTTAATATAGTTGAAAACCTTGTGGCAAAAGAAGAAATTGCTCATTATGAGCAATTTCTTCGTTCGCCACCATGTTTTAAAAAGTCGTCTGCTGCAAACGACAGAAAGTGTCTATATGAGGGAAAGGGTTAAAATATTAGCATGCTTATAATTATTTGGTTGGCTGGATTTGGTTTGTTCATGTGCACTTTGCAAATATATATGAATAATAATAAAATAAATATATTAATTCGTTGTATGGGTTCATGCAGGCTTGGGGTTCTACAATATGAGGTAACTACCTCCTGCAGCAGTTTTATACCTGTGATCGAGTATAATATATCATAGCCTCTTATCAAGACAGAAGATAACATACACTTTCAATTACCTCTCTCTTTCTAAATGAAACAAAACATAATTGTTATGCGGTGAAACACCTTTTCTGATTCAAACACTTTTTTAAATTTCTGAAAACAACTGCATAAAAGTAAGAACATAGCCGCTGAGAGACATCAATGGATGTCTGTATTTGAGAATATTATGTTTTAGGTTATTGAATAAAACAAACAGAACATTATTCTTTTTCTCATAAAAGGTCTAAAGAAAGCGTATCACTATCAATCTGTAGGACACATTATCAGATTTACAATCATGGTTACACTGAATGAATTATGTCCACAAGCTGTGGCTTCTCAAACATTATCACTCAGAACAAATAAATGCCGCACAATCTAAAGCACACTTCAGAAAGTTATCTTACAAAACTTTCTTGCATGTTACAATACATGTATATAAACCATTTACATGATATGATATTTTTTAGAGTAGGCTGCTTTGAAAACGTCTACTGCAAAAATTAATATTCCCAGTAACATATATCTGGAAATTTGGAAGTATTTTTAAAATTTGTTTTAGAAATACAGAGTTGAAAACTTAATAATACTGTGGGAGTAGAAGAAATTGTGTTTTTTTAAAGCAAATTTTCAGTTTAACCCTTTCCCTCATACAACAATTCTGTAGCAGACGACTTTGAACATAATTTTGTCAAAAAATAGAAAATCTCATTTTGAGCAATTTCTTCTTTGGTCACCATGTTTTCAGAATTCTGCAGCAGACGACTTTGAACTTATTTTGTCCAAACATAGAAAATCTCCATAGTTGAATGGATAACCTAGGACAAAAAGTGGAAAACATTGTGGCAAAAGGAGAAATTGCACGTTTTGTGCAATTTCTTCTTTTGTCACTATGTTTTCAAAAAGCCGTCTGCTGCAGAGGCGTCAGAAAGAGCCTATATGAGGGAAAGGGTTAATTAACCCAAAAATGTTCTGCTCCTCTGTTTACCCTTTCCCTCATATAGACGCTTTCTGACGCCTCTGCAGCAGACGGCTTTTTGAAAACATAGTGACAAAAGAAGAAATTGCACAAAACGTGCAATTTCTCCTTTTGCCACAATGTTTTCCACTTTTTGTCATAGTTCAAAGTCGTCTGCTGCAGAATTGTCGTATGAGGGAAAGGGTTAATGATACTTTCTGACGACTATGAACGTTTGAAAACAGTGTAAAAATATTATATGAAATGCCTCATTAGCAACTTTAATATGTTACACTTCTTTTTAAATAATTATTCATTTAAACTTATAAAATTTTACATTGATTTGCGAAACAAGCTTTCAGCTTATATTAATCATGCTCGATGTCTGCTTCCTGGCGACTAATAACCTGGTACTCGCGCCATTTGTGTGGGCAAATTCTAAAAGTCAGAACCCGCTCAACACCGGACTCGAGATCGTGACCTTTGGTACGAGAGGCTGACAATCTACCTCTGCACCACTGTCTTCCATGTTACTTTTAATCCTTTCCCTCAAACAACAAATCTGCAGCAGACAACTCTGATACACCTAGATAAAATTATGAAAAATCTCTGTAAAATGAAGGTATTTATAATTACTGAAAAAGGTTGAAAATAGTTTTAGGTAATTTCGCATTTGGTCTCAATGATTTCAAAAGTTGTCTGCTGCAGAGGCGTCATTAAGCATCCATGTTCCCACTTGCATGAGGCACATTTGTGCGAATCTGGAGCAGACTTTTGAAAACATTTCTGATGCAGATTTGTTACATGTGGGAATGTGTTAAAGCCATACAATATACATGTATAGCTAAGATTAGTTAATTTCCCTCTTTGCAGAGTTCTGCTTTTACTATCTGAATATTTTGTTCAACACAAGATACCATGGGCATAAACAGATTAATCTTGTCAACTTCAAAGGCTGTGCATGAATGTATAAATTGATAAGATAGTAAATGATGGTCCAAATGTATTAACCCTTTCCCTCATATAGACGCTTTCTGATGCCTCTGTAGCAGACAGCTTTTTGAAAACATAGTGACAAAAGAATAAATTGCTCAAACAAGCAATTTTTCATTTTGCCACAATGTTTTCCACTTTTAGTCAAAGGTTATCCATTCAATTCATTGACAAAATATGTTCGCAGTTATCTGCTGCAGAATTGTCGTATGAGGGAAAGTGTCAAGGACTTATTAACCCTTTCCCTGCACTTGCAGACACATGGATCTGATCTGAGACCACATGATGCAGACAATGTTTGAAAGTAAGGTGGCAAAAGGAAAAATTGCTCAAATTAATAGCAATTTCTCCTTTTTCCCAAATGTTTTCAACTTTTTGCAATAATTGTTCTTTCCATACTTTTGCCAAGATGTTTTCAAAGTAGTCTGCTGCAGATTTATTGTATGTGGGAAAGGGTAAAGGAATTCCTCCTTTTGTAACAATGTTTTCAATGACTCAACTAAGCCCTATGTTGTTGGTACTCAAAAGAATCCTCTCAGTGAGACGATTCTTTTGAGTACCAACAACATAGGGTTTTAAGGTCAAATAAAGATTTCGCAATGTGAAATACTCGTCTCATCTAGAGCTCTGAAAGCATTGTACTTGAATAGGTACAATAATTCATATTTTTTTTTTATTGGGGTTTTACGCCACTTTCAACATTATTTCAGTTATATCACGGCGACAGTTCACTAACACTTATTCATGATCCCTGGGTAAACACACCAGTACTAGGCTAGAAAATGTGCCTTGCCAAAGGGCATTCCACCATGACTGTAGTGCCGCGACTGGGGATCGAACCTGGGACACCCGGTTTAAAATCCCCGACGCTAACCACTCGACCACAGCGGATTCCTAATTCATATTCAAAACAGAATTTAGAACTGACTTTAAGATCATATCGCAGATGGATTAACGAAAAATCTATAAATTGGATCCTTTCTAAGTGTTTGCTTTCACTTATTATTTTACACAATGCCTCTAAAATCACAGATTGCTCTGTGCTTACAGAAATTCTATCAAAGGTACAATGCAAACAAGGCCATTTCCACAAACAATGAAATCATAATAGACCTGTTAATAGGTTGTAAATGGTTCGCTTACTGACCCTTTTCCAATCTGAAATAATGATGACATGCAGAGGTCCAAATAAAACAGTTCTCTTCACCACAATATCTCTCATTATCCAACCAAACTCTCTGATAAGGGAATCATCTCATTGAGACGAGTTTATTGAGTACCCACATCATATAGAAAGACGGTTAAAAAAGGATATAGAACATACAAAATCATCCTTATTTAGAGCTCTGCATTTGCTACATCATACTGCAGCAGACAACTTAAACAACAGCAAAGAAAGATGAAAATTATTGTAAATATGATAACGAGCATTTAATCCTTTTCTCACAATGCTTTAAACAATAATATGTATCAAATTCAAAATCTTAATTCTATCGTTTTCAGATTAAAACCAGTATTATATCAGTCAGTACGACTTCGAATGCCATATAATCAAGTTAGTATTACACAACAGAATTTTGTTTCAGAAATAATCTGACATCTTTTTCCAAATCGCTTTTCTTTTTATGTCTATTAACCCTTTCCCACATACAGACACTTTCGGACGCCTCTGTCTGCAGCAGATGACTTTGGAAAACACTGTGGCAAAAAAGAAATTGCTCGTGGGAAGCAATTTGCCCTTTCAACTCTATTCAATATTTATACTTTCATTTACAGAGATTTTTCCTATTTTTGTGTAGATGTTTTGAAACTAAATGGTCTTCTTCAGATTTAATGATTGTGGAAAAGGGTTAACCCTTTCCCTCATATAGACGCTTTCCGACGCCTCTGCAGCAGACGGCTTTTTGCCACAAAGTTTTCCACTTTAAGTCATAGGTTATCCATTCAATTATATATAGATTTTCTATTTTTTGACAAAATATGTTCAAAGTCGTCTGCTGCAGAATTGTTGTATAAAAATTAAATTTGGAAATTATACCTGAATGGTCCATAATCTTATTTAGATGATTGATTGAGAGAAAGGATTGGGGTATTCTTAAAATCTGAAAGGCCATAATGCCTTTAATTCATAGTATAAACAGGGTAAAGATCAAAGATATGTAAAGCACGATTTCAACAAAGGGCAATAATTTAACATTTTTGAATAGTTACTAATTTTAATGCGTGAGATTAACATTTTATTGTATTTCCTACAAAAAATGTTGCAATCATTGTAATAAAATAAACACAATTAATAAGCCTGTGAGATTATAGGTGTACCAGTAATTGGACCATATGCTAAAGTGTACAGAACAGATTTACTTCAAAGGATAAAGCTGCAATCAATTATCACCTGATACACATAATTATGTTAATTTTGGACTGGACAAATACAAATTGAAAACAAATTGATAAGTTAAAAAGTTGCAACAAAGTAAAAAAATATACAGGAACAGGAGAAAATTGTTTATCATTTTCTTGAGAAGCATCAAATAAATTAAAAGCCATCTATAGAACTTGCCAGGTCAAGGGATATATATCATTATTGAATCATACAAATTTAAAATTTGATTTTAAGAAAAGTTCTGCGATTTCCCAAAAAACGTAATATATTTGATGTTTTTAAATTACATAATCATATATAAAAATATTAATAAAGTTTAAATATGAAATTTGTAAATAAATAGCTTTTGAAATAACTATAATTTTTTTTAACAACGATTGTTTAAAATAAAAGACATTGCTTCCATTTGCAACTTACAGACATAATATATCTGCAGGAGAGGAATTTTGAAAATATTTCGTCAAAAGAGAAAATTCTGTTTAATGAGTAATTATTAACTTTCATACATTTATAGAGATTGTCATTCAAATCCGTCTGCTGCAGATTTGTTGTATTGAAAGGGGGGTTCAATAATATCAGACCCTAATATTTAAGCCCAAACCCACCTGTCACAGACACTTGAATAGTCCCATTTCTTGGCACATCAGAGTTCAGCCTTGAATCCAATGTAATTTCCCCGGTAGTTTCGTTCATTTTCAGAAATCCAGCATCATTGCCCATTAAAAATGAATAACGCAACTTGTCCTTATCAGTAACATCAGGATCGAATGCAGGAATTCGTCCAATTGGCGCGGAAATGAAATTATCAACAAAGTTATTGAAGATGATGGTGAAGTCTTTGAGAACGGGTTTATTATCATTCACATCTTGAACTTGTATTCTAATAGCAGCCAATGAGAACAAATTTCCAGAAGCAGCCTTCAGAAAAATGATATATTCCTTTTGGTCAGATTCAAAATCCAAGTCAATAAGGTTTACAAGAATGGCTGGGTCACCGGGACGATGATCTTTCAGATGGAATTTGTCAGCATCTGGCCCTCCATCCACAGAATACTCAATGTTTGCATTGATACCTTCATCTGCATCGACAGCCGATATAACTGCGACAGTGGAGCCAATTTTTGTGTTCTCAGGAACCGCTGCTATGATTTCATCACTTGCAAATTGTGGAGCATTATCATTGATATCCTCAATAGTGATAGCTACTTCAACGGACCCAGTTAAGGGTAAAACACCCCCATCCACTGCTAGGATTGTAAGTGTGTAGTTATTCCGTTCTTCTCTGTCGAGTCTTGAGCCTTTAGCCACTCTAATATCACCATTTGCCGTGTCAACTTCGAAGTCGGTTTCCCCGTCACTTCCGTCTGCAAACCTGTACTTGACCTGGGAATTAATTCCTGCGTCTATATCATCAGCATGAACTGTAGTGACAAGTGCGCCGTCATAGGCTATTTCACTAATGCTAGCTTTGTATGAAGGTTCATTGAAGACAGGGGCATTGTCATTCTTATCATTGACGACAACGAGCACACTTGCAGTATCACTGAGAATAGGGTCTCCATGATCACTGGCTTTAACGTCAAATGAGTGACCCCCTTGCAGTTCTCTATCCAGCACTTCCCTGATGAAAATTTCCCCTGTGTTGTGATCAATGCTGAATTCCTGAACATCGTTCAGTAGCTCATATGTAATTCGACCATTTTCCCCGACATCATTGTCAACTGCATGCACTTTGCCTACAGCTTTACCGATTGGGTCACCTTCATAGGCGTTCAACTGGTATGGTGCGTTTTCAAATGTTGGTATATCCTTATTAATGTCTGTAACATTGACATGTACTTGAGCAGTGTCATATTTATCATCGGTGTCAGAGGCTCGTATTGTTAGGATGTAACGATTCTGGCGTTTGAAATCCAATGCCTTTGCTAATGTTATGATTCCATCTTCTCGTGCAATAGCAAACACTTGGTCATTATTTCCGCTTATTATGCTGTAAGTGAGTCGAGCATTTTCACCAGTGTCCGCATCAGTAGCAGTGGCCTGTATGATCCTTGTAAACAGGTCTGTCTTTTCAGATACAGTTTTATAGAATGTTTTCTGTGAGAATATGGGGTTGTTGTCATTGATATCTCTGATGGCTATATCAACTCTTGCAGTGGCTGAAAGAGACGGTTGGCCTTTGTCTTTCACTTGAACAGTAAAATCATATGACCCCCTTACTTCTCTATCCAGTTTACTTCTAACTGATATTGCCCCTGTATCCTCATTTATTCCAAAGGGCAGATCAGTTTGTGGGTTCAATATAGAGTAGACAAGTTCCTTGTTAATACCAGAGTCTAGGTCGAGTGCATGTACTGTAAGCACGGAGGACCCAATTCCTTTATCTTCAGATACGGACCCTTTGTAAATATCAGACTGGAAGTACGGAGCATTGTCATTGACATCAATGACGCGAATCCACATTGTCTCGCTGTTAGATTGTGCAGTTTCTCCATTATCTGCAGCCTTAACCTTCAGGCTAAAGTCCTGTTGCTTTTCATAATCAAGAGGCTTTTGAACAGAGACTTCACCAGTTTTTGAGTCGATGTAGAATGTGCTGTCAGTGTTTCCGCCAGTTATGCTATAGGTTATTTCTTGGTTTCTTCCTTCGTCTGCATCTGTAGCGGACACCTGACCAATTACAGGTCTTCCAGAGACATCAAGGATTTCAGATACATTAGCAGTGTATGAATCTTTGTCAAACTGTGGCAAATTGTCATTTTCATCAAGCACGGTGATGTCCACAGTTGCAGTGGATGATTTCTGTTTACCAAACGATGCTTGATCCTTTGCTTGCACAAGTAATGTATAGTTGGCTTGACTTTCCCTGTCGAGGACCTTGAGAGTAGAGATGCTTCCACTGATTGGATCTATTTTAAATGTTCCTTGGTTTGGTGGATCAATGATGCTGTATCGAATATCAGAATTCTTTCCTTCATCGCCGTCAATCGCTCTAATGGTTGTTATGGTTGATGTCGGTGGAATGTTCTCGTTCTTTTCCACTTTGATGACAGAGTCTGTAAATGATGGAGCATGATCATTCTCATCTCCCACTATAATCACAAGCGTAGCGGCGGCAGACTTTCTGTATGGGCTGCTATCAGTTGCTGTAACTTTGAACTCATGCTTTGGGATCGTCTCTCTGTCCAGTGGCCGAGTTGTTTTCACGATACCAGATATAGGGTCAATAGAAAACATGTCATTGCTACGCGAATCACGAATGGAATCGATTCTATATGTTATTTTTCCCGCCTCCCCGACATCTGCATCTGTTGCTGTAATGTGTATAACAGATCGTTCTGCAGGTAAGTTTTCTTGAATGGATGTGTTGTATTCAGTTTTCGGGAACACTGGCGGTTCATAGGTTTGTCTTTTAAGTCTACCATTTTGTTTAGATGGTCTTATTACGGAAAAATCATGTTCCATCGATAGCGTATCATGAATGCTCACTTTAATTGGTATTGTTCTCGGACCCGATTCATCACACGGGATGAGCTTCATACTGAATGAGATCTGAGATGAGAAAAGGCAGCTTACTGTTCGTGTTAACACGGCAGATGATGACGAGTTATACATAAACTCGGAGGGATCATTAAAAATGACATCACAGTAAAAGTATTCTCGTAAAGAAACGGGAATGTAATTGTTTAAATAGAAAAGCACTTTATTTTTATCTAAACAAGGACCATCACTCAAGCTAGTTAATTTATCATTAAATATGAGAACCTGTATGTTTTCAGTTTGATCCGTTTTCAGTGATGTTCTATAATACGGCACTGTACAAGGAAGATTATGAAAATACACTGTTAATGGTATGATTGTGTAATTTGACATAATGGAATCTCCCTTTTCATGAATGTGTGTTTTTCCCACGATATTCACAACAACTGAGTTATGACGAATATGTGAGCAAATCTCATTGATGTTGTGTAGATATAAACTTCCCGAGCTGGCATCCAACAGAATTAAGTTGTTCACAGCCTGTTTCCTATTCACTCTGTCAATTCGATACGACCAACCGTGACCCACACTGGCGTTGAAAATCAAAACCGGGTCTCGAACCGGCGTCTTATCGAACAAGAAGTGAATATCCACTGCTGCTGCGCTGTTTAGACTTGTGATGATAAACAGCACCAGCGTCAAGAAAATCGCACCGGCACACATATTCCTATCCATTTTCACACCCGGTTCTAAAAATTTATCCCAACACTCGGATCATACACAATTTCTCTATCGCGGTGACTCAATCATGTCAATTGGATTTTTTCAAAGCACCCGCTTCTCTTACAATATACACAACAGGTAAAAATTTCAATACACCGAAAGAAAACATCGAATTACTATGCTATTTTCAATTGACAACACGTTTCACTAACACATATTCTCATATAAATCTGCGCGTATTTCCCACTTTTCCCCGTAAATTCACTTTTCATTTATCATTAAAACTTAATATTCCTATTTTGGTGCTTGTTAATCAATACGCGTCTGCTCGCGATCTAAAAATGGCTGCGTAATGTGGGCTGTTACTTTAACCTCCCGCGGATATTGACAATGTCACCTGTCGCGCTAATAAGTTCTACCGCGGTCTGCTGAACCCCGTGACATTCCGTCACAAAGGGGTATTTACCCGTGTTTTTATCAGTTGATCACAGGGAGATGCGAGCGTTTTATTGTTGGGCCCGCGAGCTGTTTCAATGGAATAGATGTATTTTCCCCACAATATTGCAACTTCTCATTTTTATCTGATCTGATAAAGAGTTTATAGACGGCCACCCGTGCGCACGTGCATTGAAATTGAAAGAAGAGTGTACGTTTTTATTGTTGTTGTTTAAATAGTGTGTATGTCGCTTTCAACAGATTTTTTTTTTCATTTATTACTTTGTTTTCTGACGAAACCGATCTGTTTATTTATCTTGAAATCGGAAGGTATGAGTTGTTATGCTGTGCAAAAATGATTCTGCGTGCCAAGAAAGGAAACCACTATACTACCACTTGTCTGTATGACTCGATGTTGAATCGAACCGGATTTTCTGCTCACGAGGCTGAATATCTAGCCTTTATTTCACTGAGTTGGTCCTGGAACGATGTAGGTTATGCATGTGATACAACATACATGTATATATAATGTTCGTTATTTCCCCATTTCGTTTTCAAAAGTCGTCTGCTGCTAAGGCTTCAAATGTCAAGTATGTAACAGGTCAAAGATTAATATATTTGATGCTCATCTAAAAGTTATAGAAATGTCTCAGTGAATTATAATTATGAAAACATTTAAACATTTCGTACAATTCATAATTGTATATACCTTGGACTAGTATTAATTACGTATTATTAGTCCCAGTATATACCCAGCAGAGGACTGGATACAAGAGGGAGTAGGGGGAGGGGGTAATCTGGTCTTGTCCCAACAATATCTTATCGTATTACCCAACCAAACCCTATGTTGTGGTACGCAAACATAATTGTCTGACGGACAACATAGGGTTTTGGTGTCAAATAAGGGTTTTATAATATATAAATATGCCCATTGTCTGGAGCGCTGCACCCGAGTGCACCACTATCTAGAACCACGCGTACTTTGTAGTGAATATAATTATACTCCCTGCTGTACATATATCTTGCATCTAGGATTCATGACTGCGCATATTTTAACCATTTCCCACTTGAAGACACATTTTGACGCGTCTGCATACAACCTTTGAATACATTGAGGCAAACGAAGATATTGCTCAATATGAGCAAATTCTCCTTTTGCCACAAAGTATTTAACGTTATTCAATAAGTGTACTAGTACTTCGACTACTGCTGGTTATTTAATAATTCTATTATCAGTAGAGAGTTTCCATAGTTTTTCCCAGACGTTGCTGAAAATGTCGTATGTGAGAATATAGATTAGTCCATAACCTGATGTGATATCATAGTAATAATCTCATTCCCCATGAAAAGGAATTTTGAGTCATCTGCAGCAAGTTACTTTTAACCCTTCCCTCATATAAACGTTTTCTGACGCTTCTGCAGCAGGCGGCCTTTTGAAAACATTGTGACAACAGACGAAATTGCTTTTTTTCCCACAATGTTTTCCACTTTTAGTCATAGGCTATCCATTCAATTATAGAGATTTTCAATTTTTTGATAAATTTACTTTACTAAGGATAACTAACCCTTACCACTAGTAGACGCTTTCTGACACCTCTGCAGGAGACGAATTTTGGAAACATTGTGTCAAAAGAAGAAATTGCTCATAATGAACAATTTCTCCTTTTGCCCAAGTGTTTCAACTTTTGTTTCAGTAATTATCCTTTCATTTTTAGAGAGTTTTCCATACTTTTGCCAAGATGATTTCAAAGTCGTCTACCGTATATTTATTGTTTGAAGAAAGGGTTTCAAATCACTTGATATACAGAAATATATAAGGTAAATTGTAGAGCTCTAGATAAGGGGCGTTTTGCATGTTCTAAAATTCTTATTTGACCCTCTAACCCTATGTTGTGGGTACTCAAAAGAATCGTATCAGTGAGACGATTCTTTTGAGTACCACAACATAGGGTTAGGGGCTCAAATAAGAGAAAAAATTATACGGAAAAGAGCTGAAAGACCCCCCTTGAAAGACATCTGCATGATGATTGTATGCCATATGTTATAAAATCAAGTTCAAAGCGGCGTCAACACAAAGGTTACCGTTATATAAAACAGTTCTGTAAACGGAGATAGGGATGAAATTAAACCCTTTCCCACACACACAAAATCAGCAGCGACTCTGAAAACATTAAGTAAAATATATTGAAACTCTGAACAATTATTGAATAAAGTTGAACAAATGTGGATAGAGGAGACTTTGCTTTTCAATTAGCAATTTTTCCTTTTGCCACAATCTGTTCACAAATGTCGTCTGCTGCAGTTGTGTCCGAAAGCGTCTGTATGATTGATTGTTTGGTGCTATACGCCGTTCTCTGAACATTTGTTCAGTTATATCACGGCGTTTGCTGGGTAAGTCGTCTGCTGCAGATGTGTTGTATAGATTAGTTGATTGTTTGGTATTTTACGCCGCTTTCAACAATGTTTTCATTTATATCACGCCGTTTGCTGGGTAAGTCGTCTGCTGCAGATGTGTAGTATGTAGCAGTTGATTGTTTGGTCTTTTAACCCGTTTTCAAGACTCTTTTAGTTATATCACGGCGGTGCCTGGATAATTTACCAGTACTACTGGTCCATTTATCCTGACACCAGCAAACCAGTCGTAATGCTAACCCCGCAACCCTGAGCGCCAAGGAGCTAGGGCAGCCATCGACATACGGAGACACGATACCTCCTTAAATGTTCGCATAAAGTCTCCGCCGTCCTCTATTTATCCCGAATTTTCAAAGAATTATTACTGGTCACAGACATTACGTTGTTGTAAACAAGAAACGTGACAGTCTGATTGTCTGCAAATACCATTTAACCCAACTTTCCCATAGAATTCGCCTCGGTGGTGTAGTGGTCAATTGTCCGCCTCGGTGGTGTAGTGGTCAATTGTCCGCCTCGGTGGTGTAGTGGTCAATTGTCCGCCTCGGTGGTGTAGTGGTCAATTGTCCGCCTCGGGTTGGGGAGGTCGCGTGTTTCGATCCACGGCCGGATCATATAAAATACCTTAAAATGGTAGTAGTGGCTGCACTTTTTGGCACTCAGGGCTGTGGTGTTAGCATTACGGCTGACTGACTGGTGTCAGGATAAATCGACCAGTAGTACTGGTAACTTACGCAATAAATGTGAAAGATATCCATTTTTTTTTTTAAATCTCAACGCCAGGTGTCTCGAAAGCAAGGAACACGATTAAATCCTTATGTTTTGCAATTTAGAGTTATTATGATATGTTTGAGTCATTTAAATTAAGCTCCTTAGTCTGCCTTATGATATCATAAGGGTATACCCCTTTGTTCAAATATTAACTATAATCAAAGGGAAGTAATTCTTACAAATATTATTAACATGAATGCATATTTATCTCCCTTCATATAAATTTAGTTCATAATTATTCAGAAAAAAAATATCACGGATCAATTATATTGTTACGATGTAAGGATGTCCGTTTTTATTCAATGAAAATGTTGCTTAATACCCGTATTTATAATGATGATGATAACTCTTTAAAATAGTTAAATTGTTTGCATCTAAGATTTGGGGGAAAACGTGCACCACTGATTGGTTGACGTTAATTAGGGCGTGACGACGACAAGGTAGGTCAGTCGTAAACTTTCATGTAGACAGGAGAGTATTCAACGTCCCTGGTATCCCAAATAGCAGCCTGATCAGCATGAAGAACGAGCAAGCATGGCGCTATTTGTTGGCGGGTACATCCAGCATGTGTGCAGCCTCAGGTAGGTTATATGTATATATTTCGTGTTAATGTATCGAATAACGGTTGTATGAAATAAACAATGATCAATGTCAATTCTATTTGAGCCGTTCCACGAGAAAACCAACAGTGTGGACCCTGCGTAAAGTATTGACCCGTATCAGCCTTAACATGCCGTGCAGGCTTACCCGGACAGACACTTTTCGCCTCCTGTGGATTTTCTGTTTCAGGAATCATAACTCTATATATACAATGTCTATATCCACATGAGATGGAATGTGTCGACCCAGGTAAGCCTTCGCCAAACTGCGCAGGCTGATCTGGTTCGATACATTACGCAGAGTCCACAATGTTGGTTTTGTCTGGAAATGCTCAGTTGTTTACTGTTGATCAGAACTATAATGGGTACATACATGCACATGTTTTGTAAATAGAGATAATGAGACGATTATTTTGAGTACCTACAGCAAATATACTCCTGGTTTCTGTACTAGGAATGCGATTTTATATTTTGACTCTTCGCATTCTATGCAATATGTAACGGCGATATATTGAGACAGCATAGGGTTTGGTTGGATAATAAGAGAGATATTGTGGGGAAAAGAGCTGTTAGCCCAACCTTATCTGGACCTCTGATAGGGTTGAAAAAGTTGTGGCATATCCTAGTGAAGGGTTAACCCTTTCCCACATGCGACAATTCTGCAGCAGACGACTTTGAACATATTTTGTCAAAAAAAGGAAAATCTCTATAATTGAATGGATAACCTCTGACTAAAAGTGGAAAACATTGGCGAAAGGAGAAATTGCTCGTTTTGAGCAATTTCTCCTTTTGTCGCTATGTTTTCAAAAAGCCGTCTGCTTCAGAGGTGTCATAAAGCGTCTATATGAGGCTAAGGGTTAACTTGCTATTTCAGTAACAAATCCTATCGATGTGATCAAGATCAGAATGCAGCTGGAGAGTGAGATGTCGCAACAGAAAGGTCTGAGCCACCTGAAGGGGCGGTATTACAATGGCTGGCTGAAAGGATGTCGTACGATTATCAAAGATGAAGGAATACTGGGCCTGTATAAGGGGTAGATCATTTTACTTACACTTTACTACAAACACTTGCAACAAATCTGCAACAGACGACTTTGAAGTGGGCCTGTTTAAGGGGTAGATAATTTTACTAACCTTTCCATAAACACTTACAATAAATCTGCAGCAGACGACTTTGAAGTGAGCCTGTACAAGGGGTAGATAATTTTACTAACCTTTCCACAAACACTTACAATAAATCTGCAGCAGACGACTTTGAAGTGGGCCTGTACAGGGGGTAGATAATTTTATTAACCTTTCCATAAACACTTACAATAAATCTGCAGCAGACGACTTTGAAGTGGGCCTGTATAAGGGGGTAGATAATTTTACTAACCTTTCCACAAACACTTACAACAAATCTGCAGCAGACGACTTTGAAGTAAGCCTGTACAAGGGGTAGATAATTTTACTAACCTTTCCACAAACACTTACAATAAATCTGCAGCAGACGACTTTGAAGTGGGCCTGTACAAGGGGTAGATAATTTTACTAACCTTTCCACAAACACTTACAACAAATCTTCAGCAGACGACTTTGAAGTGGGCCTGTATAAGGGGGTAGATAATTTTACAACCTTCCCACATACATATAACAAATCTGCAGCAGACGACTTTGAAGTGAGCCTGTATAAGACGTAGATAATTTTACAACCTTCCCACATACATTTAACAAATCTGCAGCAGACGACTTTAAAGTGGGCCTGTATAATTAAGGGGTAGATAATTTAACTAACCTTTCCACAAACACTTACAACAAATCTGCAGCAGACGACTTTGACGTGGGCCTGTATAAGGGGTAGATAATTTTACTAACCTTTCCACAAACACTTACAACAAATCTGCAGCAGACGACTTTGAAGTGGGCCTGTACAAGGGGTAGATAATTTTACTAACCTTTCCACAAACACTTACAACAAATCTGCAGCAGACGACTTTGAAGTGGGCCTGTATAAGGGGTAGATAATTTTACTAACCTTTCCACAAACACTTGCAACAAATCTGCAGCAGACAACTTTGAAGTGGGCCTGTACAAGGGGTAGATAATTTTACTAACCTTTCCATAAACACTTACAATAAATCTGCAGCAGACGACTTTGAAGTGGGCTTGTATAAGGGGTAGATAATTTTACTAACCTTTCCACAAACACTTACAACAAATCTGCAGCAGACAACTTTGAAGTGGGCCTGTACAAGGGGTAGATAATTTTACTAACCTTTCCACAAACACTTACAACAAATCTTCAGCTGACGACTTTGAAGTGGGCCTGTATAAGGGGTAGATAATTTTACTAACCTTTCCACAAACACTTACAACAAATCTGCAGCAGACAACTTTGAAGTGGGCCTGTACAAGGGGTAGATAATTTTACTAACCTTTCCACAAACACTTACAACAAAACTGTAGTCGATGACTTTGAAGTGGGCCTGTACATGGGGTAGATCATTTTACAACCTTTCCATAAACACTTACAACAAATCTGTAGCAGATGACTTTGAAGTTGGCCTGTTTAAGGGGTAGATCATTTTACTAACCTTTCCACAAACACTTACAACAAATCTGCAGCAGACGACTTTGAAGTGGGCCTGTATAAGGGGTAGATAATTTTACTAACCTTTCCACAAACACTTACAACAAATCTGCAGCAGACGACTTTGAAGTAATTTAGATAAAAATAGGGAAACTCTATGAATGAAAGAAAAATCATTGATTTTAACCAGTTCCCTCATATAGACACTTTCTGACGCCTCTACAGCAGACGTCTTTTGAAAACATTGTGGTAAAAGGGGAAATGTGTTCAACCTTGTTTAATTAACCCTTTTCCTCAAATAGACGCTTTCTGACTGCAGCAAACAGCTTTTTTGAAAACATAGTAACTAAAGAAGAAATTCCTCAAAACGAGCAATTTCTTCTTTTACCACAATGCTTTCCACTTTTAGAGGTTTTTTTAGAGTCTTTATAACCCTAGCCTGACTTTTGATAAAAGTCAAAGCGACAAGCGTCAATCGTCTTCCACAAAACGAGCAATTTCTTCTTTTGCCAAAATGTTTCCACTTTTAGTCATAGATTATCCATTCAATTATATTCATTTCTATTTTTTGACAAAATATGTTCAAAAGTCGTCTTCTGCAGAATTGTCCTATGAGGGAAAGGGTTAAAGTTGAAAACATTGTCGGCATAAGTCGTCTGCTGCAAAGCCTTTAGAAAGTGGCTATATGTGGGAAACGGTTAATTACTTCCCACATATAATAAAACTGCTGCAGACGACTTTGCTTTGAATACACTTTGGCAAATCTATGGAAAATGTTTGTTAAGGAAGTTATAACTATCCTATATTAATAGAGTTGAAAACATTTTGTGGCAAAGGCAAAATTGCTCATTATGAATGCAATATCACAACTATGAATGCATCTGCATGTGGGAGGTTTAACACTTTCCCACATACAGCTTATCTGCAGCAGACGGCTTTGAAAACATTCAGGCAAAACTATGGAAGACTTTGAAAAATAAAAACATTTTTCTTCAATAAAGTTGAAAACAGTGTGGCAAAAGGAGAAATTGCTCATTATGAGCAATTTGTCCTTTTGTCTCACTGTTTTCAAAATTCATCTGCTGCAGATGTGTCTGAATACGTCTATAAGTGGGAAAGGTTTAACCTTTTAGTCTTTTCCCTGATACATACTAACTTCTCTACAGCAGACGACATTTAAATACATTTTGCGATCAGGATGAAATTGCTTAGAAGGAGCAAATTCTCCTTCACAAACAATGTTTTTAATTATAACCCCTTCGAAGATGTGCATATCCTAAAGGTGTTACAATTGCATGTTATTTTACAGACTAAAACTCGACCCTTTTACTTATTAAGTAAGCCATATTTTGTTCGGCCCATTTCTTACAAACCACTGGGTGGAATTCAATAGAATTTTACATGAAGCTTCTATACCAAGAGGAGATGTGCATATCCTAAGGGGGTTACGATTGCATGTTAATTTACAGAGTTATGGCCCTTTTACTTATTAAGTTATGGAGTAGGTCAAGGTGCTGTTTAGGGGGTATTTATCATCTTCAGTGATAGTTCTAGTTTTGTATAAAAATCAGTCCTCCCCTTTTCGAGATAGAATGATTTTTTCTATGTGTTTTCAATGCAGACAACACAAACAATAGCATTGTTGAAAAAGTAAGAAGAGGATGAAATAATTTTCAGCAATAATAGCTCAGTTGGTAAGGACTAAGGCTATCCATCCCACTCGATCATTTTTTCTTTTTGATGGTTGACAAAATTCATTGAAAACAGTGACTAATATTATCCCTTTCCCTCATATAGATGCTTTCTTACGCCCTCGGCAGCAGACAGCTTTTTGAAAACATGGTGACAAATGAAGAAATTGCTTAAAACAAGCAATTTCTCCTTTTGTCGCCACGTTTTCAACTCTATTCAATTTTTGTACTTTCATTTAAAAAGAGTTTCCATTTTAATTCGGGTATGTTTTCAAAGGCGTCTGCTGTAGATGTGTTGTATGTGGGAAAGGGTTATTCTTCTTCCACCAAGTCTATGATGGAGGGTAGCCAGGTTCCTGTGAAGAATGTTCTGTGGGGTATTTTTGATGATTGACTAAATCCATTGAGACAGTGACTACTCTAATATTATTAGTCTTCCACCAAGTCTATGATGGAGTGTAGACAGTTTCCCGTGAAATATGTTATGTGGCGTATTTTTGATGATTGACAAAATTCATTGGGAACAGTAACTAGTATTATTGGTCTTCCACCAAGTCTATGATGGAAGGTAGCCGGTTTCCTGTGAAGCATGTTTCTAGTGTGAGAGAGCCAGGAAACAAATAGTGAGGTGGAATACTTGTTATATAACCCTTTCCCACATACAGCACCTGACGACTTAGAACACATCAAGACACAAATTTAGATTAGCTCCATAAATTTTAATTCAATTAATAAATAGAGTTGAAAACATTGTGGCAAAGGAGAAATTGGTCATTATGTGCATTTTCTCCATTTGTCACAATGTTTTCAAAAGTCGTCTGCTGCATGTAAACTGGGTGTAAATGAGACTTTACGATATAAAAGTACCTTCAGTGCTTTTAGGACAAGATTCAGAGAAGGCGGGATAAGGGTTATTTGGGAGAGGGTTATACATGTATAACCGAAAAAAAATTGAAAAGTGGTGTTAACCCTTTCCCTCATATGACAATTCTGCAGCAGACGACTTTGAACATATTTTGTCAAAAAATAGAAAAATCTCTATAATTGAATTGATAACCTATGACTAAAAGTGGAAAACATTGTGGCAAAAGTAATAATTGCTTGTTTTGAGCAATATCTTCTTTTGTCACTATGTTTTCAAAAAGCCGTCTGCTGCAGAGGCGTCAGAAAGCGTCTATATGAGGGAAAGGGTTAATTATTGATTCTCTCCCTTTTTCCAGGTTACTACCGTCACTGATGAGGGAAGGGTCCTACAGTACTATACGGTTAGGTTCATACGAACCGCTGAAGAAACTCTTTGGTGCAACTGACCCTGCTCACACGCCTTTATGGAAGAAAATTTGTTCCGGTGCTATATCAGGTTTGACACTTTACATATAATCTGAAATTCTCTCGGCTTTTTATGTAAAATAGACCCAGGGAGTAGTATTTAACCCTTTCCCTCATACGACAATTCTGCAGCAGACGACTTTGAACATATTTTGTAAAAAAGTAGAAAATCTCTATAATTGAATGGATAACCTATGACTAAAAGTGGAAAACATTGTGGCAAAAGGAGAAATTGCACGTTTTGTGCAATTTCTTCTTTTGTCACTATGATTTCAAATAGCCGTCTGCTGCAGAGGCATCAGAAAGCGTCTATATGAGGGAAAGGGTTAAACTGTCACAAGATATACGGATTGCTTTTTTTTATATATAATATGTATTTCCCAAATGGATTGATTCACACAAAACAGTTGTTACTACATTTTTAAGAAGATGTATTCATAACTGTATTGCAATAACCCTTTCCCACCTGCAGACACATTTTAACGCAGCAGACGACTTTTGAAAACATTGCGGCCAAAGGTGAAATTGCTCATGATGAGCAATTTCCCTTTGGGCCACAATGTTTTCAACTTTATTCAACAATTAAGCTATCTTTTATGGAGATTGTTCAGGTTTTTGTCACCATGTTTTCAAAGTCATCTGCTGCGGATTTGCACTGGATCAAATGGATTGATTCACACAAAACAGTTGTAACTTACATCATTAACAAGATGTATCTATAACTGTATGGCAATAAGCCCATAATTATGTTGAGACACTTGTTTGAAACTAATCTGAATGATGTTTTAGATAATATTCCAGATTAATGTGAGCACAGGTCTAGATAAGGAGGTTTAAATAGCTCTTTTTCCAGCAATATCCCTCTTATTATCCAACAAAACCATACATTGTGGGTACTCAAAATAATTGTCTCTCTATGAGGATTCTTTTGAGTACCGGTGTTTGCATGATTTGAAAATAATTTTGCCAATGTTCCTTGGGACACTCTCTACCAAGATTGTTCAAATTGTTTTGATCCGTTGAACAACATGGCCACCAGGAGGCGGAGCTTGTTTTCCTTATATGTGCATTGTAAAAACTTTAAAAATCTTCTTGTCAAAAAGTACTGGCCCGATTTGAAGATAATTTGGCACAAATGTTCCTTGGGGTACCTTCTACCAAGATTGTTCAAATTAATCTGATCCATTGAAAAACATGACCGCCAGGGGCGGGGCTTGTTTTCCTTATATGTGCATTGTAAAATCTTTAAAAATCTTCTTGTCCAACATGATTTAAAAATTATTTGGCACAAATGTTCCTTGGGTGACATTCTACCAAGGTTGTTCAAATAAATCCTATCCGTTGAAAAACATGGCCACCAGGGGGTTGCTAATTTTCCTTATATGTATAGAGTAAAAACTTTGAAAACTATTGAAGTTCTATTAAATCAGGTGAGCGATATAGGGCCATCATGGCCCTCTTGTTTACTGTTATTGTTTAGAAGCTAAATAAAAGTAATCAAGCGATAAACAGAAACAGATGAATCTTAAAACTTTATAGACTTTTGAAACATTGTGTAAGAAAGACAGGTTGCTATTATCCAACAATATAAAAATGTGTAAAAAAATGGAACATTCAAAGATGCGAGTATTGGGGAAAATAAGGACAATTTTCAAAAGATCTCCATTTCTCACAATGTTTTCAATTCTGTTTACAAAATATAACAATTAACAAAATGTCGGATATATTTTTCTTCGCATATTTTCATTGTAAATGAGTAAATCTTGTATCAATTCATTAAAAGTCTATGTTTAACCCTTTCCCACATGCAGATGTATTTTGATTCATCTGCAGTAAATGACTTTTTTTAAAAATACATAAGTAGATTTAACCCTTTCCCTCATAAAGATGCTTTCTGATGTCTCTGTAGCAGATGGCTTTTCGAAAACATTGTGAGAAAAGAAGAAATTGCTCAAAACGAGCAATTTTTCCTTTTCACACAATATTTTCCACTTTAAGTCATAGGTTATCCATTTAATTATAGAGATTTTCTATTTTTTGACAAAATATGTTCAAAGTTGTCTGCTGCATAATTGTCGTAGGAGGGAAAGGGATAATAACTTGGTAGAGATTTTCAATTATTTGCCTAGATGTTTTCAATGTCATCTGCTGTATATGGGAAAGGGGGCTAAGTAAAGGGTGAATCAATCATTAACCCTTTCCCTCATAGGACAATTCTGCAGCAGACGACTTTGAACATATTTTGTCAAAAAAGAGAAAATCTCCATAATTGAATGGATAACCTATGACAAAAAGTGGAAAACATTGTGGAAAAAGGAGAAATGTTTTGTGCAATTTCTTTTTTGTCACTATGTTTTCAAAAAGCTGTCTGCTGTAAAGGCGTCAGAAAGCGTCTACATGAGGGAAAGGGTTAAGAAGAATATGTGAATCATACATTTTAAAATGATATATACATTTGAGTTAAATCATTGAATAGAGTAGAATACATTGTGGCAAAAGGAGAAATTACTCATTATGACCAATTTCTTCTTCAGCCACAGTGTTTTCTAAAGTCGTCCGCTGCAGAGGCATCAGAAGGTGGTTGCATGTGGGAAAGCTTTAAGTAAACCTTTCCCTCATACGGCAATTCTGCAGCAGACAACTTTAAACATATTTTGTCAAAATACTGAAAATCTCTATAATTGAATGGATAACCTATGACTAAAAGTGGAAAACATTGTGTCAAAAGGAGAAATTGCTCGTTTTGAGCAATGTCTTCTTTTGTCACTATGTTTTCAAAAAGCCGTCTGCTGCAGAGGCGCCAGAAAGCGTCTATATGAGGTAACGGGTGAACCAATCATTAAACAGGTGCTGTTGGAAGTTCCATTGCCACACCTACAGATCTAGTTAAAGTAAGAATGCAAGCTCAGGGAAAACTTGGGGTAAATGAGACTGCCCGATATAAAAGTACCTTCAGTGCTTTTAGGACGATACTCAGAGAAGGGGGGATTGGAGCTTTGTATGTGGGTGTTGGTCCGACGGTGAAGAGGGCCGCCATTTTAACTGCGACACAGGTAAGGGGACAGTCCTTTGTATCATTGAATTTTTCTACATTTCTGTATATTATTAACCCTTTCCCACAAACAGATGCATGAAGAAGATGAACATGAAAACATATTAGCAAAAATGTGAAAAAATCTCCATAAATGAGACTTTAAATTTTAAATTGAGTTGAAAACATTGCGACAAAAGGATACTTTTCTTTTTATGAGCAATATCTCCTATTGCCACAATTGCCACAATGTTTTCAAAATTTGTCTGATGTAGACCGGTCAGAAATTGTCTGTTTGTGGGAAAGGGTTGTCAGTTCATCATTATTAAAGATTACAATTTAAATTAAGTATGAAATTGATACAGAATTAAAAACATTGTGGTAAAAGAAGCCATAATGCTTGTTTTAATTAATTTTTGAGCCGAGTCCCGGTTGCTCAGTCGGTAGTAACGCGGGCTGTCAATCCAGGGGTTGTGAGTTCAAACCCCAGCTCTGCCATCATTCTTTCCCACGTCTAACAAATGTCACTGTGACAAGCATCATTCGTGAGGAAAGCAGCCTATGAGGAAAAGCAGCCAGTTGCTTGGAAAGTATGTTGTGTGGAGAACTGATGATAGAAAACCAGGAAACATATAAGTAGGTGAACTGGCCGCAGTGATATGACTGAAATATTGTAAACACATCTGCAGCAGACGACTTTTGAACACGTTCTGACATAGGGAGAAAATTGCTCAATTTATCTTTAAAATTTCTTTCATTCATATAGATTTTCCTTTTTTTGCCTAGATGATTTCAAAGTCGTCTGCTGCAGATTTGTTGTATACAGGAAAGGTTCACCTTTTACCACGTACAACAAATCTGCAGCAAACATCTTTTAAGTTACTTAGGCCAAAAATTGGAAAATCGGGAAAAAGTTAGTATATGTATAACTATTGAAAAGAATTAAAAACATTTAGGAAAATGAAAAACATTTTGGAAAATGGATAAATTACTCATTATGAGCAATTTCTCCATTTGCCACAATGTTTTCCAAAGTAGTCTGCTGCAGAGGCATCGGAGGTAAAAGGTTAAATCCGTTTTTTGAGACAAGAAAATAATTTCGTGAGTGTAAAGCTTTATACTTCTATCCTCACATGCTCATCAGTCATCAATCCTTAGTCATGAGCAATTCCTGCTTTTCCCACAATGTTTTCAAAAGTTAATTCTAGTGCAAAAGAAAATTTGCAGCAGACGACTAACAATATCTTTGCAAAGATATGGAAAATCTCTGTAAATGAGAGTAAGAATTGTACAGAGCCTGAGGTTTTGCCAAAATGTTTTCAAAGTCATCTGCTGTAGATAATGTATGAATGGGTCAAGAGAGTTGAAAACATACTCAGCAAATTCGCCTGCAGTCACAATGTTTAAAAAGTACAATTCTGCTGCAATATCATCTGATTGTGGGAAAGTGTTAACAAAACGGATATCAATGTAATTTTAGATCCCTGCTTATGACCACACGAAACATTTAATTCTGAATGCTGGCTGGATGGAAGAAGGGATACAGTTACATGTGACATCCTCGATGGTAGCCGGATTTTGTACTGCTACCACAACCTCGCCTGTAGATGTAGTCAAAACTAGAGTAATGAATCAGTGTAGGTATCTTCACAATGTCATTTACATTTTCCTTCATGCAGATCGTGCAGAGGCCTAGACAAGGAGAAGAAAAAAGCTCTTTGCTCCACAATACTTTTTGTATTTCTAATTTCAACCTATGCTGCGAGTTTTCAAAAAGATTCTCTTGAATACCCACAAATTAGAACTTTGAGGTTAAATAAGGAAATTAGACCATGAAAAACAACCCTTATCTAGGGTGCAGAGACGTATTACGACACATTTGCAGCAGAAAGGGTTAATATTATATATTGACCAAGACCAATATTTTGTAACTCTTTTAACCCTTCCCCTCATATGACAATTCTGCAGCAGACGACTTTGAACTTATTTTGACAAAAAATGGAATATCTCAATAATTGAATGGATAAACTATGATAGGAAGTGGAAAATATTGTGTCAAAAGGAGAAATTGCTCGTTTTGAGCAATTTCTGCTTTTGTCACTATGTTTTCTAAAAGCCATCTGCTGCAGAGGCGTCAGAAAGCATCTATATGAGGGAAAGGGTTAAAGCCCATTCCTGCATACAACAAATCTGCAGTGTACGGCTTTGTAAAGTATCCAAATAAAATTATGGAAACGAAAGTATATATTATTGAATTCGAGTTTGTATCTCATTGATATGAACAGAAATAATATTTCTTTAATAACTAAACATACAATAATGTATTTATAAATAAAATACTGCATAAAAGAAGTTTTAAAATGGGATGTATATTATTCTGTTTCTGTTAACTGCCTGAGTTGTGACTGATTGGTGTAGTGGTAGACAATCAACATTGGGTGCGGGAGGTTGCAGGTTGTCTGTTATACCAAATACTTAAAAAATGGTAGTACAAATGTAATTGATTTCCTGCCTTGGCACTCAGGGTTGTGAAGTTAGCATAACGACTGACTTCTTGGTGTCAGGTTAAATGGTAGTACTGGTAGCTAACCCAGGAAATGCAGTGATATAACTGAAAAATCGTTGTAAGTGGGGAAAACACAATAAAATAAAATAAAATCCACATGCAGATGCACTTTGAAAACAATGCTACTATGTTATAATAATTATTGTAGATTTTTTTCCGAGTTATCTGCTTCAGATTTGTTGTAAGTGGGAAAGGGTTGAAAGCTTAGTGGGTCATGATTGTGATTTTTTCTGTATATTTCCAGGTCAAATTACTAAACCCTACAAGAGCGCATTTGACTGCTTTAGAAAGACATTGCGTGCAGAGGGGCCGTTAGGATTTTATAAAGGTTTTATACCAAATTGGATGAGGATCGGACCACATACAGTCATTACGTTTTTTGTCTTTGAACAATTACGCAGATTGGTTGGCATGGAACCTGTATGATGTTTGTTAAGTTAGACTTTAGGAAACTTTATAGAGATAAACCTAGATAATTATGTCTTACGAAAAATCCAAGTTTGAAATGCACGCTTGGCTGTTTAACCCTTTCCCATATACAAAAATCTGCAGCAGACAACTACGAAATGTCTGTGCAAAAATGTGGAATATCTATAAACGAAATATTGAATAGAATTAAAATCATTTTTGCAAAAGATGAAATTGCTCATCATATTTTGAAATTCATAATGTGTGCAAAAATATAAAAAATTACTTGAAATGAAAGATTATTCATTGAAAAGAGCTGAAAACATTGTGGCCAAAGGAGAAGTTGCTCATGATAAGCAATTTCTCATTTTGTCGCAATGTTTTCAAAAGCTGCTTGCTGCAGATTATAAAAGGGTTTACTGGTAAGATTTATATTTTCAAAGTTGTTTACTTTGAAAAGATATGAGAATACAATTGTAATTTCTGGAAAATTTACCAGTTAAATTTTCTTGCCAAGTTGAAAAATGAGAATTTTTCCCTTGATAATAATGCTTTTAAATGTTTTCAAAAAAGATAATTGAAAGCAGAAGTCAGTTTGGTGATATAATCAGGAAGGCAATTTTTGGCAATTTGTATTTTTGATCCTTTCCCATTTATATACACTTTTTGTCGAATCTGCAGCAGACGACTATTGAAAACCTCCAATTCGCCAATTAATTGTCAAAATTGTTTCATCTGTATTTAATAATTTCCATTTTTGCCCTAGATATTTTCAAAGTGGTCTGCTTTAGATTTGTTCAATGTGGGAAAGGGTTGGGTTAACAGTTGATTAAATATAGGGGGATTTAGAATTCCTGTTAAACAGATGTACAATTGTTATCAACAGATGTTATTAAAATAATCGACGCTTAAAATATCACATCATATGAGATATGCTATTATCAGAAGTTCATACTGAACAAAAAGATTTAACACTTTCTTATATCCAACATGTCTGCTGTAGATGACATTGAAAACATCTTTGCAAACATTTGTAAAATCTATTTAAATGAAAGTATAATATTTGAATAGAGTTGAAAACATTGCGACAAAAGAAGAAATTGCTCAAAACAAGCAATTTCTCCTTTAGCCACAATGTTTTCAACTTTATCCAGTAAATATACCCTCATTTATAGGAATTTTCTATATTTTTTGTCCACATGTTTCCAAAGTTGTCTGCTGCATATTTGTTGTATGTGGGCAAGGGATTAAGTGGCCAAATACAAAATATTTGACTTTTATACTAATAAAACCTTCCTAAGGGGAAAACCCGTTCCAGAAAATTAATGTCCACCCCTCTGCGGGTTTGATTAACCTCAGATGAAATTGTGTCAATTTATTACTGATAAGCACAGTCAGCTTATACATATCAATATGAATAATGTTCGTGCATTTTTTATTTGCTTAATCCTTTCCCACTTGCAGACACATTTAACCCTTTCCCTCATAAAGACGCTTTCTGACGCCTCTGCAGCAGACAGTTTTTTGAAAAACATAGTGACAAAATGAGCAATTTCTTCTTTTGCCACAATGTTTTCCACTTTTAGTCATAGGTTATCCATTAAATTATAGAGATTTTCTATTTTTTGACAAAATATGTTCAAAGTGGTCTGCTGAAGAATTGTCATATGAGGGAAAGGGTTTTTGCAGATGACTTGAAAACATTGTGGGCAAAAGGTTGAATTGCTCATTATAAGCAAATTCTCCGTTTGATGCAAATAATATGCTGTTATTATACATTCATTTATAAAGTCGTCTGCTGCAGATTTGTGGTATATATGTGGGAAAGGATTTAGCAACATTTGTTTTTTTATTTGTTTGTATTGGTGCCTTTGGGAAATAGGAGTCCTTTATTATGAATTTTACAATTGTTTGATTTTTTTTAAACATTTTACATAAATGTATTTTTTATTAATATACTTTTTATTAGCTCGTCTGTTTTTCGAGAGAGAAAAAATGGAGTATTGTTAAAGCCTTGTCTTGTCACAAAATTTAACCTTACCTCATACCTCAAAAAAACATTCATATTATCAAATGAATCCTGGTACACATGCAATAAGTCACATAACTATGGCTTTAATAATTATTCAGTAATGGCCCTTTTTTGACTTAGAAGAAAAGCAGATTAGCGTTTGCGTTCGTTTGCGGCCCTCTTGTTTAACCCTTTCCCTCATATAAACGCTTTCGGACGCCTCTGCAGCAGACGGCTTTTTGAAAACATAGTGACAAAAGAAGAAATTGTACAAAACATGCAATTTCTCCTTTTGCCACAATGTTTTCCACTTTTAGGTTATCCATTCAATTATGGAGATTTTCTATGTTTTGACAAAATACGTTCAAAGTCGTCTGCTGCAGAATTGTCATATGAGGGAAAGGGTTTAACCCTTAAACTGATACAGACGACTTTAGAACCCACCACAACAAACATAAAAACATTATGTGAAAATAGGGAATTGCTGAAGATAAGCAATATCTCCTTTCCCCACAATGTTTTAAAATTTACATATTAATTTTACTTTAAATTTTCAGGGTTTTGCTTTTTTCCCAGGAAAATTTATAAAGCAGTAAACTATATAATTTTTTCATATTGGCTAAATGTTTGATTTTTTTTATCTGTGCTATCTGGGATGACTTAAATACGTCTTCCCAGGTGCTATGTAATTTGTGATACGTTGCTAAATGGAAAGAAAGGTTCCAATTATTTTTTATTACAATATGGACCAATTTATATAAAATGAGGCATGATGTTACATGGAATTTTTATGCAATATTTTACATGTGAACTCTTCCCCACATACAGTCGAGCCGGGTAGCTTAGTCAGTAGCGATGCGGGCTGTCAATCCAGGGGTTGTGAGTTCGAATCCCGGCTTGGCCAACTTTCTTTCCGACGATTGACAAAAGTCAATGCAACATGCGTCATTCGTCTTCCACCACTGGGCTAAGTCTATGTGGAAAAGCAGCCAGTTGCTTGGGAAGATTGTTGTGTGGAGTACTGCATGGTGTGAGAAAACCAGGAAATGCATGGGTAGGTGAACTGGCCGCCGTGATATAACTGAGAAATTGTTAAAAACGGCGTTAAACCCCAATCAATCAATCAATCAATCAATCAATCTTCCCCACATACAACAAATCTTAAGCAGACGACTTTGAAATGTCTATTGAAAAATGGAGAATAGTTTGAAATTATAATAAGGTTGAAAACATTGTTGCCAACAAAGAGAAATTGGTCATGATGAGCAATATCTCCTTTAATTTGCTCCTATGTATGCAAAAATGGTCTGCTTCAGATGCAGCAAAATGCATCTGCATGTGGGAAGGGGTGTGAATTTTTACATTAACGATAAGATCTACATTTTATCTTTTTTTTTACATTACTTGAGATTTTTAATTCTGATCAAAATGGTTATTATAATGATATACATGGTTTTTTTTTATCTTTTATTCTGTGTTAAGAAGAATCTGTGAATCATAAATTTTAAAATGCTATATACATTGATTTTTCTTATTTAACCCTTTCCCTCATACGACAATTCTACAGCAGACGACTTTGAACATATTTTGACAAAATATAGAAAATCTCTATAATTGAATGGATAACCTCCTATGACTAAAAGTGGAAAACATTGTGGCAAAAGGAGAAATTGCACGTTTTGTGCAATTTCTTCTTTTGTCACTATGTTTTCAAAAAGCTGCCTGCTGCAGAGGCGTCAGAAAGCGTCTATATGAGGGAAAGGGTCAACTGCAATATGTGTAATGCTCAAAGTTTTATCTGTATTTGGTCTGTATAAGTACTTGTATGTTTCCAATAAATTTAGTTTTTTGAGTTTTCTAAAAATATTTTAATATCTTTGCAATCTGCAGCAAAAAAATTTGTTACAAAAATATGTAAAATCTCTTTAAATCCTTAACATACAACAACATGGCAAAATTATGGAATGTGCCTGTAAATGAAAGTATATATAAACCCTCTTCCACATACAGCAGATGACTATAAATTAATTTATGCAAAACCTCAAACAAAATCTCAATGAATGAAAGTATAATTATTGAATAGAGATTATAACCTTGCGACAAAAGGAGATACTGCTCATTATAATCATTTTTTTCTTTTGCCACAATGTTTTCAATAGTCGTGAGCTGCCAGAAACATCTGAATGCATCTATATGTAGGAAACATATAATTATTACTAAAAAAAGGTTGAAAACATTTAGGCAAAATTAAAAATTGCTGGTTTTGACAGCATCTAGCTAGCTGTATGTGGGAAATGGTTAACCCACTCCAACTAGCAGATGCATTTTGATGCATTTGCATCAGAGGACTTTTGAAAATATTGTAGCAAATGGAGAAATTGCTCATGTTTAAACTTTATTCAATTATCATACTTTTATTAATAGAAATGTTCGTATATTTGGGAAGATGTTTTCAAAGTTGTATGCTGCATGTTTGGTGTATGTGGGAAAGGGATAACAAATTTAAACATTTACAAGTACTTTTAAGTGATATAGCAAGGTTGTTATATGTATACATGTATGACATTGTTTGTAATATCTCTATCTCGCTATGCTCATCTTCAAGGAGAGACAATAGGATATTTTAGAATTACACTTTTTTTAAAACCCTTTCCCACATATAGTTGCCTCTGCAGCAGACAACTTTTGAAAACAATGTGGCAAAAGGTGAAATTGCTCATAATGAGCAATTTCTCCATTTGCAACAATGTTTTCCAACTATATTTAATAGTTATACATTAAATTATAGAGAGTTGGGATATTTTTGTCTATATGTTTTCAAAGTCGCCTGCTGCAGATTTGTTGTATGTGGGAAAGAGTTAACTCAATTTTGTGAATTGCAATTTATGAATTTTGTTGACTAAAACACATTTTATTAAAATTTGATGGCTTTGGTATATTTCGTTAATTCAAAGTATGTTTTTTTAATTATTTCGTAAATGTTAATTGTTTTTTTGTGTTATTCAGGACTGCATAATGCTCTACACGGAAATATTTTATATTAACCATTAAAATGTTGAATCTCGATGTGTCCTTATGCTCTCTTTAACTCTTTCCCACTTGCAGACGCATAATAACACATCTGTAGACAATTTTTGTTCTTTCGTCACAGGTCAGTTCTACGAATATCATGTTATCATGATTATCAAGGTAAACACAAAACAGGCGTTTTCTTTGTAGCACGCAACATGGATGTTGTATGATTTGAATAGGGCACCCCGATATCCCAACCTTCAAACACTACTATTTTTTCCATTTTTTTCCCCCCATATTGTCGGAAAGTATTACACATCATAATTGTTGGTCATGATTTAAAAAAATCCTACATGCCCTGACCCCTTACCAACAAAAACGTCAAATGTTTTAGTAAAAAACATATTGTTGTTTTCTTTCAAAATGAAACATGTTGTCTATGAAATACTCATGACATCACAGGCACTTGAAGTCCCATGATGACATCACATTAAAGCAAGGAAGAAAATAAGGTTTCATTAAGATTGCTTTATGGAACACAGAAGTTATTACCCTTTGTATTTACATGGAAAGGGGGAACTCTCTTTAAAACTAATTTAGTTGTTAACAAGTTATCTCCCTTAAACCAATGGTTTATCTCAATTACCCAATGCACACTAGAGGCCACATTCTGTATCCAAATTTATGACAAAAATCATCAGCTATAAAATGGGTCATGTGGGGTAAAAAAATAGGTCACTAGATCAAGTTTTAGAAATCCTTGTGACCACTCCAGAGAGCTCATTTGTCATGAAATCTTCTGGAAAATTCATCAGAAAATATTGTCTAGCTTCTGTTTGAAACAGGATCATATTGGGTAAAAAATTAGTCCCTTGGTCAAATCAGGGACACTATATTACAATAATATAGTGTCCCTGGTCAAATTAAACTATGAAGTCCACTAATTTTAAAATATTTTATTTTTAGTAGCTGGTATATCAATGTACCAAGGTGGTCAAACCATTCTATTATAATTTAGTTTCAGCAATATATTTTTCAACAAATTAAGATCACTGTAAATGTGGATATACCCAACATTTTCAAGATGCTATAGTCAAGCTGTGATAACTAATTTAACCCTTTTCCTCATACTACAATTCTGCAGCAGTCGACTTTGAACATATTTTGTCAAAACATAGAAAATCTCAATAATTGAATGGATAACCTATGACTAAAAGTGGAAAACATTGTGGCAAAAGGAGAAATTGCTCGTTTTGAGCAATTTCTTCTTTTGTCACTATGTTTTCAAAAAGCTGCCTGCTGCAGAGGCGTCAGAAAGTGTGTATATGAGGAAAAGGGTTGTTATGACTATAGTTAGTTGATAAAAGTTAGTGACCAGTCATACATCTTCCACTGTGGGCTAAAAATAGTTTATGTTGGAAGGTAGCCAGATATTTGGGAAGGAAATGGTCTGGAGAGCTGGTGTGAGAAGCCAGGAAACACATGGTTATAGGTGAACTGGACACCACATGTTAATGAAAAACAGTTGAAATCAACTTTGAACTCCATTCAATTGTTCAAGATGCTATATCATTTTCACTGTTTGAAGATGATTAACCCTTTCCCACATACAAGAAATCTGTAGCAGACATCTCTTAAAATATCTATGTAAGTCAAAGTTTAATTATTGAATAGAGTTGAAAACAGTGTGGCAAAAGGAGAAATTGATCTTTATGAGAAATTTCTCCTTTTGTCACAATGTTTTCAAAACTCGTCTGCTGCAGACCCCCTACAAGGACTAAAAGCATGAACTGATTTCTTTCCAATTTAAGTTACAGGTCATACCAAAGACTTTAAAAATGGTAGTAGTGGCTGTGCTCAGGGTTGAGGTGCCAGGACAAATAGACCAGAAGTACTGGTAACATACCCAGGAAATGCTGTGATATAACTGAAACAAGAAACCGCTGAAGACGGTAAGGCCGGATTGTCGGCAATTTGACCTTGAAAATCGACAAACCAAGGTCAAGGTCAAAGTAACCATAGAAATCAATAGAACTTGTTACTGGTTACCTTCAGGCAAAGTTTCAAGTTTGTAACCCTTTCCAGTGCTGAGATTTTGCCTCAACCTGAAACTTTAACCAAAATGTGGACAGACAGACAGATGGACATCGCCAATCTATAGACCAGAATTGCTAGAGCAAAAACAAAATAAATCAACTGACGGTGAAGACTTTGGAGAGACTGTGCAGTGTGCACATGCACTGATTTGTCTGAATCGTCACTATTTCCATATGTAATACAGGTCTTTTTTCGTGGAACCCGCCCATATAAACAACTCCAAATGTCAATCTCTCATAAAAAAATACAAACTTCATTTAGAGAGCTGTGTATGTTTAGATGTTTGTATCACCATAATGTTTGGCTAACTGTGGTGGGATTTACATCAAACAAACAACATTTTTATGTAAATCAGTTCATAATTAAGTTTATAATTATACAAAACATATCAATATTTTTTATCACAAAACAATTATTCATAAATCGGTAAATAAATCCCTACAAACAGTAAATAATTTTTTTAGGGGGAAATACTCTCCATTCCTCTCTCATCTCTAACCCCTTCCCAAATACAACAAATTCTAGAATAGAGTTGAAAACAATGTGGCAAAAGGAGAAATTGCTCATTTTGAGAATATCTCCTTTTGTATTAACATTTTAAGAGGGTGTCTGCTGCAGAGGTATAAGAAAGTGTATGTATTTTGGAAATGGGTTATAGCAACATGTAATCACAACACTGGAAATTGCAAAAATATTTAACCCTTTCCCTCATATAGACGCTTTTTGACGCCTCTGCAGCAGACGGCTTCCCTCATACGACAATTCTGCAGCAGATGACTTTGAACATATTTTGTCAAAAGATAGAAGATCTCTATAATTGAATGGATAACCTATGACTAAAAGTGGGAAACATTGTGGCGTAAGGAAAAATTGCTTGTTTTGAGCATTTTCTTCTTTTGTCACTACGTTTTCAAAAAGCTGTCTACTGCAGAGGTGTCAGAAAGCGTCTTTATGAGGGAAAGGGTTAAACTTATATATTTTACATTGATTGCGAAACAAGCTTTAAGCTTATATTAATCAGGCTAGTTGTCTGCTTCCTGGAGACATAACCAGTATTTGCGCAGTATGTGTAGAAAAAATACCAAACGCAGAACCCGCTTATCACAGAATTCGAACCAGGGACGTTTTGTACGAGAGGCCGACACTGTACCACTGTAAGACATTTGCAACCAGTGTAGATCCAGATCAGCCAACGCTTCTTTTCTGATCTTGCTGTCACCTGTTTGTCAATAAGTCACAGAAGGTGTCAAGTAATGTCTGTAAAGCATTAACTGCATTTATGTGGGTTCTTAGCATGAACACGAAGCCTGGCGCATATTTAATAATTACATCATGATTAAATTATGCAAAAACTATAACTATATCTGAAGATGATAAATACCCCCTAAACAGCACCTTGACCTACACCATAACTTAATAAGTAAAAGGGCCATAACTCTGTAAAATAACACGCAATTGTAACCCCTTTAGGATATGCACATCTCCTCTTGGTATAGAAGCTTCATGTAACATTTTATTGAATTCCACCCCTTGGTTTGTAAGAAATAGGCCGGACAAAATATGGCTTCCGACCGACCGACCGACAGACGTACAGACAGCCTGACACAGTGACTCCTATATACTCCCTCTTCTTTGAAGGGGGTATAATAATTGAAATATTTATATACATTGTATATAATTTCAAATTAACATCTGCTTGAGCAAAATTTAAAACTTTACCGTATACAACAAATCTGCAGCCGACGACTTTGAAAACATCTTCGCTATTTAATGAAAAAAGCTCAATAAATGAAAGTATAATTATAGAATCGAGTTGAAAATATTTTGGCAAAACGGGAAATTACTTATTTCTGCTGCAGACTTGCTGTAAGATGGAAGGGGGCAAAAACCCTATTAAACTACAACTCCCCATGTCTATGTGAGGGCTGGACTTCCACTTGATTGGCATTCATCATAACATGATAGTAAAAATTCACGGCCTGTTCAAAGTTCTTTATGGAGATCCTTTCATTGTCTCCGTGGAACCGCTTTGTATCATTGGGAAACAAGACAGACGGACTAAATCTGTAGACGTTCTTGGTAAAGCGGAGATAGCGGATTGTGTCGGTGTTGCCTATCATTATACCTGGAAAAGAAAAAGATATTATGAAGTAAACATGAATTCAAGAGTGACCTACGGACATATTCCTAATTTCAGTACATTTTAAACACTTTTAAAGACGTAATTTGAGGCTTTTGCAGCAGAAGACATTTTAACAAAAGGAGAAAATGCTCATCATAAACAATTTCCATATTTTTGTCCAAGTGTTTTCAAAGTCATCCTTTTATCCTGACACCAGACAGTCGTAATGTGGGAAATAATAACTGATTGTTTGGTGTTTTAAACCACTTTAAAAAATTTCAGTTATATCACAGTGTTTCCTGGGTAGTTTACCAGTACTACTGGTCCATTTATCCTGACACCAGATAGTCGTAATGTGGGAAATAATAACTGATTGTTTGGTGTTTTAAACCACTTTAAACAATTTTCAGTTATATCACAGCGCTTCCTGGGTAAGTTATCAGTACTACTGGTCCATTTATCCTGACACCAGACAGTCATTATGTGGGAAATAATAACTGATTGTTTGGTGTTTTAAACCACTTTAAACAATTTTCAGTTATATCACAGCGCTTCCTGGGTAAGTTATCAGTACTACTGGTCCATTTATCCTGACACCAGACAGTCGTTATGTGGGAAATAATAACTGATTGTTTGGTGTTTTAAACCACTTTAAACAATTTTCAGTTATATCACAGCGCTTCCTGGGTAAGTTATCAGTACTACTGGTCCATTTATCCTGACACCAGAGAGTCGTTATGTGGGAAATAATAACTGATTGTTTGGTATTTTAAACCACTTTAAACAATTTTCAGTTATATCACAGCGCTTCCTGGGTAAGTTATCAGTACTACTGGTCCATTTATCCTGACACCAGACAGTCGTTATGTGGGAAATAATAACTGATTGTTTGGTGTTTTAAATCCTTTTAAACAATTTTCAGTTATATCACAGCGCTTCCTGGGTAAGTTATCAGTACTACTGGTCCATTTATCCTGACACCAGACAGGCGTTATGTGGGAAATAATAACTGATTGTTTGGTGTTTTAAACCACTTTAAACAATTTTCAGTTATATCACAGCGCTTCCTGAGTAAGTTATCAGTACTACTGGTCCATTTATCCTGACACCAGACAGTCGTTATGTGGGAAATAATAACTGATTGTTTGGTGTTTTAAATCACTTTAAACAATTTTCAGTTATATCACAGCGCTTCCTGGGTAAGTTATCAGTACTACTGGTCCATTTATCCTGACACCAGACAGTCGTAATGTGGGAAATAATTAACCAGAGCTCTAGAAAAGGGGCATTTTTCCTGATTGAGACGATTCTTTTGAGTACCCACAACATTGTATTTGATTGAGTAATAAGAGAAATATTATGGGGAAAAGACCTGTTTACTTCCTCTTATCTAGTCCTCTGAATTAACAACAGTTACTAACCAAGAGTGCTTGCGGAAACACATAATTATGTTACCTGCCCATATGATCAAAAGATATGCAGATTAATAGAAAGGCAAAGGCAAGTAACACAAAAACAACTTTCACGGCAATATACATACCTGGAGCAACATAAGTTTTACGCCAAACTTGTCGTATGCTATTTTTCAAAGTCTGAAATCCGAAATCAGTTTCCCCTGTGGCAGATATGGGATGGGCTTCCATTCCTCTGATAATCCTAAACTTCACACGATCGTCGTTGATGACACTTTTGTCATAATCCAGTACATCTTTGATGGTCTGTGCTGGATGTATTCTATGGTTAATGTAGGCCTTGGCTACTGGTGCATTTACATTAATCTAAAAAAATCAAAAAAAAAATCTTTACAATCAATTTGTTTAAATCCAATTATAATATTACCAATAAATTTATTGGATTATTAACCCTTTCCCTCATATAGACGCTTTCTGATGCCTCTGCAGCAGACCGCTTTTTGAAAACATAGTGACAAAAGAAGAAATTGCTCAGGTGATCTAAAAATCTGACAACTTTGAAAATATCTAGGAAAAAATATGGAAAAGTTCTATAAATGAAAGTATATTTATTGAATAGATGAAAACATGTAGCTTATTTTAAGAAATTTCTCCTTTTGTCACAATGTTTTCAAAAGTTGTCTGCTGAAGAGGCATCAAAATGCATCTATAAGTGCGAAAGGGTTAAAAACCGTGCCACTTATCATAAACTTAACCCTTTCCCTCATAAAGACGCTTTCTGACATTTCTGCAGCAGACAGCTTTTTGAAAACAGTGACAAAAGAAGAAATTGCTCAAAATGAGCAATTTCTCCTTTTGCCTCAATGTTTTCCACATTTAGTCATAGGTTATCCTTTCAATTACAGAAATTCCTATTTTTTGACAAAATGTGTTCAAAGTCGTCTGATGCAAAATCGTCGTATGAGGGAAAGGGTTAACAATAAAACGGCATTTAATATTTTAAAAGGGGCACAATAGTTGAAGTACAGATGATTTGAGAAGAAAAAGATGTATTGCCTGCTCTGGCAAATAAATAAGAAAGTGAAAGCATGATGGATAGATAATGTACAAGTGATCTCTATCTGTCTCTATTGAGCCTTCCCACATGAAAACCAACATCGATCCTAATCATCCTAAGCATGTCGGGCAGGCAAACCTGGACAGACACTTTTCGACTCTATCCATCTGAGACAGAATGCAGTCTGCGCAGGCTGATCTGGGTCGATATATTACTCAGAGCTCATAATGTTGGTTTTCTCGCGGGACGTTCGTCTCTTTGCCAATGCAGGCAACACCAAATTACAGTTCAGCCTGTATATAAAATTTCAAGACACAATTATTATGCAGTTCATAAAATATGGCAAGTTTCAACAAAGCAAAACAAGGAGGTCAAGTGTTATGCTCAATGTACTTCTTTAACCCTTTTCCCCATACAACAAATCTGCAGCAGACGACTTTAAACATATTTTGTCAAAAAATAGAAAATCTCTAAAATTGAATGGATAACCTATGACTAAAAGAAGAAAACATTGTGGCAAATGGAGAAATTGCTCGTTTTGACTCATTTCTTCTTTTGTCACTATGTTTTCAAAAAGCGGACTGCTGCAGATGCGTCAGAAAGCGTCTTTATGTGGGAAGGGTTAATCCTTTTCTACATACAATAAATCTGCAGCAGACAACTTAGGAAACAATTTGGCATAAACGTGAAAAATCTCCGTGATTGAGAAGTTGTCTGCTGCAAAAGTTGTATGTGGGAAAGGGTTAATCCTTTTCTATATGTAGAGCAAGAATGCCGGTTTTGAGCAACTTCTCCTTTTGCCACAATGTTTTCAAAAGTCAGCAGAAAGCTTCTGTACGTGGGAAAGGGTTAACCCATTCTAACTGGGAGATGCAATTTGATGTGTTTGCAGCAGACAACTTTTGTAAACTTTATGCCAAAAAGACAATTTTCAAACTCGTCTGTTTCAGACTTATTGTAATTGGGAAAGGGTTAAAGACTTAAAGTTAAGATTATAATGAACTGTGTCAGGGGGAAATGGCTCCTGTGAGAAATTGCTCATTTCTCCTTTTGCCAAAATGTTTTCACCTCTATTCAATAATTATGCTTTCATTAATAAGGATTTTCCACATTTGTTCAACGATGTTATCAAAGTAATCTAATGAAAAATTGTTGTTTTTGAGAAAGGCATCACTATTCAGGTGAGCATTAACCCTTTCCCTCATATAGACGCTTTCTGACGCCTCTGCAGCAGACGACCTTTTGAAAACATAGTGACAAAAGAAGAAATTGCACAAAATGTGCAATTTCTCCTTTTGCTACAATGTTTTCCACTTTTAGTCATAGGTTATCCATTTAATTATAGAGATTTTCCACTTTTTGACAAAATATGTTCAAAGTCGTCTGCTGCAGAATTGTCGTATAAGGGAAAGGGTTAAGTCCCACCAGAGCCTTAGCCATCCTTATACATACAAATCAGCCTTCAGTGAAATGAATTAAGTATTTCCTCATTCAACACATTTTCAGCAGTAGATTTTGAAAACATTATGGCAGAAAGATGGAATATTCCTAGCAAGAGCTGTCTGTAAGATACCGTGGTCGACTATTCCACCAATTATTAGTTACTGAGATATGGACTATAATGTAGTTGCTTGCAAAATATTAACCAGGATAGTTATCTAACATGATTGTTACATAGGTATGATTGTTGGATAGGGTTTAAAAGTTTCAATGCAATGCATCATGTAGTTACTGAGATATGGACTCTTAATGTAGTTGCACTTAAAAGTTTAACAAGAATTTCTAAGTAAAACAAGGACCATAATTTGCATTATATGCAGAATAGTTATCTTTCTTGAATCTGTTCATAGGTGTGATGGTTGGGAATGGTTGTATTAAGTTTCATTACAATGCTTCAAGTACCAGTAGTTTCTGAGATATGGAATCTTAATGTAGTTGCACGCAACACTTTAACCAGAATTGCCAAGACCAAAAAGGGCCATAACTTGCATTAAATGCAAGATAGAGTTATCTAACTTGGATTATTTACACATGTGTGATAGTTGGAAAGCATTGTAGAACGTTTAAATGCAATACATCAAGTAGTAACTGAGCAATGGTGAAATATATGTTCTTCCATGGAAAACCTTAACCAAGGTGTGAAGTGAAAGCTGACACCAGGGTGAGTAGAATAGCTCTCATATTCTCCGAATAGTCAAGCTAAAAATGAAAGTTTCATTATTGAAAACATTATTGCAAAATAAGAAACTGCTGATAATTGGCAAGTTTTCAATATATGCCACAATAATTTCAAAAGTCATCTTTTGCAGATATGTCAAACTAAGTATATGTGTGGGAAAAAGGTTAACCCTTTCCCTCACATGACAATTCTGCAGCAGACGTCTTTGAACATATTTTGTCAAAAAAAAGAAAAATCTATAAAATTGAATGGATAACCTATGACTAAAAGTGGAAAACGTTGTGGCAAAAGGAGAAATTGCTTGTTTTGAGCAATTTCTCCTTTTGTCACAATGTTTTCAAAAAGCCGTCTGCTGCAGAGGCATCAGAAAGCGTCTTTATGAGGGAAAGGGTTAAAAGTGTAACCATACTAAGTCCAAATGATGAAATAACAGAACTTTTACAAAACCCATCTATGCCTTTTGAGGCAGAAATAATAGTTTACCTTAATGCCAGCATTAAACATTGTCACAGCAGTTACAGTTCTTATTATAGCGTTTGTAGTTGGCTTTGATGACATCACCCTGAAAGAAACCAATAACAAGTCACCTACTCATAAGCAAAACAATGCAGTCCAGATCAGTCTGCGAGGATGTGCAGGCTGATCTGTACCTACACTGTTCACAAAGACCCTACAGTTGTTTTGATGTTGAGTATGGGTAAATTACAATTTCATATTTAGAGATTTTTTTTGATGAATAATACTAATCAGAGGCCCAGATAAGGAGGCATATACAGCTCTTTTCCCCTCAATATCTCTCTTATCATCCAACCAAACCCTATGATGTGGGTACTCAAAAGAATCATCTCAATGAGACAATTCTTTTGAGTACCCACAACATAGGGTTATAAGGTCAAATAAGGATTTTAGAACATCCCCTTATCTAGAGCTCTGACTAGTGTCGACTCTTTTTGTCCCCACTTTCTGTAGTTTCTTGAATGATATTATGACAACTGGTGTAGGTCCAGATTAGGCTGCAACATTTTGACAACTCATAATGAGCAATTTCTCCTTTTGTCACAATGGTTTTAAAACACTTTTCAATAATTATACCTTTCTTCATAGCAATTATCAGTAGTTTTTTGTTGACGTTTTCAGTCATACAGCAGATTTTTTGCATGTGAAAAAGGGTTAAGGTAGAAAAAAGAGCGCAGTGGATCGAATGCCAACTCACGTTAGTTTTTTTTAAGTCGCAAAAGGGGCATTAATGAATTATTATTAACGCCAGAGTTATGTGACTTAGTAAAAACATGCATATTGTTCCTTGAAACATGTGTACCAAGTTTCATTTGAAAATGAGGTATGGTTTTTGAGTTATGAGGTAAGGTTAAAGTTTTGTGACGATGCAAGAATGATGAATAAATCTCTGAACTTACCATGATATAACAGGCTTAAACAACCACAGATTACTCATCACAATTCTGTATGGTAAACTCATCTGTTAGAAAACAAGAGAATATGTCCAACCTGTGCTAAAGACCACCTTTGTTAGGCAATTCTCTGTCTATAGCAACCACACTTGTCATTTCCCAATTACTCATTTTCTGCATAAATGACCCTGTAATTTAAGAACACCTCTGAACAAGGACCAGATTGTTCTCTTTCCATGGGTGGTCTTTAAAACACAGGTTGGACTGTGTATATATATATATATATATATGTCTTCACACAGATTGAGACTTGAGACAAGAAAACAAAAGTAGTCAAACCTGTGCTAAAGACCAACAAAGGTATAATATGTCTTCACACAGACTGAGACAAGATTTGTTTGTTTGTTTGGAGTTTAACGCCGCTTTCAACAGCTTTGGTCATATCACGGCGGTCAGTGCACCTACCCATGTTTTCCTGGCTTTCCCACACCAGTACTTACACAACATTCTTTCGAAGAGACAAGAAACATGACAGTCACAAACAGAACTTTGCATGGGATCAAAAAGATTGAAGGAATTTAGGAAAAGACATTGAGACGATGCTTCCTATGCAGTTTCATCCCAATTAGCCAAGAGGTTATGGAGGAGAAGTCGTTTGAAGCAAACGCACACATGCACGGCGGACATTTCGCCATGACATAAGCTCGACTGGCCAGTGGAGCTAGAAATGGAAAATCTCTATAATTGAATGGATAACCTGTGACTAAAAGTGGAAAACATTGTGGCAAAAGGAGAAATTGCTCATATTTTGTCACTATGTTTTCAAAATCCGTCATCTGCAGAGGCGTAAGATACAGTCTATGTGAGGGAAAGGGTTAAATCTGTTCATTTTATTATTATGTATCACAGCAACAGGACAATTATTCATGTTCCCTGGGTGACAACCCAGTATTAGACTAGGAAATGTGCCTTGCCCAAAGGCACTTCAGCTTGACTGCCATGGATCAAACCTGCGGCGCCCAGTCCCAAATCCCCCATGCCCTGCCCCAGTAGCTCAGTCTGTAGGGACGCTGGTTGTCAAGCCAGGGATGGTGAGTTTGCATCCCAGCTCAACCAACAATACTTCCGACAATAGACAAAATTCAATGCAAGAAGAGGCATTCATCTCCCACCAATGAGTTAAAAACCTACTCGGATAAGTAGCGAGTTGAATGAAAATACAGTTGTGTGTAGTACTGGTGTGAGCAAGCCAGGAAAAACATGGTAAGGTTAACTGGCCTCCATGATATGACTGATTTTGTTTTGAAAAATTGTTAAATCCCAATCAATCAATCAACCCCCATGGTAACTAACACAGTCTATTTTAAGTAACAGTGACCTTGACCTATATAAATCCAATTAAATCACAGGCATTCTTTCTTACTAAGCTATACTAAGCTATACCTTCGTTTCAATTTTGGTTACAATGAGTCCATTCTTAAAGTTATTGAAGTCCCAGGACATAGAAACCCTTTGGACACAGTCCTATTAAGCTAAACATGAAAACATTGACAAACCTTTCCCAATTGCAGATGCATTTCGAAACATCTGCAGCAGACGTCTTTTGCCAACAGATTTTCCATTTTTGTCCAGCAGTTTCCTATGTCGTCTGCTGCAGATATGTTGTATGCGGGGATAATAATAAGGGTTAATAAATCATACTTACATACGGAGCAAGATGTTCAAAGGTTTCCACTTCAGGGCCATATCCAAGCATACTGGGTTGAGGGTACTTCTCCAATCTAAATAGGAAAAAAAAAAAAAAAAGTAAATATTTGATAGAAAGGTCACATAAGATCTTAATAACAAATGAAAAGAAATTGTGCTGGACGGACAGATAGACAGACAAACAGAGTAACTGCAACAGATGAGATTCGTAAACATTGTGGCTAAAGGAGAAGTTTTTCATGATGAGGAATTTCTTCTTTTGCCAAAATATTAAAAGTAGGTTGCTGCAGATGGGTTAAGATTTGTCTTCAAGTTGGACGAAAATTAATCCTTTCCCATAAAGTTGAAAACATTGTGGCAAATGCAGAAATTGCTTATCTTCAAAAGAGATGTCAAAAAGTGTCTACATGTGGGCAAAGATTAACCCTTTTCCCACATATAGACACTATCTGACGCCTCTGCTGCAGCTGACATTTGAAAACATTGTGATAAAAGGAGAAATTGCTCAAAACAAACAATTTGTCCTTTTCTCACAATGTTTTCATCTTTTTTTTAAATATCCATACTTTCATTTGAAGAGATTTTCCATGCTTTTGCTGAGATGTTTTCAAAGTCGTCCACTGCAGATTTGCTGTAAGAAGGAAAGGTTTAAAGAACCAAAATAAAGAAAATCTCTACAAATGATGGTATGATTATTGAATAAAGTTTAAATCATTGTGGCAAAAATGGAGAAATTGCTCATCATGAGCAATTTCTCCTTTTGTCAAAATGTTTTCAAATGCCGTCTGCAGAAGAGACGTCAGGAAGTCGTCTGCTGCAGATTTGCTGTAAGTAGGAAAGGTTTAACCCTTTCCCACATAAAACAAATCTGCAGCAGACGACTTTGAAAATGTGTAGACTAACATATGGAATGTCCCAATAAATGGAAGTGTAGTCTCTGAAAAAAGTTGAAAATATTGTGGCAAAAGGAGAATTTGCTTTTTTTTAGCAATATCTTCTTTTGTCGCAAGGTTTTCAAAAAGTTGTCTGCTGCAGAGGCGTCAGAAAGCGTCTATAAGGTTTAATATACCTTGACACAGCACCGGCTAATATACCAATGGGTGACTCCGCAGGAGGCATGGAGGAATGTCCGGGTTCCCCTTCTACAGACAGTTCTACATAGACCTGACCTTTCTCAGAACTCCCCACTCTGGAAATAAGAAATTCGGATTAAAATTTAACCCCTCTCCCCCCACATACAAAAATAAATCTGCAGCATGTTAACTTTGAAAGCATCTTGGTAAAAGTATTGAAAGACGACATAATTAAAAGAGAAATCATGAAATAAAGTAAAAAAAATTATGGCAAAAGTAGAAATTGAATTTTTTCCTTTTGCTACAATGTTTTCAAATGTCATCTGCATCAGATGCATCTGAAAGTGTCTACATGTGGGAAAGGGTTAACCCTTTCCCTCATACGACAATTCTGCAGCAGACGACTTTGAACATGTTTTGTCAAAAGATGGAAAATCTCTATAATTAATCGTTTTGAGCAACTTCTTCTTTTGTCACTATGTTTTCAAAACGCAGATTGCTGCAGAGGCGTCAGAAAGCATCTATATGAGGGAAAGGGTAAATTATACACAAAATATGATATTTTATTGTTTTCTGCTTCAAAAACACGAGAGAGAAAAATATAGGAAAAAATATTTTTATAAAGATATAAAAAAAGAAAAAATTATTTACATTCATAATTATAAATATGTATAAAACTGTATGGACTTACAGTGCCACTTGATCCTTCATGCCCGGTACAATATCGTTGGTAAGGACGAGTCCCTCGTCCAGGATGAACTCCACATCTCTAACTCCTCTCTCCCATAACAGATCACTCATAGCCTTTGCTCCATCATCCCCACCAACCTGCATCATAAAAACATTTTTTTATGTAAATGAAAGTATGATTATCGTATAGAGTTGAACACATGGTGGAAAAAGGAGAAATTGTTTGTTTTGATTTTCTAAATTCATCTGTCGTAATGTGTCTGTATGTGGAAAAGGGTTAAGGCAGAATGCTAAAAGTAAATACGATAAGATCATAGATGTTAAGCCAGCCTTTAACCCTTTCCAAACTGCAGATGCATTTTGATGCATTTGAAGTATACCACTTTTGAAATTTTTGTGAAAAAAAGGAGAAATTGCCTAATTGATGAGCAATTTCTCCCTTTGTCACAAATTTGTCAATTTTCTTTATTTATTCAACTTTCAATTTAAGAGAATTTCAACTGAAACTGATCATGAAGAGAAATTTTCCTTTTGACACAATGCTTTTAACCCTTTCCCTCATATAGACGCTTTCTGATGCCTCTGCAGCAGACGGCTTTTGAAAACATAGTGACAAAAGAAGAAATTGCACAAAACATGCAATTTCTCCTTTTGCCACAATGTTTTCCACTTTTTGTCATAGGTTATCCATTCAATTACGGAGATTTTCTATTTTTTGACAAAATACGTTCAAAGTCGTCTGCTGCAGAATTGCTGTATGAGGGAAAGGGTTAACTCTATTCAATAATAACACTTTTAGAAATGCCACAGTCACATCCACGCAACAAGCTCAGTACATGTAGGTTTCCAGCCAAAACCTTGCTGTACAGACATCGTTCACTAACTCATAGAGGACTTAAGAGTATCTGGAGTTCTGGCCAAGCTCATAGAAATTTTCGAAGTTGGGAGCAGCTCGTAAGGGCCCTGGTAGAGCTTGTACGGGCATCACTCTATGTCACAGATTTTGAACACTGCACGACCATCGCCGGGGAGTCGCATGGTCAAAAAACGATGTCCGTACGATACTATGGGGGAACTTTCGCACAGACATGTGACATTATAACAATGTTATGATACCGTTATGTTAATGAACTCATTTCCTAATATGATGGTTTTAGAAAATCCTCATTAAAAACTTCTGATTCAACTTCTTAAAGATATCTAATGAAACAAGAGGGCCAAGATGCTCCTAAATCGATCACCTGAATGATTGTTAATTAGAAGCAAATATTAAACTGCAAATATCTGTGAAAATTTGATCAGGAGTTCAAATGAAATTGCAAGGAGTGAACACTCAGTTAAAGAAATAGTTTATCTGTAAAAGCCATTTGTATCTTGAAATCTAACAAGAACTTTAATAAGATTGGAATTATAAAGTTTTGTCAGTTTGCACCTTTCCTGATGCCGCTTTGCTGCCCTGTTTGTCAACGAAATCAATATGGCTTGAACAGTTTTTGTAGAGTCACCCAAAGACCATTTCTGCCAAACTATCTTGGAATCTGACAAATGGATTATGGAGATGGAGGTTTTTAAAGTTTGGGTATTTTTCTCAATTTCTGATGCCGCAGCAACAAAAGTTCTACAAAGAATGTAAGTCTTTGAACAATTTTGAAAGAGGACCATCAAAGGAACATTCCTGTAATGTAACGTTGAAATTGGTCGAGTGGAATGGTAGGAGTTGTCATTTGTAGCTAAAAGTTCAATTTACCTCTTTTGTGATGACGCGAGGTTGCTATGATTTGTAACCAATCAATACGGCTTGAACAAATTAAGTAGAGGATCACTGAAATAAGATTCCTATTCAATTTTTTTAATATCAGACAAGAACTTAAAACAAGAGCACCGCGTACGGCACAGACGCTCGACTGATAGAAAACAGAAAAAAAGCTGAGCTGAACAAAAAAACCTTAACCGGACGACCATGCCGCCGCCCCCACCGAACGAAGATGCCGGACGATGCCAGAGTCATGCTAATAGCTCTCGTTTTTTCAAAAGTCGAGCTAAAAATGAAATTTCCAAATTTTGTCATTTTGCCCCTTTTCTGATGCCTCCTGAATGCCATGTTTTTCAACCAAACAGTATGCCTTGAACAATCTTTGTAGAGGGTCACCAAAGGAGTATTTCTGCCAAACTATATTGGAATCTGACATGCAGATTCAGAGGAGAAGATTTTTAAAGTTTGACATTTTGCCCCCTTTTTGATGCTGCAGCAACCAAAGTTCTCAATGGAATTTAAATCTTTGAGCAATTTTGAAAGAGGACCACCAAAGGAACATTCCTGTGAAGTTTGGATGAAATTGGTCTTGTGGTTTAGGAGGAGATGATGTTTAAAGCTAAAAGTTAACGACGGACGACAGACAAAAAGTGATCAGAATAGCTCACCTTGAGCCTTTGGCTCTAGGTGATCTAAAAATCAAAGCAATTCAAAGTACATGATGTTTAGTATAGTGAACAAGAGTAGACCACATTATTTGAAAAGTCAAATCTCAGTAAGAGAAACGGTTAATTTTTTCTGCAATGTTTTAACACTTTCCCAAAATACAACAAAGTTGTATCAGATGACTTTGAAAACATGTAAGTAAGCATTTATGTGTAGGAAAGGGTAAAATACCTCTTCATCATGTCCAAACGCCACATAAAACCCTCTGTCTGGCTGTTCTCCTCTTTTGATCACATAGTTCAGAGCTTCAAGAATACCCTACATCGTCAAATAAAATAAAATATATATAAAAAAACAACAACTAAAACCCCAAAATATTATACTTTAACCCTTTCCCACAAACATACGCATCTGCAGCCAACAAGTTTTGAAAATATTGTGGCAAAAGGAGAAATTTCTCATAATGGTAAATTTCTGCTTTTCGTACAATGTTTTGAACTCTATTCATTAATATTTCTTATTTTATTACAGAACTTCCACATTTCAGCCTAGATCTCTTCAAATGGCATAAATGAAAATGTTCATTCAACCCTTTCTCTCATACGACAATTCTGCAGCAGACGACTTTTAAACATATTTTGTCAAAAAATAGAAAATCTCTATAATTGAATGGATAACCTATGACTAAAAGGGGAAAACATAGTGGCAAAAGGAGAAATTGCTTGTTTTGAGCAATTTCTTCTTTTGTCACTATGTTTTTAAAAAGATGTCTGCTGCAGAGGCGTCAGAAAGCGTCTGTATGAGGGACAGGGTTAACGTTCACTTCTTTGTGATATATATGACCTGCATGTAGCAATTTGGGGTCTTATAACATCCTAGCATAGCCAAGTGTCTTGTTAAGCCTGTGCATACACACAGTTTCACCAGAGTTCACTGTCCACCGATGTGTTATTTACATAAAAATGAATGAATGTCTAGAATGGTGGCCCCACTAGTTTTTTGTTCCATGTAAGGTTAACTCTTTCCTTCATACGACAATTCTGCAGCAGACGACTTAGAACATATTTGGTCAAAAAATAGAAAAATCTCTATAATTGAATGGATAACCTATGACTATAAGTGGAAAACATTGTGGCAAAAGGAGAAATTGCTCGTTTTGAGCAATTTCTTTTTATGTCACTATGTTTTCAAAAAGTCGTCTGCTGCAGAGGTGTCAGAAAGTGACTATATGAGGGAAAGTGTTCAACCTGATGATCTCTGACCATAATTCACAACATGTGACTCATCAATCAATCACCTCAATCATGTAGTGGTAGAGAATTAGCCTCCGGTGCTGAAGGAGGTCGTGGGTTTCGATCCCGGATTGGTCTTACTAAAGAATTCAAAAATCCTAGTGCTAGTGATGTCTGCTCTCCTTGGCAATCAGGGTGTGCGGTTTAGCATTATGGCTGACTGGCTTGTGTCAGGTTAATTGATCACTAGAACGGATAACATATCCAGGAAATGCCCTGATATAACTGATATTGTTGAAAGTGGCGTAAAACACATAACAATCAGTGACACACAAATCGTACACTTTTCAATTCAAAGGGCATGAAATGAAGTGATTCCGAGTTGACATTAAATAAAATTTGAATCAAAGAGATTGCCTAAATGTTTTACCATAACACCATGTTTGAAATCAATGGTTCCCCTCGCGTATATGAAACCGTCTTTTATACCGGCATCAAAGGGAGGTAATTCCCATTTGCTGTCTTCCGCGGGCACGACATCCAGGTGGGCCATCAACAGGTAAGGTGTAAGGGATTTGTTACCTCCCTTAACTTGATATAGCAGGCTGTAGTTGTTAACGACCTCATACTGAACAAGATTTGAGGAATGGATGGAAGGAAAAGCTGTGAAAACATAAAACAATTTCACTAATTACAAAAATGTGATGTTAAAACTATGTTTGCCCTTTCCCACATACATACACATCTTATGCTTCTACAGCAGACGACGTTTGAAACATTGTGACACAAGGAGAACTTACCTTTTGCCACAATATTTTCAACCTTATTCAATAATTATATATAACATTTTCTTTATAAATAGTTATTCTTCATGCTTTTGTCTATAAGCATTTAAAGTCGCCTGCTTCATACTTGTTGTATGTGGGAAATGGTTATCAGAATTCTTGAAACATAGGAAGTCATGGTAGTTTCGTGAACGTCTGCTGGTTGGTTGACATAAAGTAACTGGTTAACCCTTCCCCTCATACGCCAATTCTGCAGCAGACGACTTTAAACATATTTTGTCAAAAAATAGAAAATCGCTGTAATTCAATGGATAACCTTTGACTAAAAGTTGAAAACATTGTGGCAGAAGGAGAAATTGCTGGTTTTGAGCAATTTCTTCTTTTGTCACTATGTTTTTCAAAAAGCTGTCTGCTGCAGGTGTCAGAAAGCGTCTATATGAGGGAAAGAGTTAAAACAAACATTCAAGTAGAACCATTATATTAGAGCTATAGATAAGACGAGAATTTCACATCGCGAAATCCTTATTTGATCTTCAAACCCTATTTTGTTGGTACTCAAAAGAATCAGCTCTTGTTTTTGAACAATTTCTTCTTTTGTCTCTATGTTTTCAAAAAGCTGTCTGCTGTAGAGTCGTCAGAAAGTGTCTGTATGAGGGAAAGGGTTAATGTTTAGTACTATCCCACATACGACAAATATGCAACAGATGACTATGAAATGATCATTGCAAAAATATGGAAAAGCTTTGCAAATGTAACGAATATGCAAATTAGCATCACCGTTTCGGGGTGATGGGGTTTAGGGTTAGATATATAAGACAAGTGGACCCCTTCAGGGTTGAGTATACTTTTCGCTGAAGGGATCTTCTGCGTCTTTAGCCCGGCACGTTACACAAATAAAAGTATAATTATTAAATAGGGTTTGAAAACATTGTGGCAAAAGGAAAAATTGATCATTATGAGCAATTCCTCCTTTTGCCATAATGTTTTAAAAATTCGTCCGCTGCAGTTGTAAGAAAGCATCTGTATTTGTGAGAGGGATAGTTATGGTCACACATATTATTGCTTAAACCAACCTGTGTCCGTATTACAGGTAAGTAGCAAGTTGTCTACATATTTTCCAGTGCAGTGGACCGAATTATGTTTATATACATGCAGTCAATTAAAGCTTTACCTCATGAGCACGCTTTCCAACGCCTCTCAAGCAGACAATTTTTTATAAAATTGTGGCAAAAGGAGAAATTTATCATTTTGAGCAATTATTTTTCAACCATATATCCAATAAACATAGGCTACCAAGTTTTTCATACTTTTGACCAGATGTGTTCAATAGGCCAGGTTTCTTAACTTGGAATGCAATCTTATATTTTGACTGTTCGCATCCTAGTCCAAATATTTTAGACTTTCGGTTTCTCGTTTTATCATCTGTCATTTTTTGGTCAACCTAGCGTATGCAGGATAATAACAAAATGAAAAATGAGCATATGCGATGTATTTTTTTGAAGGACTATTCGCATCCTAGTTACAAAACAATATGTAACGTCCAGAGACTAGTGTGTTCAAGCCTTCAAGGCCGTTGAAACTTATCCTCCCCACCACAGCTCATTTCAGTTGTATACCTTCCTGTATATAGGTAATAAATCTATACAGCTCGTCTCGGTTATAGTTGTGTGGCTCCCGGCTGATTGTCTGAAATCTGAGCGCCGTACGGAACCTTTCCAAAACCTCCTCGCCCGCCGGTATGAAGTCCAAGTCCGATTCTTTACATTCTAGAACATCGACATGTTTGGCATGCAGCGTAAAGGTCCGTATAAGTACGATTATGGTAAGAATGCTTGTTATGGAAAAGAAAAGAGTGAATATCTTCCCGAGAAGAGACATTTTGCACAACTTTGAGGTTATGAACTAGCTCGGTTTTTTTGTAAACATGTAGCTTGTGCCCAGTCAAATAAGAATTCTCGTACCCGGCTTCGTATTGGAATTAAACAAATGTGGTCTAAGGGAAATAACTATCATAAGCATTTTTACAAAACTTGGAAGGATTACCTTTCTTAGATATTATTCCCAGTTCTGATTATTAAGACGAGCAATAAGAATTGCTGCTTTCTTGTTATGATATTATCACTGACTGGCTTTTTATTATAAACATTGAGGCAAAAATGAATTACAAAGCTGAAAAAAACCCATAAATGAATTAACTCTTTCAGCGCCAAAGGCAATATTGAGCTTTTTGCAAACAATACTGATTCAGGTGAGTCAGCTCGTAACGAGCTGTCTCACCTGAAATCAGCATTGTTTGCCTTATGGTTATCCTTTAAACAACTACGCGCTGAAAGAGTTAAGCCTAATTCTAGGGATCACTGGAACACGCCGATAACTCGACTAAGTTTATCGATCCCTTTCCAATTCGAGTTATCGCGAGTCCACTGTTTCCCTAGTCACAATTGACAACCAAGGTGCTATGAATGAAAACAGATTTTTGCATGTATTCATGTTACGAAGCTTTGACATTTTCAAACAGAAACTACATATTGATTTAAAAGGTTCTAATAAGCTCCGTTTGGGGGGGGGGGGGGGGGGGGGGGGGGGGGGGGGGGGGGGATATATTCATGATTGTATGGTGCAATTTGGGCCGGAGGCCTACATTATTGTAATTACTGAATAAACTGTAATATATTAATTGATGCTGTTATTATGTTCAAGATCGTTATTGTAATTGTAATTCTATGCGATTGTTATCGATACCAATTACTCTGATATATAAGGCTCATTTGATAGAGTACACTATATCGTTTACAATTGATTGATTGATTGATTGATTGATTGGGTTTTAACGCCGTTTTAACAACTTCTCAGTTATATCAGGGCGGCCAGTTCACCTACTCATGTATTTCCTGGTTTTCTCACACCAGTACTTCACACAACAATCTTCCCAAGCAACTGGCTAATTTTCCACATAGACTTAGCCCATTGGTGGAAGACGAATGGCGCATGTCGCATTGACTTTTGTCAATCTTCGGAAAGAAAGTTGGCCGAGCCGGGATTCGAACTCACAACCCCTGGATTGGCAGCCCGCGTCGCTACCGACTGAGCTACCGGGGCTCGGCTATATCGTTTACAAGCATCTGACAGGAGCAGATAAGTTCAAGAGAAATACCATAGCTTTTTTCTAAAAGACCACTTGGTTCTTTAACATGCTCACCGATACGATACATGCGATACACTTTTCCTGGAAAGGATCAGTACTTCACCTCTAGTTGAGTGGGAGACACTTAAAAGCACCTCAGAAAATTCCAGGACCCGGACCAGTATTTGAACCCACACCTCTGGATTGACAGTCCAGCATGTTATCCACACGATCACCGGGGTCCAATTTCACCAAATTTACTTAGCTCTAAGAAATACATAAATACTTAAAAACACGTCTCGTCCGTTTTCTTCTATTAGTATTTTGAAACATATTTAAGTAAATGACAAAGTTGACATAGGTAGTTTACCTTGGCGTTGCTGACTAAGAATACTTGTTAAGAAATATTTTGGCATTTTTATTAAAGAAACAAAAAAGGTGAAATATGCTTTATAATATTTAAGTATTACTTAGGGCTAAGTAAGGTTGGTGGATTGGACCCTGGCCCCTCTTATTATAATTTGCATATATTTTATCATTAGTTATCAATTGAACTCGTCTGTGGGAAAATGTACAAAAATGTACAACTGTTTGTTAAACAGAGTATGCCAAGATCAGCCTGTGCTTTCGCACACTAGGATAACAATCTACACTGTTCACATGTTAGTTACATAAGCTGGTTCCAGGATTCTGTCAACTTGTGTACCAGAATATTTCGTATCATTGGCTGGACAGAACGTACCCCATATGAATCATACTTATCGTAATGAATGGTAATAATTATTCATTTATTTTTGATACTTCAATAGACAAATTTGGTTATGTATTATACATGAATGCAGGAATGAAAATTGATGTTTGTTGAATCAGAATTTTGAATCTCGTTCTGTCTTTTTCTTTGCAATGTCTGTGGCGATATTAGTTGAGAAATAAATATTTTTTTCACAATTAACAAATATTCAGCATACACATTGGCAATAATCTTGGCTAAACAATATTTGTATATTTAACGTTGAAAACAGTTGAAAACATTGGGGCAAAAGAACAAATTTCTCGTTTTCCAACTATATTTTTAAAAGCTGTCTTTTACAGAGGTATCAAAAAGCGTCTGTACTTGATAAACGGTTTATGGTTGCGTTGGTTTTATTTTGCAATTTAGACTTTTTAGATTGTTATCGTTCATTGTTTAAGTTGGGGTTACAGTTATTTTTTACTCTGTTGAGGTTAGTGTTGCGAATCGTTATTTATTCTCATAGATAAACTTGTTTAGAGTTGAAGCGCGATATATGTGGAAGAAGATGTGTCAGACAAAAATGACACGGATACATTTTGCAGGGGCGTAGCTTTGCAATAATCAATGTGTAGGCCGTCTCGTGAGAAAATCAACATTGTGGACTCTGCGTAAAGTAACGAACCGGATCAGCCTAAGCATGCCACACAGGCCTACCCGGATAGACACTTTTCGCCTCCTGTGGATTGTCTGTTTCAGGAATAACTACTCTATACATCTATCCCCCTAAGACGGCATGTATCGGCCGGATCAGTCTGCGCGGACAGCACAGGCTGATCTGGTCGATACATTACGCAGATGTCTATCGCCGCAGCTGCATTTTAGGGCATTTTGAAAGAAAATGTGTAGGCACGTGCCTACAGTACCTAAAGGGAGCTACGCCCCTGTTTTGGGTATTTTAATAATAAAATCTTCACACTTCGCACTTATGAATATTCGATGTCTGTTGCGATCGAATTAATTTACGCGTAAAATTTTCGAAGTTAAAGAACGTTTTAGATTTAATTTCCTTTGAGGGCTTTCAGATATGTTTTTCTTTTGAAGTTGAAGTTGATGTTTCGAAAAGCAACATATTAGTGTTCATGCGTGAATCTGGTGCTGCCATGATTGATTGATTGGTTGATTGGTTGGGGTTTGACGCCGTTTTTAACAATTTCTCAGTCACATCACGGCGGCCAGTTCACCTTCTCATGTGTTTCCTGGTTTTCGCACACCAGTACTCCACAAAACAATCTTACCAAGCAACTGGCTGCTTTTCCACAAAGACTTAGCCCATTGGTGGAAGACGAATGACGCATGTCGCAATGACTTTTGTCAAACGTCGGAAAGAAAGTTGGCCGAGCCAGGATTCGAACTCACGACCCCTGGATTGACAGCCCGCGTCGTTACCGACTGAGCTACCGGGACTCGACTGCTGCCATGGTAGAGTGAACGCAAATTCAACGATCGAAGAACTTTGATAGAAAGTACGGACACTATAGATTATGAATGGAATACTGGTTTAAAGCGACTGAAATCCAGATGGCACGAAAAAAAAAAAAAAGCGAATTTGCCCTAAATGTTATTCTTTACGTTATCCAAGTAAAACCAGGGTAGTAAATGTATCGTTTTTTATCAATAAAGTGAACTTGAGTCGTTTTCAATTGTCCCGATGAAGGGGTTTCCTATTTGAAAATACTTACCCCGTTACTGACAGGGTAGAAAATTGCGATGGAAAAAGTATCGAAAACAAGAAAATCTCACCGATTATAGGGGTATGTAATATGTCAATTATCATATTTTGATGCTCCAAATACAAAAATAACACTTATTTTCTTAAAATTGGATTTTTTTTTTTCGACAGTTGGGTATCTGGAGTTCAGTCGCTTTAAATCTTTATATGATGCAAATGTTTGTTGTTTTTTTAAATTTCAAAACCTCAGTTCAGTACATCCTTAAGTGACCCACTATCAGATTCCTTCAAGCCATGTTGATTGGTCGAAAAACATGGCCACCAGTGGGCAGGGCTATTTTGCCTTATATGGCTATAGTAAAAACTTAGAAAGTCTTCTCCACCAAAATTGTCAGGCCGATTTTCAAATAATTATGTAGGAATATTTCTCGGATGACCCACTATCAGATTCCTTCAAGCCATGTTGATTGGTCGAAAAACATGGCCGCCAGTGGACTGGGCTATTTTGCGTTATATGGCTATAGTGAAAACTTAAAAAATCTTCTCCACCAAAAATGTCAGGCCGATTTTCAAATAATTCTGTAGAAATGTTCCTTGGATGACCCTCTATCAGATTCCTTCAAGCCATGTTGATTGGTGAAAAAAACATGGCCACCAGGGGGCGGGGCTATTTTGGATTTGAAGTACTTCAACATATCAAATGGGTTTCTCTGTCAAACATTTGGATTTTCTTTCATTTTTAGCTGAGCTTTGCTCAAGGTGAGTTATTTTGTCCGGCCTCCTTCGTCCGTCGTGCGTCAACTTCTTCTCCTCAGTAACCAGTGGGTCAATTGGGATGATTTCACAGAAAGCATCCTCTCAATGACCTCACCAGATTTCCTTCAAATTTTGGGGATCCATGCAGAATTCTGAAATGAAAAAACTTTCAAAATTCTTCTTCTCCCAAACTGGGAGGCAGATTTCAAATAATTTTGTAGAAATGTTCCTTTGATAACCCTCTATCAGATTCCTTCAAGCCATGTTGATTGGTCAAAAACATGGCGGCCAGGGGGGGCGGGGCTATTTTTCCCTTATATGGCTATAGTGAAAACTTAAAAATCTTCTCCGAAAGTGTCAGGCCGATTTTCAAATAATTTTGTAGAAATGTTCCTTGGATGACCCTCTATCAGATTCCTTCAAGCCATGTTTATTGGTTGAAAAACATGGGCGCCAGTGGACGGGGCTATATTGCCTTATATGGCTAAAGTGGAAAGTTAAAATATCTTCTCCTCCAAAAGTGTCGTGCGTATTTTCAAATAATTTTTTAGAAATGTTCCTTAAGTGACCCTCTATCAGATTCCTTAAAGCCATGTTGATTGGTCGAACAACATTGTTCCAGATTCCTTCAAGCCAAGTTGATTGGTCGGAAACTATGGACACCAGGGGGCGGGGCTTATATAGCTAAAGTTAAAAAAAAATATCAGGTGAGCGATCCAGGGCCATCATGGCCCTCTTGTTTATAATTTATCCTATTTTTTTTCTCAATAAAAAATGGTGATAGGGCTTTTATATTTGAAATACTGTTACATCTAATACCCTTCTTCACATTGTATGCTGAAGATGCTGAATGTGACCTTCTTTTTGGGCTAAAAAACATGACTTTTGGTTGGTTTTGGTGGATTTTGAGAATTGTTCATAGCTTCTTCATTTTTTGTTATATTGATAAATTGTGCACATACATTTAGAATTCTTTAGAAGTACTTCAACATATCAAATGGGTTTTTCGGTCAAACATTTGTATTTCTTTAATTTTTAACTCCACTGGCTGAAAGCCAGTTGGGCTTATGTTGTGGCGAATTGTCCGTCGTGCGTCTGTGCGTGCATGCATTAACTTTTTAGCTCACCTTAGCTTTGCTCAAGGTGAGTTATTGTGATCGCCTTTTGTCCGGCGTCCGGCGTCCGTCGTCCGGCGTCCGGCATGCGTTGTCCGACGTGCGTCAACTTCTTCTCCTCAGTAACCAGTAGATCAATTTGGATGTAACTTCACAGAAAGCATCCTCTCAATGACCTCATCAGATTTCCTTAACATTTTTGAGATCCATGCAGAATTATGGTTTCCATGGCAACGAAATGAAAAAAACTTCAAAATTCTTCTTCTCCCAAACTGGTTGGCAGATTTTCAAATAATTTTGTAAAAATGTTCCTTGGATGATCCTCTATCAGATTCCTTCAAGCCATGTTGATTGGTCGAAACACATGGCCTGGGGGGGGGGGGGCTATTTTGCCATATATGGCTATAGTGAAAACTTAAAAAAAGGCTTCTTCTCCGAAATTATCCGGCGTGCGTCAACTTCTTCTCCTCAGTAACCAGTAGATCAATTGGGATGTAACTTCACAGAAAGCATCCTCTCAATGACCTCATCAGATTTCCTTAACATTTTTGAGATCCATGCAGAATTATGGTTTCCATGGCAACGAAATGAAAAAAACCTCAAAATTCTTCTTCTCCCAAACTGGTTGGCAGATTTTCAAATAATTTTGTAGAAATGTTCCTAGGGTGACCCTCTATCAGATTCCATCAAGCCAAGTTGATTGGTCGGAAACTATGGCCGCCAGGGGGCGGGGCTTATATGACTAAAGTGAAAAAAAAATCAGGTGAGCCATCCAGGGCCATCATGGCCCTCTTGTTGCTTTAAACGACTTCTTCTCCCTTACCACTTGGCCAATTTGGTTCAAACTTCATAGGAAGCATCCTCTCAATGTCCTCTCGTAAATTCCTTCAATTATTTTGATCCATCTATAATTCTGGTTTCCATGGCAACCAAAAGGAAAAAATAGTGAAAACTTAAAAAATCTTCTTCTCCGAAAGTGTCAGGCCGATTTTCAAATAATTTTGTAGAAATATTCCTTGGGTGACCCTTTATTAGATTCCTTCAAGAAATGTTGATTGGTTGAAAAACATGCCGCCAGAGGGCGGGGCTATTTTACCTTATATGACCATAGTGAAAACTTAAAAAATCTTCTTCTCCGAAAGTGTTGAGCAGATTTACAAATAATTTTGTAGAAATGTTGCTTGGCTGACCCTCTATCAGATTCCTTCAAGCCATGTTGATTGGTAAAAAAACATGGCCGCCAAACGGCGGGGCTATTTTGCCTTATATGGCTAAAGAGAACACTTTAAAAATCTTCTACTCCGAAAGTGTAAGGCTGATTTTCTAAAAAAATTGTAGAAATATTCCTTGGGTGACTCTTTTATAGATTCCTTCAAGAAATGTTGATTGGTTGAAAAACATGGCTGCCAGGGGGCGGGGCTATTTTGCCTTATATAGCTATAGTGTAAACTTAAAAAATCTTCTTCTCCGAAAGTGTTCAGCCGATTTTCAAATAATTTTGTAGAAATGTTCATTGGGTGACCCTCTATCAGATTCCTCCAAGCCATGTTGATTGGTCGAAAAACATGGCCGCAAGAGGGCGGGGCTATTTTGCCTTATATGGCTATAGTGAAAACTTCTTCTCTACAAAGCGCTTGCAATACACTAATCATATTACGCAATATTATCGAGTTTTTTGGCTATACACGTGCGAAAAGTCGTGACTTTGCTTGAAAATCCAGACTACCTTATCTCTGTGTGTATATGTCTCTGATAATGACCTATGTCGAATTTTGGTTGTAAATATTATAATTTGTGAATGTCTTATTGAATGTCTAACTAGGCAATTTGAAATTAGTTTTTTGAATGTCTATTTATCTAGGTATTCGCGAATGTTAAATTCTAATGTCTAATGTCTAATTAGCCATCTGATTTTTTTTAAAAATGTATACTGTCTAATTTGCGGTACAGATATTAAAATTTGCGAATGTTTAATTGAATGTCTGATGTCTAATAAGACATTTGAATTTTTGAATATATAATATTTAACTTGCCTTCTAGATATTAAAATTTGCATATGTCTAATGTCTAATTAGACATTCATTTTTATAATGTCTAATGTTTTACGGCTTATGTCAGGCCAACTTCACACATTAACATGCCCAGATGTACTTAAAGGCACACTATTGAAAATCAAATGATAAACTAACTCTATGTTAAACGTATAAATACAGGTCCATTCCGGTATTTCCATGCTTTCAAATAGGTCCATTCCGGTATTTCCATTGTCGATTCCGGTCCACTCCTGTAATAGGTCCATTCCGGTATTTCCATGTACCCCATTCAGAAGAGTTATTTCCCTTAACAAAAAACTCGCCATTTGTATTAAATCGGAACGCATCATCATTTGGATACGTTTTTACTTAGTTAAAGGTATTTGTATAGGTGCTACCTATTTACGAAAAAAACGCAAGAAAATTATAGACAAACTTAAAGAGCATACTTTGGCCATAAAAAAGGATTTATTAGTAATTGACTAGACAATAATAATGTTAAGGACTATGTCATGGCTGAAATTAAAAATGGAAGGGTGGGGTATACAAGTTAAAAACTTCAAAATGTAGAGGACCTTGGGCCATGCAACTATTATAACCTGGTCAGATAAGCTTTTTTAAATGTATCTGAATGAAAGAAAATAAGTGAAAGTATTAGGTTGGTAATTTATAGGCAAATTAAGTGAGCATTTTTCGGCTCAGCTTTGCACATTGTTAAGTTACCTATTATATGAATAAATACCTGTAATAGTTAGGTAAAGTATCCTTGTAGATGCAACGAGCCTTTAATTTTCAAGTACATGCATACATCCTGTACAAATCACTTAAAAACACAGTGGTGTTAATCAAAAATAAAAATTTCCTATTGTGTGTAATCACAACAATATAATACCTATTTAAAGGTTGGTTGTCCAATACAAGCCGTGGTGAGATAAAATGAACATGACTACTATAAAAACACACTCAGTTCATTAACTTTAGCCATATATACACAATAAGTATGTTTATCTAGTGCTTTTAAAAGTAATATAAAACTATGTTGTTATGGGAAATTTATAGATTATTTTAGGTTACGCCACAAAAAAATAACATTCTCTTATTTCATAAAAGTGAACATCCTGATCAGGATGCACATATGCAGTATGATCAGGGTCTTCACTTGTATATCGTAAGAGAATGTTAGTTTTCTGTGACATACCTGAAATCATCTATATCACATAAACAGCATAATTGTATGTTGTTTTAGCACTAGATAAACATATGTATCAGTGCCTCAATGAACTGAGTGTGTTTTTATAACAGTTGACTTGTGTACGTTTTATCCCCAACTGTTTGTATTGGACGCCAGCCTTTAAATATGTCTAATTTAGTTGTGTAAACACACCATAATTCTTTTTTTTTTTTTACCAACACATCCATGTTTGTAAGAGATTTGTACAGGACGTATGCATGTTCTTGATAATTGAAGGCTCATTGCATCTACAAGGATACTTTACCTAACTATTACAGGTATTTATTTATATATTAGGTAACTTAACAATGTGCAATGCTGAGCCGAAAAATGGTCACTTAATTTGCCTATAAATTACCAACCTAATCCTTTCAATGATTTTCTTTCATTCAGATATATTTAAAAAGGCTTATCTGACCAGGTTATAAAAGTTATATGGCCCAAGGTCCTCTAGGTTGTGAAGTTTTTAACTTGTATACCCCTGGTCTGTCACGGTGACGGTGACCCACCCATTTTCTAATTTCAGCCATGACATAGTCCTTAATGTCATGTTTCTTGCATTATCAAAACATACAGTCGAGTAACCCTTAGCGGATCATAACCAATAGCGGATCACTTTAATGTTCAAGACGTGCTTACTTATTCATTGGACAAAATTATTGTGTATAAATTGGCAGGTAAGTACTTTATGGTATTATTTAAACACACAATAAAAATGATGCTTGTCGTACTACAAATTCATCCGTATCATCTGAACTTCTGATGCAAGTGTTTACGTGACCCAGTTATTTCGGCTGCCAGAAGAATCGACCCCACGCGGAATCAACCCCAGTTTACTCAGAAGAATCGACCCCAATTTTAGTCAACCCCGTTATCGGTTTTAATAGGTGTGAATGGATGATGGTTCTTTTGTTGTATAATCACTATATATTAAGAATTAATTTGAAATCATTGAGACAAAATGAGAAAAATGCTCATTATGAGCCATTTTCTCCTTTTGCCATAATGTTTTTAACTGTGTTTCCATTTGGGAAACCGAAAGTATTATTTACATATTAATGAAGAAAAGAATCTAATTCTATATGAAAATCATGAAATGATATGTATTCACAATGAATGTCTCACTAATCTATGTCATACATGTATTTTAAAACAAAATGATAACCCTTTCCTAAATACATTTAATATGCAGCAGTTGATTTTAAAAATGTCTAGTAGTCGACTGAATTTTTTCTCAGTGTAGCAAGTGTCAAATTAGGTTTTAATGTTTCAAGCGTTTTACCACATCAATAACTTTCGACACTGTTCACAAGAAAATAAACAGCTCAAACAAAACTCCAACTTTCACATGGCAATTTTTGAGAGATTGTATTTTAGAATAGTCATTCAAATCATCTGTTGCAAGCTTTATTTCTTTGCAGAACGGCCCTAGGAATATATCAGCCATAATTGTTTATAAACCACATCTTCTATGAAGTATTAGTCTATAGAGCTGAAAAATAACAAAACAAAAAATTAACTCAAAGAATTGCATCTTAAATATGCACGAATCGATGAGAAAGGAGCATACGGTGTTAATGACGATTTCGTATCATATTTTAAGTTCTTTAACAATATAATGCTTAAATAATATAAATAATACTTTGAAACCATGATAAGAGGATTATTTAGTAACATTGTGAGAAAAAGGAGATATGTCCTCTATCAAACACTATTACAAAACTTCGGCATACTTTGAAACCATGATATTGGATAATTTAGTAACATTGTGAGAAAAAGGAGATATGTCCTCTATCAAACACTATTACAAAACTTCGGCATACTTTGAAACCATGATATTGGATAATTTAGTAACATTGTGAGAAAAAGGAGATATGTCCTCTATCAAACACTATTACAAAACTTCGGCATACTTTGAAACCATGATATTGGATAATTTAGTAACATTGTGAGAAAAGGAGATATGTCCTCTATCAAACACTATTACAAAATTGGCATACTTTGAAACCATGATATTGGATAATTTAGTAACATTGTGAGAAAAGGAGATATGTCCTCTATCAAACATACTTTGAAACGGAAAACCATAATTTGAAATCTTCGTGGCAAAAAAACTTTGTAAACATTGTGAGAAAGGTGGACATGTGTACATATATGGTGAGAAAGGGGGAAATTTTACATGATAGGTAAGCCGCATAATTTGAAAACATCTTGGCAGGCTAACTAAGAAAAAAAGGGGGACATTTTAAATGTAAATTTGCATCTGGCAGCACTACGAGAAATCGTACAAGATGTTTAGGCATGCATTTTAAGTAGAAATTAATATATGGCATAAAATATATTTGGTAATGGTACTTACCGGTATTGCATATTCGATTCTGGCATCTATTATATACATTGCATGTGATGCCATGTTGTAGTGGACGAACGGGGTCACAACACTCAATACACCAATTAGACATTTTCACACTCACACAAGTCACAAGTAACAAAAAAATATAATTTATTAAATTTACAAGTAACAACAAAACAATCCAAATTATTTAAGTCACAAGTAACAAAAAAATAATCCAATTTGTTATAACTTTATAATAACTTTAACAATTCTGAACAGAGCTTCACAAATTTATCAACAAGTTTAATGAATACCCAAAATGGCGGCCCCCATGGATTTGACCAGTTTCATTTCAGAAAGCTTCATCGGTTATTGAAAAAAAATTTCGGAATGGAATCAGGAGGGATAAACAAGTGCCTTGTATGCCTACAGAGGGATAAACAAGTGCCTTGTATGCCTATTATTTGATTAAAATATGACTTGTAAGGAACGAAATTGTCCAACATACCATATTTTGTAGCATAATTAAACTTTGATTGATTGTCACTATGTGGTGTTTATTATCTTTTTCAACAATTTTCCAGTTACATCGGTATCAGGACGTTTCCTGGGTAAGTTACCAGTACAACTGGATCATTTATTCTGACACCAGCCAGTCCGTCATAATACTAACCCTGCAACCCTGAGAGCCATTACTTCTGTTGTATCCGGCGCGACGACTTCTGTGCTGGATGACGACTTCCGGACCCGTGGTTTGTACCAACCCACTGGCGTGTATATAAGGAGGCGTCCAGGCTATCTGCGGTCACTTTATTGCGATACCTATACAAGACACCAAGTTGGACCTGTTTGGTGAGTTCAACCATTATAATAATGTTATTGCATTGTAGTAATTAAAGCTACAATAATGGCGCTGCGAAGTGGCTTGCGTTACAGCAATGCTGTTTGCTTTCACCATATTGTTGTTCAGATATTGCAATATTGCGAGAAATGGTCAAAATTCTCGTTTGACAATTTGTCTTCCGCAAATATCTGAAATACATATATTTCACTGGACTGCTTTTATCTTTTGGGCACTTTAGAGAAGTTTGGGTGAAATTTAAAATTCATTACATTGTACACATGGCGCTCATGTTTTGCATGTGCGCCATATACATGTTTTTATATTGGAGATCCACTGGTTTATGTTTACGTGGCTGTACAGGGCGTAATGTTAAACCATCTCCTTTTAATGTTTTTCCTAGGGCTTTGGTAGTTATAGTCAGCTAGCATAGATATTTGGTTGCCATTCATTTTTAGCTCCAGTGGCTGAAAGCCAGTCGAGCTTAGGTCATGGCGAATTGTCCGTCGTGCGTGCGTGCGTGCGTTAACACTTTCCTTTAAACGACTTCTTCTCCCTAACCACTTGGCCAATTTGGTTGAAACTTCATGGGAAGCATCCTCTTAATGTCCTCTACTAAATTCCTTCAAATGTTTTTGATCCATTCGAAATTCTGGTTTCCATGGCAACCGAAAGAAAAAAATAGTGAGAACTTAAAAAATCTTCTTCTCAAAAAGTGTCAGGCCGATTTTCAAATAATTTTGTAGAAATGTTCCTTGGATGACCCTCTATAAGATTCCTTCAAGAAATGTTGATTGGGCGAAAAACATGGCCGCCAGGGGGCGGGGCTATTTTGCCTTATATAGCTATAGTGAAAACTTAAAAAATCTTCTTCTCCGAAAGTGTTCAGCTGATTTTCAAATAATGTTGTAGAAATGTACATTGGGTGACCCTCTATCAGATTCCTTTAAGCCAGGTTGATTGGTAAAAAAAACATGGCCGCCAGAGGGCGGGGCTATTTTGCCTATATGGCTAAAGAAAAAACTTTAAAAATCTTCTTCTTCGAAAGTGTTCAGCCGATTTTCAAATAATTTTGTAGAAATGTTCATTGGGTGACCCTCTATCAGATTCCTTCAAGCCATGTTGATTGTTAAAAAAACATGGCCGCCAGAGGGCGGGGTTATTTTGCCTATATGGCTATAATGAAAACTTAAAAACTCTTCTCCTCCGAAAGTATCCAGCCGATTTTCAAATAATTTTGTAGAAATGTTCCTTGGGTGACCCTTTATTAGATTCTTTCGAGTTAAGTGGGAATGATGAATAGTGGTCAAGCAGACGATACTTTGTGACGGATTATCATTGTCGCTTCTGCCTATTGTCTGTATTCCCGGCACTTTCCTTCGGGTAAGGTGGGATTGATGATTTGCGGTTAAGCAGACGATGTTTCAGCACTGCGATGTTTATGACGTACCGTAACTTTAACTCTTGTAAGTCTTACAAATCTAAAATATTAACTATCGTCTGCTTAGCGTTAGTGAAACATTATTGTGAATGGATATTGTCGCCCATATCTCAGTATTTACTTGATGCATTGCATTGAAAGTCTGAATCTTTATACGACCCTACTGAACTATCCCGCCTATGTAGATTATCAAGTTAGATAACTCTTTCCTGCATGTTATGCAAGTGCATGTTGCCAGTGCATGTTATGCAAGTGCATGTTGCAAGTGCATGTTATGCAAGTGCATGTTATGCAAGTGCATGTTATGTAAGTTATGGCCCTTTTTATAAACCCGTTTTGAAAAAACGGATCGTATTATAGTTTTACCTGCGGTGGGCAGGCGGTGTCCAGTATGTTGTCGGCTAAATAACTTTAGAAGCATTTGTCCCATCATCATCAAATTTGATTAGAATGTGTATTGGCATAATGTCTTTGACAAGTTTGATTACTAGTTATATCACTTTAGTCAATTAAGAGTTATTGTCCTTTAATTATAGAATTACCTAAAATTGGTCTTGTCAGCTAAATAACTTTAGAAGCCTTTGTCCTTAGCTATCATCACCAAATTTTGTCAATATGTGAATTGGCAAAATATCTCGGACAAGTTTGATAACTAGCCATATGCCTGACGTACAACCAATTTTCACTATACTTGGTCTCAAAAAAATAGGACGGGCGTATTTTGTGACATTTGGCGCTCTTGTTTAATTAGAAATTCTGGTTAAAGTTTTGCATGCAAGTAAATTAAGAGTCAATATCCCAGTATTTGCTTGATGCATTGCATTGAAACTTTATTAAACCCTACCCAACTATCAGCTATGTTGATTTTCAATTTAGATAACTCTATCCTGCATTTTGTGCAATTTTTGGCTTTTTTTATGCGCCCGTTTTGAATAAATGGATTGTATTATAGTTTTACCTGCGGCGTACAGGAGGGCAGCGTCCAGTATGTTGTCAGCTAAATAACTTGAGAAGCCTATGTCCTATCATCACCAAATTTGGTTAGAATGTGAGGTGCCATAATATTTTGGACAAGTTTGATAACTAGCCATATCACTTTAGTCAATAAAGAGTTATAGCCCTTTAATTATAGAAATTACCTAAAATTGGTCTTGTCTGCTAAAAAACTTTAGAAGCTTTTGTCCCATCATCACCAGATTTTATCAGAATGTGTATTGGCATAATATCTTAAACAAGTTCAATAATTAGATATATGGCTTTAGTCAATCAAGAGTTATGGCCCTTTAATTATAAAAATTACCTAAAATTGGTCTTGTCGGCTAAATAACTTTAGAAGCCTTTGTGTAATCATCACCAAATTTAGTCAGAATTTGTATTGGCATAATATCTCGGACAAGTTCGATAACTAGCCATATCGCTATAGTCAATCAAGAGTTATTGCCCTTTAATTATAGATATTACCTAAAATTAGTCTTGTCAGCTCAATAACTTTAGAAGCCTTTGTCCAATCATCACCAAATTTAATCAGAATGTGTATTTGCATAATATCTCGGACAAGTTCGATAACTAGCAATATCGCTTTCGTCAATCAAGAGTTATCACCCTTTTATAAAAGAAATTACCTAAAATTGGGATTTTCAGCTTAAAGCGACTGAAATCCAGATGGCATGAGAAATAAAAACGAAAAAAAAAAAAAAATCGCCCTAAATGTTATTTATTATGTTATCCAAGTAAAACCAGGGTAGAAAATGTATCGTTTTTTATCCATAAAGTGAACTTGAGTCGTTTTCAATTGTCCCGATGAAGGGGTTTCCTATTTAAAAATACTTACCCCGTTACTGACAGGGTAGAATTTGCGATGGAAAAAGTATCGAAAACAAGAAATTCTCACCGATTATAGGGGTATGTAATATGTCAGTTATCATATTTTAATGCCCCAAATACAAAAATAACACTTATTTTCTTAAAATTGGAAATTTTATTTTTTTCCGACAGTTGGGTATCTGGAGTTCAGTCGCTTTAATATCTTTAGAAACCTTTGTACAATTATCACTAAACTTGGTCAGAATGTGTATTGGCATAATATCTCAAGTTCGATAACTAGCCATATTGCTTTAGTCAATCGAGAGTTATTGCCCTTTAATTATAGAAATTACCTAAAATTGGTCTTGTCAGCTCAATAACTTTAGAAGCCTTTGTCCAATCATCACCAAATTTGGTCAGAATGTATATTGGCATAATATCTTGAACAAGTTTGATAACTTACCACGTTATCTTAGTCACAACACACTTATGTCCCTCGAAATGGCCAAAACTGTACTAACAATGTCTGCTCTCTAAATTTGCCTAATGTACAACCAATTACCACTTTACTTTATTGGTCTTAAAAAAACAGGACAGGCGTATTTTGTGACATTTGGTGCTCTTGTTTTACTTAGAAATTATGGTTAAAGGTTTGAGTGCAACTACATTTAGAGTCCATATCTTAGTAAATACTTGATGCATTCCATTAAAACGTTATACAACTCTTTCCTGCATATAATGCAAATTATCACCCTTTAAGAAATTCTGGTTAATGTTTTGGATGCAACTACTTTAGAGTCCATATCTCAGTAACTTAAATAAGCGGTGGAATAGTCGAGCGTGCTGTCCTCTGACAGGTTTTGTTACAATTGTGTTAAGCTCAATGTTAAAGTTTGTTATTTTCCTATTTGTCTTTTACACTTGCATTAATATAGTCAAAGCGGGAGACATTGAGACAGTCTTAATAACGCGTAATTCTTGTTGGTTTTTTTACTATTTCTTAATAAGTACTTTGTTTGGGCTTACATATTGTTTTTGATATGAGAATTTGAGAAAAATTGATAATTTTTTGTTACATTAGTTGATAATTGTGATCATTTATTTATCAAATTTATTTTTTCAACATATCAAATGGGTTTTGGGGTGAAACAGTTGGTAAACTTTGCTTAAGGATTTTGCTATTTTTGTGCTTAGCTCAATTAACATTAAAGTTTTGTTTTTAGTTTGACTATTCTAAGAATAATGAGGGCTTTACTACTCACCCCGGTTTAGGCGTCGAGTTAGTTCTTTAGGGCAAGCTGGCACTTTAATTTATAACTCCATTACCCATTCATACATTTGTACAGGACCATCACACACTTAGGTTAGCTAACTCCATTGCATCCTAAGCATGGAGTTATGGCCCTCGATGACTTTGGAAATTTGTTGTGATTTTCACTTACATATGAATAATGTTTGTTATTTTCACTTGATGCTTTTAGCAGTTATCTAAAAGGTGTGTGCAATAGATAAATGGTTAAATTTTGTCCCATACGTGTAATTTGGTATGACATATATTTTGCTTACATGAGTTTCGACCCTTGAAACATCGTCAAAAGTTCCAACCAAATTCATGGTCTGGAATTTACTAAAGAAATTATGAAAGAAAGTGTAAGACTTTGTGTAAGCAGAACAATAACTAAATGAAAAAATGAGCATAATACGCGGTGTCTTTCTTTGTAGGACTTATACAAAACATACATGTTCTAAAAGCTTAAACTTTCAGCTAGAGCAGTGACATGTATATATATATAGAGATGCACAACTTGGATTACACTAAAAACAAATCTAGTTGTGTCTGCGTTTATAATGACATCATCCGCTGAAACGTAGTGGTAATTGGTTAAATTTCTAAAGCTAAGCATCCAATATACGCCACAAGGGCCTCTGCAGAACCCTGGGTCACTTTTTAATAAAGAAAGGGCATAATTAATTTTAGAATTGTTCCCTTGGTGAATATCCATCAGCTTTAAGCCATGTTGATTGGTAAGAAAACATGGTCGCTTAGGGTTTGGCTATTTTGTGTCACCCTGCGTAGCATGGTAGGCACTTAGGGATTACTTTTTTTTTTGTCCGACGTCCGTCTGTCCGTCCGCATGGGAGAGTACTTGTGGGGTGCGTGTTTTTCCTAAAGCCCACCCACCATCCTTATAAAGACACCCACCACCCTTATAAAGACACTTAGATAAGTAGATTTTTTCTATTTTTTATAACGGGTATCTCATTTGCATATTAATGTTATTCATTCCGTTAAAGGGGGTTAATTACGGAATGAATGCCATACTTGTGGGGTGCACCCCACAAGTAAACATCAAAGGAAATAACCCCACAAGTACACTTCCATGAGTTCGTCCGTCCGTCCAGATGAGAGAGTACTTGTGGGGTTTCCTTTTTCCTAATGTTCACCCACCGCCCTTATGAATACACTTTTTTCCTAAAGCCGACCCAACGCCCTTATAAAGACACTTTTTTTCCTGAAGCTGACCCCCCGCCCTTACAAAGACACTCTTTTTCTAAAGCCCACCCACCGCCCTTATAAAGACACTTTTTTCCTAAAGTCCACCCACCTCCCTTATAAAGATACTTTTTTCCTAAAGCCCACCCACTGCCCTTATAAAGACACTTTTTTCCTAAAGCCCACCCACCGCCCTTATAAAGACACTTTTTTCCTAAAGCCCACCCACCACCCTTATAAAGACACTTTTTTCCTAAAGCCCACCAACCGCCCTTATAAAGACACTTTTATAATAAAGCCCACCCACCGCCCTTATAAAGACACGAAGTGCGTCCGGCGTCCATCTTCAACATTTGCGCTTGTTAACACTCTACAGTCTACAGGCTACATTTTGCATCCAATCTTCATGAAAGTTTATCAGAACATTCATCTCCATAAAATATTGGACAAGAACTTGGCCATATTAGGTCAAAAACTAGGTCAATAGGTCAAATTGAAGGGAAATCTTGTTGACACATTTTCAACTTGAGCATGTTGAAACTTTATCAGAATGTTTTTAACGAATTATTTTTTCTCAAAAAATAATACAGTTAACGCGATCGTGTTTTTTTCCGGAAGTCACGGTTACACTACACTTCCGCTTAGAATACACATTCGCTGCACCTAAATAGTCCTAGTATTTTTTCGATATTAAAATGACTTCTACGTGTTATTTCAATACAGTGAAGTCATAATTATACTATCGAATCATCATAGATAATCAATTTTCTAGAAAATATCAAATTAACAGTACGCGCATATATATTTCATTTGTCGGCAGGTACGTATAAGGCACGAGTATGAATTTTAGTCGTATGCCCATTCACTAGAAGTCGACCCCACGCTGTATAGAACAATGTTAATCTCACAAATATGCCACTACGCAGAGCTCAGTGAAATAGTCAGTGTGTATTTTAAACGCTCGCATCGCCGTTGTTTCTCCTTGATCAAAGTGGCTTTCTAATTATAGATCATGGTTTACATACGCGCGCATTCAGTTAGCTTAATATATATACGAAAGTAACGCTAATATGTTGTATCAAAGTACCATGGTGTAATGGAGAGCGTGTAGAACTACTAATCATAGACTACTTATGGACGCGAGTTCGAGTCCCAATAGGAACTGATCTTTTTTTATTTTTTTAATTCTTATTTTATGCGATTTGTTAAACATTATAGATTTATAATAATTAATTCACTCACATGAAACATAGTTATAATATAAGCCGAAATCCTGGATCCGCCGCTGGTGACGAAAACAAATCGAACTAACAATGTAAATCTCACAAATATGCCATGGGTGTTTTGACAGACTTTACGCAGAGCTCAGTGAAAGAGTTAGTGTGCATGTTAAACGCTCGCATCGCCGTTGAAATCCTACATTTACTAAAACTGTCAACTGATAAAAAAAATCTCTGGACAAAAATATTAATAATAATAAAATAGACTAAATTGTGCAATAGCATGATCAATTGCATTCATAAATTAGATTTTACAATACATGTTCAAAATAATTCGTTACTTGTACTTTCAGTACTTTGATTCTTGATGATATGTTAGTCAAGTTCGAACATGGGTCATGTCGGGTCAAAAAGTAGGTCACTTGAAGGAAAATCTTGTTAACACTCTAGAGGCAGCAATTTTTGCTTTAGCAGTTTGAAATGTTGTCATAATTTTTGTCTTAAAAATGTCTAGGTCAAGTTTGAATATGGGTCATATTGGGTAAGAAACTAGGTCACTAGGCCAAATTGAAGGGAAATTTGTTAACACTAAAGAGGCCACATTTTCTACTTGAGCATGTTGAAACTTTATCAATTTTTGTTTCAGCAGTTTGAAATTTAGTCAGAATGTTTATCTTAATGATATCTAGGCCATGTTCGAATATGGTTTATCCCGGATTAAAAACTAGGTCACTACACCAAATTGAAGGGAAATCTTGTTAACACTCTGGATACTGCATTTTTAATTTGAGCATGATGAAACTTTATCAGAATGTTTGACTTGATGATATATATGTAAGTCAAGTTCGAACATGAGTCATGTTGTGTCAAAAAGTAGTTCACTAGGTCAAATTGAAGGATAATCTTGTTTACACTCTTGATGCCGCATTTTTTGCTTCAGAAGTTTGATATTTTGTCAGAATGTTTGTCTTAAAGATATCTAGGTCAAGTTCGAATATGGTTAACTATGTAGAAGACACATTTTGACATTTGATGAGAATGTTTATCTAAATGATATCTAAGCCAAGTTTGAATGTGGGTCATGTAGGGTCAAAAACTAGGTCACTAGGCCAAATTGAAGGAAAATCTTGTTAAAACTTTGGATGCCACATTTTTTGCTTCAGCAGCTTGAAATTTTGTCAGAATGTTTTTCTGAATTATATCTAGGTCAAGTTCGAATATGGGTCATATTGGGTCAGAAACAAGGTCAATAAAGGAAAATATTGTTCAAACTCTGCAGGCCGCATTTTTACTTTGAGCAAGTCAGAATGTTGTCTTGATGATATCTAGTCCATATTGGAATATGGGTCATGTCAGGTAAACAAATATAGATCACTAGGCCAAATGAAGGAAAATCTTGTTAACACTATGGAGGTGGCATTCAGAATAATTGTATTGATGTGTTTTGCATTGCAGTACATTGTATAATTAAGGTGAGCGAACTAGGGCCATCATGGCCCTCTTGTACCTTTTATTGCTTAAATGAGACTTTAAAAATATTCTCCTCTGAAAGTATCTGACGGATTTCCGAATAATAATGTAAAATAGTTCCTTAGGTGACCCACTATCAGACTCCTTCATTATAGCCATGTTGATTGGACATAAAACATGGCCGCCATGGGACAGGACTGTTTTGCAATTCATGGCTTTATAAAAAACTTTAAACAATTTCTCCTCTGAGGGAATCTGGCTGTTTTCCAAAAATTCTGTAGAAAAGTTCCTTGTGTGATACGCTATCAGATTCCTTCAGGCTATGTTGTTTGTTAAAATAACATGGCAGCCATTGGGCAGGGCTGTTTTTGACTTTAATGGCTAAACAAGATAACTTCAAACCATGTTGATTGGTAAGAAAAGCATGACCTCCAGAGGGCAGGGTTTGTTATACCTTGTATGACTAGTGAAAACTAGATATTCTCTTACGAAAGTATCAAACTGATTTTCAAATTATTTTGTAGATATTGGGATATTAGGTGACCCTCTACCTTATTTTTTCAGGTTGATTGGTAAAAAAGACATGGCCATCAGGAGCTGGGGCTGTTTTACCCTTTATTCCTAGAGTGTAATATTTAGAAAGTTATTTCCTAAGAAAACAAATGTCTGATTTTGAAACTGGGGAGATAAACATTTGTTTGGTGACCTTCCAAGTCATATTAATATGACAAAATACAGACAACATAGCATTTAGGTTATTTAGCTCTCAGACAGTGGAGCTATACAGGCCCTTCTGTGCCTCTTTTTTTTTTGCAGACCAGACTGCAAAATGTGTTATAGTGATTGGCATGACAAATCACATTGCTTTACTCAGGTGAGCGATCCAGGGACATCATGGGCACCATGTTTGAGGTTTACTTGCTTCAAATGTTTGGACCGGTGATATTCTAGAATACAATTTAGTTAGTTATCTCTGTTATCTATGTCCCTGATTTAATGATATATTTTAAATGCAATTCAGTATGGAATAATAACTGATACAAAGAACTACATACATATGAGTTTTATGTACACAGATGTAAACTGAAAGTGAATTTAAGTAGAAACTCTTCGATACTAGTTAATACTACGCATACATAGAATTCAAGAGAATGTTGTGTTGGTGAATATAGGAGCTTCAATGAAGACCAAAGTTATTTAAATAAACACATAAATAAATTGTTTGTAAATATTTAAAACCAAACATTTATAAAACAGTAACAAGAGAATACACAGTTGAGAGAAGAACTGTGAATATGATGGATAAGCAAATACCAAGTAGGGTAACCAGACAGAAGAGAATACATACTGGTGTGAAACCTTATGAATGTGATGCCTGCAAATATGAATGCAGTAAAAAAAATGATTTGATCATCCATAAGAGAATACATACTGGTGAGAGACCTTATAAATGTGATACCTGCAAATATGCAAGTAGTCAAAAACATAATTTAATCATACATATGAGAATACATACTGGTGTGAAACCCTATAAATGTGATGTTTGTGAATTTGCATTCAGTCGCAAATCTGCTTTAATCCAACACCAGAGCATACATACTGGTGAAAAACCTTTTAAATGTGATGTTTGTGAATTTGCATTCAGTCGCAAATCTTCTTTAATCCAACACCAGAGCATACATACTGGTGAAAAACCTTTTAAATGTGATGTTTGTGAATTTGCATACAGTCACAAATCTTTGTTAATCAAACACCAACATTTACATACTGGAGAGAAACGTTTTAAATGTACTGTTTGTGATTATGCATGCTTTCGGAAACGTGTCTTAATCCAACACCAGAGCATACATACTGGAGAGAAACCACATACATGTGGCGTTTGTGATAATGCATTCAGTCGAAAACATAGTTTACTCCGACATCAGAGAATACATACTGGAGAGAAACACCAGAGCATACATACTGGAGAGAAACCACATACATGTGGCGTTTGTGATAATGCATTCAGTCGAAAACATAGTTTACTCCGACATCAGAGAATACATACTGGAGAGAAACCTTATAAATGTGAAGTTTGTGATTATGCATGCAATAGGAAACATGTCATAATCGAGCATCAGAGAATACACACTGGAGAGAAACCTTATAAACGTACTGTTTGTGATGACAGAACAATATATTTTATAAATCATCAGAGAAAGCAAATGGACGAACAGCCTTATCAGTGTGATTTATGTGGGTATGAGTGCATTGCTAAGGATGACCTAATTAAACATATAAAGGGCCACCTCATTTAGACAATTTCACTATAAAGTTCAACAATGTTAATGATGTGAATATGGATGCATTGTTAAGGATGATCTTATTATACATATAAAGGGACACTTTATTTAGACACTTTCACTACAAACAATGTGCTGTTTGTGGATATGAGTGTATTTTTAGCTCACCTATGCACGAAGTGCAAGGTGAGCTATTGTGATCACATTTTGTCCGGCGTCCGTCCGTCGTGCGTCGTCAACATTTGAGCTTGTTAACACTCTACAGGCTACATTTTGCATCCAATCTTCATGAAAGTTTATCAGAACGTTCATCTCCATAAAATCTTGGACAAGTTTGAAACTGTGCGATATGAGGTCAAAAACTAGGTCACTAGGTCGAATTGAAGGGAAGTATTGTTAACACTCTTGAGGCCACATTTTCAACTTGAGCATGTTGAAACTTTATCAGAATGTTTGTTTTGGTGATATGTAGGTCAAGTTCGAACATGGGTCACGTCGGGTCAAAAAGTAGGTCACTAGGTCAAATTGAAGGAAAATCTTGTTAACACTCCAGAGGCCGCAATTTCTGCTTCAGCAGTTTTAAATTTTGTCAGAATGTTTGTCTTAAAAATATCTAGGTCAAGTTCGAATATGGGTCATATTGGATAAGAAACTAGGTCACTAGGCCAAATTCAGGGAAAATCTTAACTTCTTTTAGAAGCCGCATGTTTTGCTTCAGCGGCTTGAAATTTGTTCAGAATGTTGAGCTGAATGATATCTAGGCCAAGTTCGAATATGGGTCATGCCGGGTCAAAAACTAGGTCAGTAGGTCAAATTGAAGGAAAATCTTGTCAACACTTTGGATGCCGCATATTTTGCTTCAGCAGCTTAAAATTTGGTCAGAATGTTTGTCTAAATGATATCTAGGCCAAGTTCGGATATGGGTCATGCCGGGTTAAAAACTATGTCACTAGGCCAAATTGAAGGGTAATCTTGTTAACACTCTGGATACTGCATTTTTAATTTCAGCATGATGAAACTTTATCAGAATGTTTTTCTTGATGATATGTAGGCCAAGTTCGAATATGGGTCATGCTGGGTCAAAAACTAGGTCACTAGATCAAATTGAAGGAAAATCTTGTGAACACTTTGGATGCCGCATTTTTTGCTTCAGCAGCTTGGAATTTGGTCAGAATGTTTGTCTGAATTATATCTAGGTCAACTCTGAATATGGGTCATATTGGATCAGAATCTAGGTCAATAAAGAAAAATATTGTTCAAACTCCGAAGGCCGCATTTTTACTTTGAACAAGTTGAAACTTTGTCAGAATGTTGTCTTGATGATATCTAGTCCATGTTGGAATGTGGGTCAGGTAAAAAAATATAGATCACTAGGCCAAATGAAGGAAAATATTGTTAACACTGTGGAGGTTGCATTCAGAATTGTCTTGATGTGTTTTGCATTGCAGTACATTGTATAATTAAGGTGAGCGATCCAGGGCCACCATGACCCTCTTGTTTAAGAATAATCTCATTGTGATAGGTTTTAATATTTTACCATGGGGTGACGTTATCGAAAAGGGAGCAACCAACATTAATATTGTTAAGAAAAACTCTGTTGTATGTTTGAAAAAAAAAAAAACCTTTATGAATCAATAAATTGTATTAACTGATTTAAGAAACAACAAGATACAAAATACGTTTGTCTTCTACCGTTATTACAAAACTTAAGACACGTTTAATTTGTATTTAATAACTTTTTCCCAACTGCCTAGGCTACGCTGTTTTTGATAGTTTGGTTTCGGCCCTGATCCAATTCATCAAAGCTCAGAAAAAAAGTTCACTTTTCCCAAACTGCCTAGGCTACGCTGTTTTTGATAGTTTGGTTTCGGCCCTGATCCAATTCATCAAAGCTCAGAAAAAAAGTTAACTTTTCCCAAACTTCCTAGGCTACGCATTTTTAGCTCACCTATGCACGAAGTGCAAGGTGAGCTATTGTGGTCACATTTTGTCCGGCGTCCGTCCGTCGTGCGCTGTCAACATTTAAGCTTGTTAACACTCTACATGCTACATTTTGCATCCAATCTTCATGAAAGTTTATCAGAAACTGGGCCATATGAGGTCAAAAACGAGATCACTAGGTCAAATTGAAGGGAAATCTTGTTAACACTCTGGAGGCCACATTTTCAACTTGAGCATGAAACTTTATCAGAATGTTTTTCTTGATGATATGTAAGTCAAGTTCGATCATGGTTCATGTTGGGTAAAACAATAGGTCACTAGGTCAAATTGAAGGAAAATCTTGTTAACACTCTAGAGGCCACATTCTTTGCTTCAGACATTTTGTCAGAATGTTTGTCTTAAAGATATCTAGGTCAAGTTCGAATATGGGTCATATTGGGTCAGAAACAAGGTCAATAAAGGAAAATATTGTTCAAACTCTGGAGGCAGCATTTTTACTAGGTCACTAGGCCAAATTGAAGGAACATCTTGTTAACTCTGTAGAAGACGCATTTTTTGCTACAGCAGCTTGACATTTAATGAGAATGTTTATCTAAATGATATCTTGGCCAAGTACGAATATGGGTCATGTAGGGTCAAAAACTAGGTCACTAGGCCAAATTGAAGGAAAATCTTGTTAACACTTTGGATGCTCATTTTTTGCTTCACCAGCTTGAAATTTGGTCAGAATATTTGTCTGAATTGTATCTAGGTCAAGTTCGAATATGGGTCATATCAGGTAAAAAAATATAGATCACTAGGCCAAATGAAGGGAAATCTTGTTAACACTGTGGAGGTTGCATTCAGAATAATTGTCTTGATGTGTTTTGGTCAAAAACAAGGTCAATCGGCCAAATTGAAGGAAAATCTTTGGATGCCACATGTTTTGCTTCAGCAGCTTGACATTTTGTCAGAATATTTGTGTAAATTATATCTCGGGTCAAGTTCGAATATGGGTTATATTGGGTTAGAAACAAGGTCAATAAAGGAACATATTGTTCAAACTCCGCAGACCACATTTTTAATTTGAGCAAGTTCAAACTTTGTCAGAATGTTGTTTTGATGATATCTAGTCCATGTTGGAATAAGGGGCATATCGGGTGAAAAAATATAGATCACTAGGCCAAATGAAGGAGAATCTTGTTAACACTGTCGAGATTGCATTCAGAATAATTGTGTACATGTGTTTTGCATTGCAGTACATTGTATAATTAAGGTGAGCGAACTAGAGCCATCGTGGCCCTCTTGTTTTGTTTATAACAGTTAAATCATTTTAATCTTTAAAACAAAGTTACCTGGATGATCCTTGACATTTTTGCCGAAAGGTTAGTTGCATTCTCACATTCCCGTCGTTATCCCGGAGTGTCCCCGGTTTAGAAGCCGGATGTCACAGGTTGATTCCGAATTACCCCGGTCAATTTTTGGCATGGTTCATTTACTGGACGCGTCGGCGTTTTTCCCTGGTCGTGTATCGGTGGCCGCCGGTCCAACCCACTATAGCGCCGGTGGAGCCCCAGTGGAACCCCGGTTCTCCCGTTGGTAACCGGATAGTATATAAACAGGGGCAAGCGCAGATTACCACGGACTAGACACGGACCTGGATATTTATCCCGGTGTCTTCCGAGTATATAAAACAGTGCGAATAAGGCTTAAAGTCATACACATTATGATAAACCCAGTCACACAACTAGAGGACAATGTCGTTTCCTGATAGAGGCGTCGTGCTTGGCTCTGCAAGGTCTATACACTAGTTGGGGGTATCTTATTGACTATTTTACAAAGACCTTTTGTGTCACCCTGCGTAGCATGCTTGGCACTTAGGATTTACTTTTTTTTGTCCGGCGTCTGGCTGTCTGTCCGTCCGTCACACTTTTTCGTCACGCTTTCAATGAGCAGGTGCAGGTGACACATGTGCGCCGCGGAGCACTCCATTCTAGTTCTTATATTTGATTTACATAGATTTGCATAATTGTGTGAAACGCTTAAAAGACGAAGTGTGAAATAGAGTAGAATCTAGATTGTTTTGTAATTAAAGCAAAGTTAAATACCAAGATTCAAGATTCAATGGGCCATCGGCCTCTAATATAAACAATACATGTATAGCTTTACGCCCCCAACACAATTTCAGTATGTGTAGCTTACTTTCCTGTAGTAATTATTATACGACCGTTTCATTATGTATATGGCTTTGTAATCATGTGTCACAGATCAAGTTCACATTTCCTCGAATTTCGTCAATTTTTGAATGAGTTATGCCCCTTTTTGGACTTAGACTATTGGTTTTCCGCACTTTTTTCCTACATACTTTGAGTTATTGAAATTTTGTATATGGCTTTGTAATCATGTGTCACAGATCAAGTTCACATTTCCTCGGATTTCATTCAATTTTTGAATGAGTTATGCCCCTTTTTGGACTTAGAATATTTGTCAATTTCTGCATGAGTTATGCATTTTTCATACTTTCCCATTATTCTTTAACAACTTATTCCTGAATGACATTATTAACTTTTTACAAACAATCAATATATCAAAACAAAGAGGAAACTTACAAAGAAGTTCCTGACGGGCGTATTATGTACCGTTTGCGGTACTCTTGTTTAACATAACAATAACATGGAAAGCAACTAGCGTGACTAAAGTAACGTTTATTACCTAGTGATAATAAAAAAAATACACAGCAGGGGCGTAGCTCCCTTTAGGCATTGTAGGCACGTGCCTACACTTTTTGTGTCACCTGCGTAGCATGGTAGGCACTTAGGGATTACTTTTTTTTTGTCCGGCGTCTGTCTGTCTGTCTGTCCGTCCGTCTGTCTGTCGTCACACTTTTTCGTCACGTTTTCAAATAACTTTTTTTCTACTCAAAGGATTACATTGAAACTTCTGACAAATGTTTATATCAATGTTGGTGATGGGTTCACAAAAGGGGGATAATCCAAATATTTTTATGCCCCCACGGAATCTCCGATTCGGGGGGCATATAGTTTTTGGCCTGTCTGTTGGTTGGTTGGTCTGTTGGTCTGTCTGTCTGTCTGCACAAAAAAAACTTTAACCTTGACCACTACTTTTGAACCATAACAGGTACGGCTACCATATTTCACATGTGTATTCCTTGTGACATGACCTTTCTGTGAGTACCAAAATTTTAGACCTTGCGACCTTGACCTTTGACCTAGAGGTTGCCATTCTCGAAAAAAACTTTAACCTTGGCCATTACTTTTGAACCATAACAGGTACGGCTACCATATTTCACATGTGTATTCCTTGTGACATGACCTTTCTGTCAGTACCAACATTTTTGACCTTGCGACCTTGACCTTTGACCTAGAGGTTGCCATTCTCGAAAAAAACTTTAACCTTGGCCATTACTTTTGAACCATAACAGATACGGCTACCATATTTCACATGTGTATTCCTTGTGACATGACCTTTCTGTCAGTACCAACATTTTTGACCTTGCGACCTTGACCTTTGACCTAGATGTTGCCATACTAAAAAAAAACTTTAACCTTGGCCATTTCTGTTGAACCATAACAGGTACGGCTACCATATTTCACATGTGTATTCCTTGTGACATGCCATTTCTGTCAGTACCAACATTTTTGACCTTGCGACCTTGACCTTTGACCTAGATGTTGCCATTCTCGAAAAAAACTTTAACCTTGGCCATTACTTTTGAACCATAACAGATACGGCTACCATATTTCACATGTGTATTCCTTGTGACATGACCTTTCTGTCAGTACCAAATTTTTTCACCTTGCGACCTTGACCTTGACCTAGATGTTGCCATTCTCGAAAAAAACTTTAACCTTGGTCATTTCTTTTGAACCATAACAGGTATGGCTACCATATTTCACATGTGTATTCCTTGTGACATGACCTTTCTGTCAGTACCTTGCGACCTTGACCTTGACCTAGATGTTGCCATTCTCGAAAAAAACTTTAACCTTGGCCATTACTTTTGAACCATAACAGGTATGGCTACCATATTTCACATGTCAGTACCAACATTTTTGACATTGCGACCTTGACCTTTGACCTAGATGTTGCCATTCTCGAAAAAAACTTTAACCTTGGCCATTTCTTTTGAACCATAACAGATACGGCTACCATATTTCACATGTGTATTCCTTGTGACATGACCTTTCTGTCAGTACCAACATTTTTGACCTTGCGACCTTGACCTTTGACCTAGAGGTTGCCATTCTCGAAAAAAACTTTAACCTTGGCCATTACTTTTGAACCATAACAGGTACGGCTACCATATTTCACATGTGTATTCCTTGTGACATGACCTTTCTGTCAGTACCAACATTTTTGACCTTGCGACCTTGACCTTTGACCTAGAGGTTGCCATTCTCGAAAAAAACTTTAACCTTGGCCATTACTTTTGAACCATAACAGATACGGCTACCATATTTCACATGTGTATTCCTTGTGACATGACCTTTCTGTCAGTACCAACATTTTTGACCTTGCGACCTTGACCTTTGACCTAGATGTTGCCATACTAAAAAAAAACTTTAACCTTGGCCATTTCTTTTGAACCATAACAGGTACGGCTACCATATTTCACATGTGTATTCCTTGTGACATGCCCTTTCTGTCAGTACGAACATTTTTGACCTTGCGACCTTGACCTTTTACCTAGATGTTGCCATTCTCGAAAAAAACTTTAACCTTGGCCATTACTTTTGAACCATAACAGATACGGCTACCATATTTCACATGTGTATTCCTTGTGACATGACCTTTCTGTCAGTACCAAAATTTTTCACCTTGCGACCTTGACCTTGACCTAGATGTTGCCATTCTCGAAAAAAACTTTAACCTTGGCCATTACTTTTGAACCATAACAGGTATGGCTACCATATTTCACATGTCAGTACCAACATTTTTGACATTGCGACCTTGACCTTTGACCTAGATGTTGCCATTCTCGAAAAAAACTTTAACCTTGGCCATTTCTTTTGAACCATAACAGATACGGCTACCATATTTCACATGTGTATTCCTTGTGACATGACCTTTCTGTCAGTACCAACATTTTTGACCTTGCGACCTTTACCTTTGACCTAGATGTTGCCATTCTCAATTATTTTTTTAACCTTCCCCACTACTTTTGAACAATAACAGGTAATGCTACCATATTTCACATGTGTATACCTTGCGACCTTGACCTTTGACCTAGATGTTGCCATTGGGGGGCATCAGTGTTTCACAAACACATCTTGTTTTATATCAGAATTATTGCCCCTTTTCTGTCAAAAACTAAAATTTTCTGACAAGGCCCCGGCAGGCGACACACGTGCTCCGGGGAGCACTCCATTCTAGTTTTTACTAAAAATGCCCCAAAATGCAGCTGCGGCGATACACATCTGTGTAATGTATCGACCAGATCAGCCTGTGCTGTCCGCGCAGACTGATCCGGCCGACACATTCCGTCTAAGGGGAGATAGATAGAGTAATGATTCCTGAAACAGAAAATCCACAGGAGGCGAAAAGTGTATATCCGGGTACGCCTGTGTGGCATGCTTAGGCTGATCCGTGTCGATACTTTACGCAGAGTCCACACTGTTTATTTGCTCACGAGACGGCCTACACATTGATTATTGCCAAGCTACGCCCCTGCACAGACTATTTAAAAATAGCACTTATCCCGCTTAAACCATTTTCCACATGCAAAATATCTGTAGTAGACGACTTTAAAACATTCCAGTGGGAAAACCTGCTCATCGTGAGCAATTTCTCCTTTGGTCACATTGTTTTTAACAGTTTTCTGTTGCAGAGACGTCAGACAGCGTATGAATTAGAAAAAGGGTAAGTCGACTTTAAACAGCATTTAGGTCTACGTACGCCCAGGGACGTAGATAAGTCTTATCTACGTCCCTGGTACGCCGTAATGCAAGACTTTAAACTTAAATTGCCAACGTAGACCAAATGCAGTCTAATCTTGTTTTATAATTGTATAATTGTAATTATACATTTAGTAAATATATAGAGGATATTTGTTTGTTTCAGTGAAAGATCGATTTTTATTTCATCGAGTGAAGAAAAAAAAAATATTCTCACGAGTGGCGCTAAGCCCCAATCAATCAAGCCATTTTATAGCTCTTTAATGAGTTAATACAAATTAGCCGATCTCGTCATACGAAATTCAACCATTGGAACAGGGGCTTCCCTGTTATCGATCCAGTCATACAAAACATCTTTGTAAATAAGATCGGGAGAAAGATCACTAACAAGAAATACTTATTCTGGTTAACAATTCAGATGTGCTCTGCTAAAACAAATATTAACCCTTTCTTAAAGTTCAGTCTTTTTTTAGCACAAAACCTCAAAAAGCCTCCGTCTCAGAGTCTTCAAACTTCATAGGATGATTTGACTTATTGAGTAGATGACCCCTATTATTTTCGGGTCAAATGTCAAGGGCATATGGGCTGTTAAGGTCAACTCCGTGACTGCTCAAGAACTCTTATGTTCCAAACTGTTAAACTTCATAGGGTGATTAGACGTATTGATCCTTACTTTTTGCGGATCACCGGGTCTAAAATCAAATTGGTTTCGCTAAAATATCTCCAGCATCCCTTGTTTTTAAACATGATGATTGGCAGATGGGAGCAGATGCCTCTAATACTGTCGAATTTGGGATAATACCTAAACACAGTCAACTAATTTTGACTAGACGAGAACCCATTGTCTTAAAATATGTGTGTGTGTGTTTGTTTGGTGCCTTTTGCCGCTTTCAGTCATAGTATGGTGTTCCCTGGTTAAGTTACCAGTACTACTGGTCCATTTATCCTGACACCAGCCAGTCAGTGAGTCGTTATGTTACTTCAGCAACCCGAGCGCCAAGGAGGGCAGCCATTACTACCATTTTTACAGTCTTTGGGATGAACCCGGTCGGGGATCGATCCAGCGACCTCCCGCACATGAGGCGGGCGCTCTACCACTACACCACTGAGACGATGGTGTATGTGTGTGGTTGTATATATACTACAATGCCCTGAAAGAGCTTTACAATGAGTTAATGAAACATTGTTGAAAACTGCGCTACGCCCCAATCAATCAAGCCATTTTATAGCTCTTTAATGAGTTAATGCAAATTAGCCGATCTCGTCATACGAAATTCAACCATTGGAACAGGGGCTTCCCTGTTATCGATCCAGTCATACAAAACATCTTTGTAAATAAGATCGGGAGAAAGATCACTAACAAGAAATACTTATTCTGGTTAACAATTTAGATGTGCTCTGCTAAAACAAACATTAACCCTTTCTTAAAGTTCAAAGTCTTTTTTCGCACAAAACCTCAAAAAGCCTCCGTCCCAGAGTCTTCAAACTTCATAGGATGATTTGACTTATTGAGTAGATGACCCCTATTATTTTCGGGTCAAATGTCAAGGGCATATGGGCTGTTACGGTCAACTCCATGACTGCTCAAGAACTCTTATGTTCCAAGCTGTTAATCCTCATAGGGTGATTAGACGTATTGATCCTTACTTTTTGCGGATCACCCGGTCTAAAATCAAATTGGTTTCGCTAAAATATCTCAAGCATCCCTTGTTTTTAAACATGATGATTGGCAGATGGGAGCAGATGCCTCTAATACTGTCGAATTGGGGGATAATACCTAAACACAGTCAACTAAATGTTGATGCTAAAGGGACAGACGGACAGCCAGGGACCTAAAGGTAGTCGTCTAGAGTTTTAATTTTGACTAGACAGGAACCCATTGTCTTAAAATATGTGTGTGTGTTTGTTTGGTACTTTTTGCCGCTTTCAGTCATAGTATGGTGTTCTCTGGTTAAGTTACCAGTACTACTGGTCCATTTATCCTGACACCAGCCAGTCAGTGAGTCGTTATGTTACTTCAGCAACCCCGAGCGCCAAGGAGGGCAGCCATTACTACCATTGTTACGGTCTTTGGGATGAACCCGGTCGGGGATCGATCCAGCGATCTCCCGCACATGAGGCGGGCGCTCTACCACTACACCACCGAGACGATGGTGTATGTGTGTGGTTGTATATATACTACAACGCCCTGAAAGAGCTTTAACTCTTTCAGTGCCGAATTGTTTAAAGTAGACTCTTCCATGTTCAAAATCGGGTGTGCCCATTTCTCAATGTTTGAAAGTGTTGGACTATTTTGGTGACTAAAAGGCAAACAATGCTGATTTCAGGTGAGACAGCTCGTTACGAGCTGACTCACCTGAATCTGCATTGTTTGCAAAGACATCAATATTGCCTGTGGCGCTGAAAGAGTTAAGATGAGTTAATGCAACATTGTTGAAAACGGCGGTTAGCTCCAATCAATCAAGCCATTGTATAGCTCTTTAATGAGTTCATGCAAATTAGCCGATCTCGTCATACGAAATTCAACCATTGGAACAGGGGCTTCCCTGTTATCGATCCAGTCATACAAAACATCTTTGTAAATAAGATCGGGAGAAAGATCGCTAACAAGAAATAATTATTCTGGTTAACAATTCAGATGTGCTCTGCTAAAACAAACATTAACCCTTTCTTAAAGTTCAAAGTCTTTTTTCGCTCAAAACCTCAAAAAGCCTCCGTCCCAGAGTCTTCAAACTTCAGAGGATGATTTGACTTATTGAGTAGATGACCCCTGTTATTTTCGGGTCAAATGTCAAGGTCATATGGGCTGTTAAGGTCAACTCCGTGACTGCTAACGAACTCTTATGTTCCAAACTGTTAATCCTCATATGCTAATTAGACGTATTGATCCTTACTTTTTTACGGATCACCGGGTCAAAGATCAAATTGGTTTCGCTCAATATCTCAAGCGTCCCTTGTTTTTAAACATGGTGATTGGCAGATGGGAGCAGATGCCTCTATGACTGGAATTTGGGAGACATTCGATTTTTCGAAAAAGCATTTTCTCGTTAGGATAAGGTTGTTTTTCATGGAGTTCCGCTCCATTTATATTTCTTGTATTTGAAGTATTTTGAAATAGCTCGCCACAAATGTTCACAATATTGTAACGATGTGCAGTGCGCATGTTTCTGACAAAATTAATTTATTCGAACGTCCTAAATAAGTTTTATAATAACTGACAAACTGCCATTTGGGAGACATATATAGTTTTGGTTAAACATCGACTTGTTTGGTGTAACTTGTAGTCCAGAAAGCTCGCTGTTTAACAGAGTTCCGCCCCTTTGTCTTTTTTTTTAGTCCAAACCACACATAATATGATCACATCATGTGTGTATTCAGTTTATGCTAACACACTATACACTCTGGCGTGAGCTGGTCGAATTCACCAATCAAATTGCAGTGTTTAACAAGCGGACGAAAGAGTGCTTGGTGTGTCAGGATAATCTTAATACATACATCAAAGGTCAATCTGGACTTGAAGCGACAAATGACATATCTGCTTTATTTCAATTTTTGTTTAGTATATTGCGTGTCTTACTTTTAAATGAAAAGAATTAAAATGTTTTAACAGATAAACATTTTTTTTTATAGTTAACACAGATCATATTAAAACTTTGTTTATTATAACAATCTGGCAATAAATGAATGACATTGGTCAACCTATTCCTCTTTCCCACTTGCAGACGCATCTACAAGTAAAGCAGACGACTTTTAAAAACATTTTGACACAACTAAAAATTGCCCGTAATGAGAAATTTCTCCCTTGCAACAATGTTTTCAAGTCTATTAGAAACATGTATAGATATTTACAGAGAGTTTTAATATGTTTGCCTAGATGTTTTTTAAAGTCATCTGTAGAAGATTGTTTACAAGTTGTGTTTGTCACCGACAGATTTACTGAACTTTTATACAATGCGCTACCGCGGTCACCAGCATAGAGCCAGGCCATCCGGTAAATGAACTTCATCTGACCCGACTCATTTCTATTGGCTGCTCAACGTGTTTATATGTCTCAACTCAACATACTTATCTTGATATTTATAGAATTGCTACATATAGTCTCGTCCAAATGCATAGCTGGACAAATCCATCGTGAATGGTTACTCGTGTCGTGTACTGCGCATGTCCATATGTTATACTCGAGTAACTGGATTGTAAAAGCCGAAAACGCTCTGTTGGGAAAGTAAAGACAATTCAAAACTGGTTAAAAAGTTGGACAGTATAGAATATGAAGGGAATCTGCAGTATTGTAAGAAACATTTAATAATACATGTATGAAGAAATACATGATATCAGCAATTTTCATCTATGTTCAATAGTGTCCGCATTTCACCCCCTTGTTTACATTGTCCGCATTTTAGACATTGCCCAAATTATCGCCATCTATTCAGAAGAGTTATTTCCCTTAACAAAAAACTCGCCATTAGTATTAAATCGGAACGCATCATTATTTGGAAACGTTTTACTTACTTCAAAGGTATTTGTGTTGTGAAATATAAACCTATTTCTAAATGTGTATATACGAGTGTGTGATAGACCGGGTAAGAACTACTTTATAGCATGTGACTGAGTTGAAACGCGGCATTTTTTACACAAAGAAACAACACGTAAAAGTTTTAGGCCGAGTCTCCTGCCACGCATTTTTTTTTTTTTAAATTGTCTCCTGCCACGTATGTGGTAGGAACCATATGGCTCCTGCCACGTATTTATTTTGTAACGTATGTTATCTCGATCCACACGTTTTTAATGATGGGTTAATTCCGAAGGTGTTAACATATTGTAAACGGTTAGTTGATTAAAGCAACAGTGTGTTTTATTTGTTTAGTAGATCAGTTCATAATATTGATTATTAAGGTTTATTTCTTTATTTTATTGATTTATATTGTCTATTTATTTATTTTATTGTTTATTTATTTAACATCTTGTTATTTCTTTACTTTATTGATTAATAGTGTTGTTGTTTCTTAAAAAAGTTTATTGATAATTACTATTTATGACCGTTCACAAAATTCACTGCACAAAAATCTGTAATTTGAACTGTTTAATTTGATTTTTAGCTCGACTATTCGAAGAATATGAGAGCTATACTACTCACCCTGGCGTCGGCGTCCACGTCACACTTTGGTTAAGGTTTTGCATGCAAGTTCTTAAATACTACATGTATTGCATTGAAACTTTCTACAACCCTACCCAACTATCACACCAATGTAGATTATCAAGTTAGATAACTCTATCCTGCATTTTATGCAAGTTATGGCCCTTTTTTACTTAGAAATTCTGGTTAAAGTTTTGCGTGCAACTAAAGTAAGAGTCCATATCTCAGTATTTAATTGATGCATTGCATTGAAACTTTATACAGCACTACCCAACTATCACACCTATGTAGATTATCAAGTTAGATAACTCTATCCTGCATTTTATGCAAGTTATGACCCTTTTTTTACTTAGAAATTCTGGTTAAAGTTTTGCGTGCAACTAAATTAAGAGTCCATATCTCAGTATTTACTTGATGCATTGCATTGAAACTTTCTACAACCCTACCCAACTATCACACATGTGTAGATTATCAAGTAAGATAACTCTATCCTGCATTTTATGTAAGTTATGGCCCTATTTTTACTTAGAAATTCTGGTTAAAGTTTTGCGTGCAACTAAAGTAAGAGTCCATATCTCAGTATTTACTTGATGCATTGCATTGAATCTTTCTACAACCCTACCCAACTATCACACCTGTGAAGATTATCAAGTAAGATAACTCTATCCTGCATTTTATGCAAGTTATGGCCCTTTTTTTACTTACAAATTCTGGTTAAAGTTTTGCGTGCAACTAACTTAAGAGTCCATATCTCAGTATGTACTTGATGCATTGCATTGAACCTTTATACAACCCTACCCAACTATCACACCTGTGTAGATTATCAAGTATGATAACACTATTCTGCATTTTATGCAAGTTATGGCCCTTTTTTTACTTAGAAATTCTGGTTAAAGTTTTGTGTGCAACTTAATTAAGAGTCCACGTCTCAGTATTTACTTGATGCATTGCATTGAGCCTTTATACAACCCTACCCAACTATCACACCTATATAGATTGTCAAGTTAGATAACTCTATCCTGAATTTTATGCAAGTTATGGCATTTATTTAACTTAGAAATTCTGGTTAAAGTTTTGCGTGCAACTAAATTAAGAGTCCATATCTCAGTATTTACTTGATGCATTGCATTGAAACTTTCTACAACCCTACCCAACTATCACACCTGTGTAGATTATCAAGTATGATAACTCTATCCTGCATTTTATGCAAGTTATGGACTTTTTGGACTTATAAATTCTAGTTAAAGTTTTGCATGCAACTACATAAAGAGACCATCTCTTAGTAACTACTTGATGCATTGCATTGAAACTTTATACAGCCCTTACCAATCATCACATCTATGTAAACAATCAAGTATGATTACTCTATGCAGTATTTTATGCAAGTTATGGACCTTTTTGGACTTAGAAATTCTGTTTTGCAACTACATTTAGAGTGTAATCTCAGTAACAACTTGTATTGTATTGAAACTTTATACAATCTTTCCCAATTGCACAACTATAAACACAACCAATTAAGATAACTTGATCCTGTATATGGGGCAAATTGTTGCCCTTTTTTTACTTAGAAATTATGGTTAAAGGTTTGCGTGCAACTACATTAAGAGTCCATTTCTTAGTAACTACTTGATGTATTCCATTGAAAGGTTATACAACCCTTTCTAACCATCACACCTATGAAAATAATCATGTTAAATAACACTATCCTGCATATAATGCAAATTATCACCCACTAAGAAATTGTGGTTAATGTTTTGCATGCAACTACATTAGAGTCCATTATCTCAGTAACTTAAATAAGCGGTGGAATAGTCGAGCGCGCTGTCCTCCGACAGCTCTTGTTAATTCTTCCGATATGTTTAAACAGCTGAAATGAAACAATTCTTCATTAAGCGGACGTGGACGTAATATACGTCCAAAAAAATCCCCTAAACGTCTGAAAATTGAGCACTGGACGTTTATTATACGTCCAGAAATTCCCAAAAACGTGTAAATTTACACATGGACATTTTCAGAATAACCCTAAATAAAGTATAAAGGGTGAACATGTAAAAAATCGATAATTGTCACACGCACGATTACACACAGACATGTGATCTCTCCCGATATTGGGGTAAGCTTCCAATTTGAAGCCTCATCTTACGCTCTCCCGATCGGGTAACGAAATCTCCCGCCGAAAAAAAATAATAAAACTTAAATTCAAGTTACCTAAATTACAACAGATGCTCGTAATTCCATAAGTTTTACATCAACTAGTGGTGTAAAGCGATATTGACTTTCTGGGTAAAGGTTTAAGTCATGTTGTGTGTAAACTACTGGTCCTACTAAACACTGCAAAAGACATGCAGAGACATGCAAAGACATGCAAAGACAGTATATTATATGACAAAGACACAACAAAGACATTATTTTTAATCAGTAATCATATCGACTAATACATGGTTATAATAAATAGTATTTTTTATAAATAAAGTCAACTATTTATTAAAATTAATGTCTTTGTAGTGTACATTTAATTTACAATTATTAATTAAAAATAATGTCTTTGTAGTGTCTGTGTCATATAATATACTGTCTTTGCATGTTGTCGAACCATTCTTATGCTTTCGAAATTTTAAACATAAAACAATCATATCGACTAAATATGTGGTTAAAATAGTATTTTTTATAAATAAAGTCTTTAATTAACATTTATTAATTAAAAATAATGTCTTTATCGTGTCTTTGTCATATAATATACTGTCTTTGCATGTCTTTGCATGTCTTTTGCAGTGTTTAGTATGACCGAAAAGACATGCAAAGACATGCAGAGACATGCAAAGACATGCAAAGACAGTATATTATATGACAGAGACACAACAAAGACATTATTTTTAATCAGTAATCATATCGACTAGTACATGGTTATAATAGTATTTTTTATAAATAAAGTCAACTATTTATTAAAATTAATGTCTTTGTAGTGTACATTTAATTTACAATTATTAATTAAAAATAATGTCTTTGTAGTGTCTGTGTCATATAATATACTGTCTTTGCATGTTGTCGAACCATTCTTATGCTTTCGAAATTTTAAACATAAAACAATCATATCGACTAAATATGTGGTTAAAATAGTATTTTTTATAAATAAAGTCTTTAATTAACATTTATCAATTAAAAATAATGTCTTTATCGTGTCTTTGTCATATAATATACTGTCTTTGCATGTCTCTGCATGTCTTTGCATGTCTTTGCATGTCTTTTGCAGTGTTTAGTATGACCGAAAAGACATGCAAAGACATGCAGAGACATGCAAAGACATGCAGAGACATGCAAAGACAGTATATTATATGACAAAGACACAACAAAGACATTATTAGCTCGCCTATTCGAAGAAATAGGGGAGCTTATGTTATCACGTTGGCGTTGGCGTCCGCGTTGCCAGCTTGGTCAAACCTTTGCGTGCAAGGCCTTTTCTCAGACACTGTGTATGCTGTTGCTTTGAAACTTCACACACTTATTCAGGATCATTAGGGGACCTTGTATGTCAAGTCCCATAACTCTGGAATGGATTTTGACTGAATTGTGCCCCTTTTTGGACTTAGAAATTTGGTCAAACCTTTGCGTGCAAGGCCTTTTCTCAGACACTGTGTATGCTGTTTCTTTCAAACTTCACACACTTATTCAGGGTCATTAGGGGACCTTGTATGTCAAGTCCCATAACTCTGGAATGAATTTTGACTGAATTGTGCCCCTTTTTCGACTTAGAATTTTGGTCAAACCTTTGCGTGCAAGGCCTTTTCTCAGACACTGTGTATGCTGTTGCTTTGAAACTTCACACACTTATTCAGGATCATTAGGGGACCTTGTATGTCAAGTCCCATAACTCTGGAATGGATTTTGACTGAATTGTGCCCCTTTTTGGACTTAGAAATTTGGTCAAACCTTTGCGTGCAAGGCCTTTTCTCAGACACTGTGTATGCTGTTGCTTTCAAACTTCACACACTTATTCAGGGTCATTAGGGGACCTTGTATGTCAAGTCCCATAACTCTGGAATGGATTTTGACTGAATTGTGCCCCTTTTTCGACTTAGAATTTTGGTCAAACCTTTGCGTGCAAGGCCTTTCCTCAGACACTGTGTATGCTGTTGCTTTGAAACTTCACACACTTATTCAGGATCATTAGGGGACCTTGTATGTCAAGTCCCATAACTCTGGAATGGATTTTTTTCAAACATTTGGATTTTTTTCTTTTTCTTTTCTTGTATTTTTCAATTTTGCGTTTAGCTCAACGTTAAAGTTTCGATTTTTTTTTTTCTCAATAAGTACTGGTTCTAGGGCTTTCATATTTTTGGGGGTAAAACATTTGTTTTTTGCTGGATTTTGAAAATTGGGCATAGCTTCTTCATATTTTGTTGGATTAATTTCATTTTTTTTTTAATTTTCTTGTATTTTTGAACTTTGAGCATTATTTTTTTATTTTTTATTTTTTTTCTTGAATTTTAGAACTTTGTGTTCAGCTCAATTTTTTTTTTAAATTTCTTGTATTTTTTTTTTTTTTTTTTTATTATTTCTTGTTTAAAAATAATTGTGTTTAGCTCAATGTTAAGAGTTTTGTTTACTTTTTGTCTTTTACACTTGCCTTGATAGTCAAAGCAGGGGACACAGTGAGACATTTAATTACGCGTAATTCTTGTCTTACTTTTGTAAATTCAATTTCAACTGAATTATTCCACTTTTGGATTTTGGACTTTATACCCATGCTATAACTGTTCTGAAGTAGGCCCTGATAGACGATATCCCTGATAGGCGAGCTATATTGTCCTCCGACAACTCTTGTTTTTAATCAGTAATCATATCGACTAATACATGGTTATAATAGTATTTTTTATAAATAAAGTCAACTATTTATTAAAATTAATGTCTTTGTGTAGTATACATTTAATTTACAATTATTAATTAAAAATAATGTCTTTGTAGTGTCTGTGTCATATAATATACTGTCTTTGCATGTTGTCGAACCATTCTTATGCTTTCGCAATTCTAAACATAAAACAATCATTTCGACTAAATATGTGGTTAAAATAGTATTTTTTATAAATAAAGTCTTTAATTAACATTTATTAATTAAAAATAATGTCTTTATCGTGTCTTTGTCATATAATATACTGTCTTTGCATGTCTTTGCATGTCTCTGCATGTCTTTGCATGTCTTTGCATGTCTTTTGCAGTGTTTAGTATGACCGGTAAACTACTGTGTTAATTTATGACCATTGGCCAGAGCTACAGATAACTTTTTGGATCAATTGGGTCAGTACCCAACCATTTTTCAAGAATTGGGTATTTGGGTTTTTAATTGGGTAACACCAATTTTAATACCCAACAATTGGGTATTTTCTGAAAATGATATGTATATGAATGACTTAATGAGCCAATACATTGCTTAACTTTAGTTTGTCTTTAAATTCTAGGCATGTTTTACAACAAAGTCTTATTTGTTCATCTTCATCTTTAATCATAAGCCAAGGATACTTATCAATCCAATCTCTCAACATTTTTTTGCGACTGCCTGAATGCGCTGTAGGCTTCTGCACACGAGTGAAAACATCGTCTGCAATTTCGATCACGGTTGATTCTGCAATGCGGTTGCTATCACTATCAGTTACGCACACGGTAATAATGTCATCAATGATACTTTTTGCGTATTTTTCCGCGTCAGAAGTAGATTTGGGGACCGTCAAATACTTAAATATATCGTTTTTCTGTGAAAGAGTTGTCACATCTAACTTATTTCTTCCCCGTTTCGACATTTTGTATACTAATTAATCACTGGGCGCTTGTTTCCGCAGTACAAAACAGTTTGAAATGCGAACCAATCTCTCGACTGATACAGATACAATTATCCCACAATTTGATCAATAAGAGATATCCCCCTCCGGGCGAAATCTATTTTTATCACTCGGCGCTTGTTTCCGCGGTACAAAACAGTTTGAAATGCAAACCAATCTCTCAACTGATACAGATTCCATTATCCCAAAATTTGATCAATAAGAGCTATCCCCCTCTGGGCGAAATCAATTTTTTGTCGAGATTTTTTCGAAATATCGACTCTGAAGCAGAATTTGAGGGAATTGAACGTGCTGATTTGATAGATATTAGTTAGACGACGTTATGCTTCTCTGCCATATTCTACTAATGACATTTCCCACGATTAACAGCTGAATTGTTCGCGAGAAATTAGCGAACTACTCATCCCCTATTCGGTCTAGACTTTTTGTTGACATTGCCAGCAAAGCTTGACCGGTTGTCATCATTATTAAAATCAAATAAATAAACACTTAATTTTGTTTAAATAGATGTTTATCTCAAACGACTCTTTGCTTTGTCATAGTTATTAAAATCAAATAAATAAACATTTATTTTTGTTTAAATAGATGTGTAACCAAAACGTCCCAGTTATGACACACATATCAATGACATAAAAAATATCCTTTCTCCTTTAAGTCCTCCAATTTCTCCCTAAATCAATGTTTGCCCACGAAAACGTGTTAAATTAATAAAATAAAATTTATTTTATCTAAAAAAAGTAAATAAATAAATAAACATCTTGTTAACGACAAATACAAAACATCCAAAATTTTGACAAAAATTCCTAAAATTTGGACCAGGAATTTCAAAATTCCTGGAATAGGCTCTTAATGAAAGCACTGGTCTACGCGAAAGTCGTCAGTCCTCCAGTCCTGACTGACAAAGATTCTTTTGGACTGAAACGTTTTCATGCAATAATTGGTTGAGCAAAGAAAGAAACAAATGAAAAATGAGCTTTCAAACTGACGGGTTTCAAAAGATTTTGTGAAGTCTGTGACTTACCCAGGAAATGCCCTAATAATGATATAACTGGTAAATTGTTGAAAACGCCATTAAACACCATACAGTGACAAACAAACACAATTAATTATGCCATAAAATACGGTATTTTGTTCCTTCCAAGTGATATTTTAATCAATTAATAGGCAAACAAGGCACTTGTTTATCCCTCTTATCTACGTTCCTTATTCCATTCCGAAAAGAGCACATGTATAGTTTTAAACTTCAGAGTGTTTCCTGCTACATACATACCCGGTTGCGGCGACATTCTTTCGGGCAATGTTTTCCATTGCCTCTCACCTCTGATCTATGTGAGAAAGTAGTCAGTGGCTTCGAAAGAATGTTGTGTAAGTACTGGTGTGGGAAAGCCAGGAAAACATGGGTAGGTGCACTGACTGCCGTGATATGACCAAAGCTGTTGAAAGCGGCGTTAAACTCCAAACAAACAAACAAAGCTCCTAGGGTGACACTCTTATCACATTTCTTCAAGCATGTTGATTGGTCAAAAAGCATGGCCACCAGGTTTGCTTTGTTTGAAGATTAAATTTTTGCCTAAAGGCAATGGAGCGATACTGGCCCTCTTGGGTCTCTTGTTTTGTTAGATTTACTACAAATTTTAAACACACATTAATAAATAATGTTTTTCAACATATCAAATTGGTTTTGGGTGATACATTTGGATTTTATTTCATCAATTTTGTGTACTTTTTTTACTTTTGACATTTTTTTACAATCTTGTTTAGCTCAACATTTTTTAGCTCACAAGTTTTGTTATTTTATTTGTTAAAATGATTTCAGATTAAGCACACCTATTTAATACCCTTCTTCAAATTTTAAGTTATAGATAATGAGTGCCAACCGTTTTTGGGGTTAAAAAATCTGAATTTCATTGGATAAGGAAAATTAGACATAGCTGCTATATTTATTGACAGATTCATTCAAGTTCTGCACGCGCTTTTAACCCTTTCTAATAACGACAATTCTGCCGCAGACGACTTTGAACTTCTTTTGTCAAAACATAGACAATCTCCATAATTGAATGGATAACCTATGACAAAAAGTGGAAAACATTGTGGCAAAAGGAGAAATTGCACATTTTGTGCAATTTCTTCTTTTGTCACTATGTTTTCAAAAAGCCGTCTGCTACAGAGGCATCAGAAAGCGTCTATATGAGGGAAAGGGTTAATAAATAAAATACTTCTTCACATACTTGTCATTTTTAGCTAAATTATTCGAAGAATATGAGATCTATACTACTCACCCTGGCGTCGGCGTCGACATCACACCTTGGTTAAGGTTTTGCATGCAAGTACTTAAATACTACATGTATTGCATTGAACCTTTCTACAGCCCTACCCAACTATCACAGCTATGTAGATCATCAAATTAGATAACTCTATAACTCTATTTTATGCAAGTTATGGCCCTTTTTTTACTTTGACATTCTGGTTAAACTTTTGCGTGCAACAATATTAAGAGTCCATATCTCGGTATTTACTTGATGCATTGCATTGAAACTTTATACAACCCTACTGAATGTCTATGTAGATTATCAAGTTAGATAACTCTATCCTTTATTTTATGCAAGTTTTGAAAAAACGGATAGTATAATAGTTTTACCTGGGGCGGGTGGGTTGCCGGCGGCGTCCAGTATGTTGTCAGCTAAATAACTTGATTGTTACCTAAAATTGGTCTTGTCAGCCCAATAACTTAAGAAGCCTTTGTCCAATCATCACCAAATGTGATCAAAATGTGTATAGCCATAATATCTTGGACAAGTTCGATAACTAGCCATATCGCTTTAGTCAATCAAGAGTTATCTCCCTTTATTTGTAGAAATTACCTAAAATTGGTATTGTCAGCTAAATAACTTTAGAAGCCTTTTTCCTCATCATCACAAAATTTGGTCAGCATGTGTATTGGTATTATATCTTGGATATAACTAGCTATGTCACTCAAGTCAATCATGAGTTATCGCCCTTTAATTACAGAAATTACCTAAAATTGGTCTTGTCAGCCCAATAACTTAAGAAGCCTTTGTCCAATCATCACCAAATGTGATCAGAATGTGTATTGGCATAATATCTTGGGACAAGTTCGATAACTAGCCATATCACTCTAGTCAATCGAGAGTTATCGCCCTTTAATTATAGAAGTTACCTAAATTGGTCTTGTCAACCCAATAACTTAAGAAGCCTTTGTCCAATCATCACCAAATTTTGTTAAACTGTGAATTGGCATAATATCTCGGACATGTTTGATAACCAACCATATCGCTGTGGTTAATCGAGAGTTATTGTCCTTTAATTATAGAAATTACCTCAAATAGGTATTGTCAGATCAATAAGAAGCCTTGGTCCTGTCACCACCAAATATAGTCAGAACTAGTATGGGCATAGTTTCTCGAACAAGTTTTACAACCAGTCATATTGCTCAAGTCAGTCTATAGAGTTATTGCCCTTTAATGACAGAAATTACCTAAAATCGGTCTTGTCAATAACTTTAAAAGCCTTTGTCCTGTCACCACCAAATTTGGTCAGAATGTGTATTTGCAAAATATCTTGGACATGTTTGATTACCAGCCATATTGCTTTATTCACTGGAGAGTTATAGCCCTTTAATTATAGAAATTACCTCTAATTGGTCTTGTCCCATCAATAACTTTTGAAGCTTTTATCCAATCATCACCAAGTTTAGTCAGAATGTGTATGGGCATAATATCTCGGACAAGACTTAGTGCTATAATCAGCCATATCGCTTGAGTCATTGTATTTGATCATCACCAATTTAGACAATATGTTGATGGGCAGAATATCTTGGTCGGGTTTGATAACTAACCACGTTATCTTAGTTACTCCACACTTATATCCCTCGAAATGGCCAAAACTATATCAATAGTGTCCACTCTCTTAATTTGCCTGACGTACAACTAATTATCGACATACTTGGTCTCAAAAAAATAGGACGGGCGTATTTTGTGACATTTGGCGCTCTTGTTGGACTTATAAATTCTGGTAAAAGTTGATTGTGCAACTTAAATTAAAAGTTCATATCTCAGTATTACATGATGCTTAATATTGAAACTTTGTACAACCCTACCCAACTATTACACCTATGTAGATTATTAAGTAAGATACCTCTATCCAGCATTTTATGCTAGTTATGGCCCTTTTTAACTTAGAAATTCTGGTTAAAGTTTTACGTGCAACTACATTAAGAGACCATATCTAAGTTACTATACTTGACACATTGCAGTGAAACTTTATACAACCCTTCCCAACAGACACATATGTGAAAAAAATTGGTCTTGTCAGCTCAATAACTTTAGCCTTTGTCCTATATCATCATCAAATTTGGTCAGAGTGTGTATTGGCATAATATCTCGGACAAGTTCGATGACTAGCCATATTGGTTAAGTCAATCGAGAGTTATCGCTCTTTAATTATAGAAATTACCTAAAATTGGTCTTGTCAGCTCAATAACTTTAGGAGCCTTTGTCCAATCATCACCAAATTTGGTCAGAATTTGTATTGGCGTTATATCTTGGTCAGGTTTGATAACTTACAATGTTATCTTAGTCACTACACAATTATGTCCCTCAAAATGGCCAAAACTGTACTAACGAAAATATGGAATAAAGTGTAAGACTTCTTGTAAGCAGAATAATAACAAATGAAAAATCAGCATATATGCGATGTCTTTCTATGTAGGACTTATACAAAACATACATGTTCTAAAAGCTTAAACTTTCAACTACAGCAGTGACATGTATATATAGAGATCCACAACTTGGATTACACAAAAAACAAATCTGGCTAAAATCTCTGGTATTGCGATGTAACTTATTTATCAACTTGTTGTGTCTGCATTATGACACCATCTGTTAACACTCTTAGTCTTAGTCTGAGACTCTAGATGCCACATTTTTTTGCTTCAGAAGTTTGACATTTTGTCAGAATGTTTGTCTTAAAGATATCTAGGTCAAGTTTGAATATAGTTAACTCCGTAGAAGACGTATTTTGACATTTGATGAGAATGTTTATCTAAATGATATCTAAGCAAAGTTCAAATATGGGTCATGTAGGGTCAAAAACTAGGTCAATAGGCTATATTAAAGGAAAATATTGTTAACACTTTGGATGCCACATTTTTAGCTCTATTGGCCAAAGGCCAAAAGAGCTTATGCCGTGGTGTGGTGTCCGTGCTTCCGTCCGTCCGTCTGTGCAACCATCCGTAAACAATTGCTTGTGAACGCAATAGTCTTTAGTTTTGGTTGAATCTCAATCAAACTTATACAGTAGTTAGCTATCTATGAGAGCTCGGTTCCTTTCGCAACCCAGCAAGATCCGTCTATGCAAGACTGGATTATGGCCCTTGAAATTGTCAGAATTGCTATAATAGAGCTTGTGAACGCGATAAAGTCTTCAGTTTTGATTGTATCTCAATTAAACTTATACAGTAGTTAGATATCCATGACAGCTTGGTTCCTTTTGCAAACCAGCCAGATCCGCCCATGCAAGACTGGATTATAGCCCTTGAAATTGTCAAAATTGCTATAATTGAGCTTGTGAACACAAAAGAGGCTCCATTTACTAACTAATCTTCACCAAACTCAGATAGTAGTTAAATATTGATGAGAGCTCGGTTCCTTTCGAAAACCAGCCAGATGTGCCCTTGCATGACTGGATTATGGCCCTTGAAATTGTTAAAATTGCTATAATACAGCTTGTGAACACAATAGAGCCTCCATTTACTATTCAAACTTCACCAAACTTATATAGTGGTTAAATATTGATGAGAGTTCAGTTCCTATCGCAAACCAGCCAGATCTGCCCATGCAAGACTGGATTATGGCCCTTGAAATTGTCAAAATTGCTTTAATACAGCCTGTGAACACAATAGAGCCTCCATTTACTATCAGATCTTCATCAAACTTAGATAGTAGTCAAATATTGATGAGAGCTCGGTTCCTTTCGCAAACCAGCCAGATCCGCCCATGCAAGACTGGATTATGGCCCTTGAAATTGTCTAAATTGTTATAACACAGGTTGTGAACACAAAAGAGCCTCCATTTACTATCCGATCTTCACCATACATACATGCTCTGGATTGAAAATGACCAAAGAACCAAAGAACCATACCAGTAGAGCATAGGCCCTCATGGGCCTCTTGTTTGCTTCAGCAGCTTGAAATTTTGTCTGAATTATATCTAGGTCAAGTTCGAATATAGGTCATATTGGGTCAGAAACAAGGTCAATAAAGGAAAATATTTTTATTGTTCAAACTCTGCAGGCCGCATTTTTACTTTGGGCAAGTTGAAACTTTGTCAGAATGCTGTCTTGATGATATCTAGTCCATGTTGGAATATGGGTCATATCAGGTAAACAAATATAGATCACTAGGCCAAATGAAGGAAAATCTTGTTAACACTATTGAGGTGGCATTCAGAATAATTGTCTTGATGTGTTTTGCATTGCAGTACATTGTATAATTAGGGTGAGCGAACTAGGGCCATCATGGCCCTCTTGTTCCTTTTATTGCTTAAGTGAGAAAATATTCTCCTGAAAGTATCCGGCGGATTTCCAAATAATTATGTAGAATAGTTCCTTAGGTGACCCAATTCATGGCTTTATTAACAACTTTAAAATATTCTCCTCTGAGGGAATCTGGCTTTTTTTCAAATAGTTCTGTAGAAACGTTCCTTCGGTGATACTCTATTCAGATTCCTTTAGGCTATGTTGTTGTTAAAATAACATGGCAGCCATTGGGCAGGGCTGTTTTTGACTTTAATGGCTAAATAAGATAACTTCAAGCCATGTTAATTGGTAAGAAAAACATGACTTCCAGAGGGCAGGGTTTGTTATACCTCGTATGACTAGTGAAAACTAGATATTCTCTTCCGAAAGTATCAAACTGATTTTCAAATTATTTTGTAGATATTGGGATATTTGGTGACCCTCTACCTTATTTTTTCAGGTTGATTGGTAAAAAAGACATGGCCATCAGGAGCTGGGGCTGTTTAACCCTTTATCCCCAGAATGTAATATTTAGAAAGTTATTTCCTAAGAAAACAAATGTCTGATTTTGAAACTGGGAGATAAACATTTGTTTGGTGACCTTCCAAGTCATATTAATATGACAAAATACAGACAACATAGAATTTGGGTGATTTGGCTTTCAGACAGTAGAGCTCTCCTGGGCCTCTTTTTTTTTGCAGACCTGACTGCAAAATGTGTTATAGTGGTTGGCATGACAAATTATATTGCTTTACTCAGGTGAGCGATCCAGGGACATCATGGCCGCCATATCTGAGGTTTTATTGCTACAAATGTTGGGACCGGTTATATTCTAGATTACAATTTAGTTAGTTATCTACGTCCCTGATTTAATGATATATTTTAAATGCAATTCAAGTTTGGAATAATAACTGATACAAAGAACTACATACATATGAGTTTTATGTACACAGATGTTAACTGAAAGTGAATTTAAGTAGAAACTAGTTAATACTACGCATACATAGAATTCAAGAGAATGTTGTGTTGGTGAATATAGGAGCTTCAATGAGGACCAAAGTTGTTTAAATAAACACATAAATAAATTGTTTATAAAGATTTAAAACCAGACATTTATAAAACAGTAACAAGAGAATACAAAGTTGAGAGAAGAACTGTGAATATGATGGATACCCAAATACCAAGTAGGGTAACCAGACAGGAGAGAATACATACTTGTGTGAAACCTTATAAATGTGATACCTGCAACTATGAATGCAGTACAAAATATCTTTTAATCACACATATGAGAAGACATACTGGTGTGAAACCCTATAAATGTGATGCCTGCGAATATGCATGCAGTCAAAAACATTATTTAATCATACATAAGCGAATACATACTGGAGTGAGACCTTATAAATGTGATACCTGCAAATTTGCATGCAGTCAAAAACAAAACTTAATCATGCATAAGAGAATACATACTGGTGAGAGACCTTACAAATGTAATGTTTGTGAATCTGCATTCAGTCGCAAATCTTCTTTAATCGAACACAAGAGAAAACATACTGGTGAAAAACCTTTTAAATGTGATGTTTGTGAATTTGCATACAGTCTCAAATCTTCGTTAAGCAAACACCAAATTATACATACTGGAGAGAAACGTTTTAAATGTACTGTTTGTGATTATGCCTGCTTTAAGAAACGTGACTTAATCCAACACCAGAGGATACATACTGGAGAGAAACCATATAAATGTGGCGTTTGTGATAATGTATTCAGTCGAAAACATAGTTTAATCCGACATCAGAGAACGCATACTGGAGAGAAACCTTATAAATGTGAAGTTTGTGATTATGCATGCAATAGGAAACATGTCATAATCGAGCATCAGAGAATACATACTGGTGAAAAACCTTTTAAATGTGACTTTTGTGAATTTGCATTCAGTCTCAAATCTTCTTTAATCAAACACCAAAATATACATACTGGAGAGAAACGTTATAAATGTACTATTTGTGATTATGCAAGCTTTCGGAAACGTGGCTTAATCCAACACCGGAGCATACATAATGGAAAGAAACCATATAAATGTGGCGTTTGTGATAATGCATTCAGTGGAAAAAAAAGTTTACTCCGACATCAGAGAAAACATACTGGTGAGAAACCTTATAAATGTGAAGTTTGTGATTATGAATGCAATAGGAAACATGTCATAATCCAGCATCAGAGAATACATACTGGAGAGAAACCTTATAAAGGTACTGTTTGTGATGACAGAAAAATATATTTTAGAACTCATCAGAGAAAGCAAATAGATGAACAGCCTTATCAATGTGATTTATGTGGGTATGAGTGCATTGCTAAGGATGACCTAATTAAACATATAAAGGGCCACCTCATTTAGACAATTTCACTATAAAGTTCAACAATGTTATTGATGTGAATATGGATGCATTGTTAAGGTAATCTAATTATACATATAAAGGGACACTTTATTTAGACACTTTCACTACAAACAATGAGATGTTTGTGGATATGAGTGTATTTTTAGCTCACCTAAGCACGAAGTGCAAGGTGAGCTTTTGTGATCACTCACCGTCCGGCGTCGGTGTCTGTTAACAATTTCCTACAAATGACTTCTACTAAACCAATGAACAGATTTCAAAATAACTTCACAGGAATGGTCCTTAGGTGGTTCTCTTTCAAAGTTGTTCAAAGAAATTAATTCCAAGTAGAACTTTTTTTGCTGCGGCATCAGAAAAGGGGGAAATTGCCAAATCTTAAAAAATCTTCTTGTCCAAAAGTACTGGTCCGATTTTGAAAGTTATTTTGCACAAATGTTGCTTGTGGTACCCTCTACCAAGATTGTTCAAATATTTCCGATCCGTTGAAAAAAATGGCCGCCAGGGGGCGGAGCTTATTTTCCTTATATGTGCATTGTTAAAACTTTAAAAATCTTCTTGTCCAAAAGTACTGGCCCGATTTGAAAATTATTTTGCACAAATGTTCCTTGGGGCACCCTTAACCAAGATTGTTCAAATATTTCCAATCCGTTGAAAAACGCGGCCGCCAGGGGGAGAGCTTGTTTTCCTTATATGTGCATTGTTAAAACTTTAAAAATCTTCTTGTCCAAAAGTACTGGCCCGATTTGAAAATTATTTTGCACAAATGTTCCTTGGGGCACCCTTTACCAAGATTGTTCAAATATTTCCAATCCGTTGAAAAACATGGCAGCCAGGGGGCGAGCTTGTTTTCCTTATATGTGCATTGTTAAAACTTTAAAAATCTTCTTGTCCAAAAGTACTGGCCCGATTTGAAAATTATTTTGCACAAATGTTCCTTGGGGCACCCTTTACCGAGATTGTTCAAATATTTCCAATCCGTTGAAAAACTTGGGCGCCAGGGGGCGACCTTGTCGTTCGACTCCATTTAAACAAATAGCTTATCTAGGCCATACTTTAAAAATCTTCTTGTCCAAAAGTAATGGCCCGATTTGAAAATTATTTTGCACAAATGTTTCTTGGGACACCCTTTACCAAGATTGTTCAAATATTTCTGATCCATTGAAAACATGGCCGCCAGGGGGCGGAGCTTGTTTTCCTTATATGTGCATTGTTAAAACTTTAAAAATCTTCTTGTCCAAAACTACTGGCCCAATTTGAAAATTATTTTGCACAAATGTTCCTTGGGGCACCCTCTACCTAGATTGTTGAAATATTTCCGATCCGTTTAAAAATCTTCTTGTCAAAAAGTACTGGCACGATTTAAAGATAATTTGGCACAAACGTTCCTTGGGCGACCTTCTATCAAAATTGTTCAAATTAATCCAATCCATTGGAAAACATGGCTGCCAGGGGCGGTGCTTGTTTTCCTTATATGTGCATTGTAAAATCTTTAAAAAAAATCTTGTTTTCCTTTTATGTGCATTGTAAAATCTTTAAAAATCTTCTTGACCAAAAGCACCTGCCTTATTTAAAAATTGTTTGTCAAAAATACTCCTTGGGTGACCTTCTAACAAGGCTGTTCAAATAAATCAGATCCATTGCAAAACATGGCCACCAGGGGGGTTGCTTGTTTTCCTTATATGTATAGAGTAAAAACTTTGAAAACTATTGAAGTTATATTAAATCAGGTGAGCGATATAGGGCCATCATGGCCCTCTTGTTAGCTCCACTGGCTGAAAGCCAGTCGAGCTTATGTCATGGCGAATTGTCCGTCGTGCGTGCGTTAACTTTTTCCTTTAAACGACTTCTTCTCACTAACCACTTGGCCAATTTGGTTGAAACTTCATAGGAAGCATCCTCTCAATGTCCTCTCTTAACTTCCTTCAAATTTTTGTATCCATCCATAATTCTGGTTTCCATGGCAACCAAAAGAAAAAAATTAGTGAAAACTTAAAAAATCTTCTTCTGAAAGTGTCAGGCCGATTTTCAAATAATTTTGTAGAAATGTTCCTTGGGTGACCCTTTATTAGATTCCTTCAAGAAATGTTGATTGGTCGAAAAACATGGTCACCAGAGGGCGGGGCTATTTTGCCTTATATGACCATAGTGAAAACTTAAAAAATCTTCTTCTCTGAAAGTGTTGAGCAGATTTTCAAATAATTTTGTAGAAATGTTCCTTGGGTGACCCTCTATCAGATTCCTTTAAGCCATGTTGATTGGTAAAAAAACATGGCCGCCGGAGGGCGGGGCTATTTTGCCTTATACGGCTAAAGAGAGAATTTAAAAAATCTTCTCCTCCGAAAGTGTCAGGCTGATATTCAAATAATTTTGTAGAAATGTTCCTTGGGTGACCCTTTATTAGATTCCTTCAAGAAATGTTGATTAGTCGAAAAATATGGTCGCCAGAGGGCGGGGCTATTTAGCCTTATATGACCATAGTGAAAACTTAAAAAATCTTCTTCTCTGAAAGTGTTGAGCAGATTTTCAAATAATTTTGTAGAAATGTTCCTTGGGTGACCCTCTATCAGATTCCTACAAGCCATGTTGATTGGTAAAAAAACATGGCCGCCAGAGGGTGGGGCTATTTTGCCTTATACGGCTAAAGAGAGAACTTAAAAAATCTTCTCCTCCGAAAATGTCAGGCTGATTTTCAAATAATTTTGTAGAAATGTTCCTTGGGTGACCCTTTATTAGATTCCTTCAAGAAATGTTGATTGATGGAAAAACATGGCCGCCAGGGTCGGGGCTATTTTGCCTTATATAGCTATAGTGTAAACTTTAAAAATCTTCTTCTCCGAAAGTGTTCAGCCGATTTTCAAATAATTTTGTAGAAATGTTCATTGGGTGACCCTCTATCAGATTCCTTCATGCCATGTTGATTGGTCGAAAAATATGGCCGCCAGAGGGCGGGGCTATTTTGCTTTATATGACCATAGTGAAAATTTAAAAAATCTTCTTTTCCGAAAGTGTTGAGCAGATTTTCAAATAATTTTGTAGAAATGTTCTTTGGGTGACCCTCTATCAGATTCCTTCGAGCAATGTTGATTGGTTGAAAAATATGGCCGCCATGGGGTGGGGCTATTTTGCCTTATATGGCTATGGTGAAAACATAAAATATCCTCTCCTCCGAAAGTGTCAGGCCGATTTTCAAATAATTTTGCAGAAACATTCCTTGGATGACACTCTACAAGATTCCTTTAAGCTATGGTGGTTGGTAAAACATATGGCCACTAGGGGGCAGGGCTGTTTGGAGATTTGATTTTTGCCTTATGACCGTGGAGCGATACTGGCCCTCTTGGGCCTCTTGTTTAAGAATAATCTCATTATACATATAAAGAGACACTTCATTTTGACACTTTGAAAATAAACATAGACAATGTGATTTACGTGATATGAGTGCATTGTTAAGGATGACCTTATTATACATATAAAGGGTCACTTCATTTGGACACTTTTATTATAAAGTTAAACAATGTGATGTTTACAGGGTAATCTATTGCGATCATTTAAAAACTTGCAATTTATTTTTACCTTAAAAACTTTTGGCCAGATGTGATCTACCTGACAAGGTTTTCAGTCATTAAGGACAGGTGCTATTTTTAGCTCACCAGAGCACACAGTGCTCAAGGTGAGCTTTTGTGATCGCCTTTTGTCCGTCGTTCGCCGTTCGTCGTCATCATTTGCTTGTTAACACTCTAGAGGCAATATTTTGCATCCAATCTTTGTGAAAGTTTATCAGAACATATATCACCATCAAATCTAGGCCAAGCTTGAAACTGGGTCATGTCAGGTCAAAAACTAGGTCACTAGGCCAAATTTAATGAAAATCTTGTTAACACTCTGGAAGCCACATTTTTGGCTTGAGCATGTTGAAATATTTGTCTTGGTATCTAGACTAACTTCAAATATGGGTTTGGTCAGGTCAAAAACAAGGTCACTAGGCTATATTGTAGAAATATCTTGTTAATACTATAGAGATCATATTTTTAAATTGAGCAGCTTAAAAGTTTGTCAGAAAGTTTGTCTTGATGATATCTAGGGCAAGTTTGAATATGGGTCAAATCAGGTGAAAAAACTAGGTCACTATGCCAAATTGAAGAACAATCTTGTTAACACTCTGGAAGCCGCATTTTTGGCTTGAGCATGTTGACATTTTGTCAGAAAGTTTGTCTTGATGATATTGCCATTGGCGCTGAAAGAGTTAAGTCTTAAATAGCCCATTCTCAGGTGAGCGATTCCAGGGCCTCATGGCCCTCTTGTTTTATGTAAATATTTTTGCGATCAATCTGAACACATTGGAGCAGTTGACTTTTGAAAACATTGCGTAAACAGGAGGAGAAATTGCGCATAAGGAGCAATTTCTTCTTTTGTCTTCTGTCTTCTGACAACTCTATTCAATAATTTTACCGTCATTTATTTATATATTCCATATCTCTTTTCTAGGTTTAAAACGTCTTTTTGAAGTTGTCTGCTTCAGTTTTGTTATATGTGGAAAGGCATTATGAGTGACGCATCTACAATATCAGGACACTTTTAAACTATTTTCACCCAAGCGAAATAGTGACCTATGCAAACAGTTTGGATCCGGGTTAGTCCTCACTAAACGTGGGCGCTGATCTGAGATGCAAACTGATTGATGCTCGTATTTGGTTTCGGCGGACAGATAGATTTAAAAGTTTTGCAGATGAGAGTATAGCAGAACAAAATAATAAGAGTTAAGTATGTACAGGTATTGGAAGACCTCAACTTGTTTTTAGTTACCTGAGCACGAGGTGCTCAAGGTGAGTTTTTCGCGTTTTGTCCGTTGTTCGTCAATTTCTCCTCCTCAGTAACCAGTCGGTCAATTGGGATGAAACTTCACAGAAAACATCCTCTCAATGACCTCACCAGAATTCCTTCCGCCGGGCGGGATTATTTTGCCTTAAGTGAAAACTTAAAAAATCTTCTTCTACAAAAGTGTTTGGCCGATTTTCAAATTAATTTGTACGAATATTCCTAGGGCGACCCTCTATCAGATTTCTTCAAGCCATGTTGATTGGTCGAAAACTATGGACGCCAGGGGGCGGGGCTAATATGGCTAAAGTGAAAAAATATTAGGTGAGCGATCCAGAACCATCATGGGCCTCTTGTTTAGATCACCTGAGCCGAAGGCTCAAGGTGAACTACTCTGATCACTCTCTGTCCGTCGTCCTTCGTCTGTCATCCATCGACCATCGTTAAATTTTACTAATTTCAACCAAGACTTCACAGAAATGTTTCAAATATTTAAATTCCCTTGAGAACTTTGGTTGCTGCGCCATCAGAAAGGGGGCAAAATGTCCAAACAAAATTTGGAGGAAATGTTCCTTGGGTAACCCTCTACAAAAATTGATCAAATCATGCTGATTGGTTGAAAAACATGTTAGTCAGGCGGCATCTGAGAAGGGGGGAAATGACAAAATTTAAAAATTCCATTTTTTAGCTCCACTGGCTGAAAGCGTGCGTTAACTTTTTCCTTTAAACGACTTTTTCTCCCTAACCACTTGGCCAATTTGGTTGAAATTTATAGGAAGCATCCTCTCAATGTCCTCTCTTAAACTCTTAAATTCCTTCAAATTTGTTTGATCCATCCAAAACTCTGGATTCCATGGCAACTAAATGTTTCTTGGGTGACCCTTTATTAGATTCCTTCAAGAAAATGTTGATTGGTTGAAAAACATGGCCGCCAGGAAGCGGGGCTATTTTGCCTTATATAGCTATAGTGAAAACTTTAAAAATCTTCTTCTCCGAAAGTGTTCAGCCGATTTTCAAATAATTATGTAGAAATGTTCATTGGGTGACCCTCTATCATATTCCTTCAAGCCATGATGATTGGTCGAAAAACATGGCCGCCAGAGAGCGGAGCTATTTTGCCTTATATGACCATAGTGAAAACTTAAAAAATCTTCTTCTACGAAAGTGTCAGGCCGATTTTCAAATAATTTTGTGACCCTATTTTGCCTTGTATAGCTATAGTGAAAACTTAAAAACTTAAAAACTCTTTTACTCCGAAAGTGTTCAGCCGATTTTCAAATAATTTTGTAGAAATATTCCTTGGGTGACCCTCTATCAGATTCCTTCAAGCCATGTTGATTGGTAAAACAACATGGCCGCCAGAGGGCGGGGCTATTTGGAGATTTGTTTTTTGCCTTATGGCCCTGGAGCGATACTGGCCCTCTTGGGCCTCTTGTTTTAAAGTGCTTGTCTAATTTGAAGAAAATGAATCCGATGTTTGACAAAAGTCATTGTGACCTGCGTCATTCGTCTTTCACCAATGGTCTGTTTAACAGTATATGTGGAAAAGCAGCCAGTTGCTTGGAAGGTATGTTGTGTGGTGTACTTGTGTGGGAAAACCAGGAAACGCATGAGTAGGTGAACTGGTCGCTGTGATATGACTGAAAAAATGTTGAAAACGGCGTTAAACATCAATCAATCCTACCATTCCGCAGGACCAATTTCAACTTGAACTTCACATGGCAATGTTCCTTTGTAGGTCCTCTTTCAAAATTGATCAAAGATCTGTGTAGAACTTTGGTTGCTGCGTCATCAGAAGATAAGAAAAAATCCCAAATGGGTCATTGTGTCAAATAGCAAGGGAACCGGTGTCAAATCTGTTTCTGTTCAATATTACAACAAGACGAATTTTGATGCTAAGCATCAAAGACGCCGCGCATGCTTTTAAGGCATGACTTAAAGGAAAGCAGATGCAGTTCAAAACATTTAAATAACCTGTGCAAACGGACAGGATGTAAAGAAGGCCAAATGTACCTTTATCTTAAACAAGAAGGCCGAGATGTTCCTTATTGCTCACCTGGATACCATAGTCTATAATAAAATGTTATCAATAGCAAAAAGGGTCCATTTTGACGTAGGGAGTGGAGTATATACTTTATATGCTACGATCTATATGATATTCAGCATGTAAAATTTAGTCGTGAAACTATTCAAACTATTTGTTTTACCGTTTGCTTAACATTGACTGCAACAAAACAAGCTGAAGTTTCTTAATTTTAAATCTGCTCTAACTAGATCAATTAGACAAACAAAAAACATAGATACTGAAATATTAACAGATATTAACTTAAGTGTTAATGCCTCTAGTTATAAGTTAAGTGTGACACAAGCTTTGGAAGGAGAGAGGGAAGTCGATTCTCCTTCCAGTTGAGCAGAAGTATGATAAAAAAAACCGAGAGTATATAAACAAAATATACAAATAATTCTAACAAGTTTAAAGATATTTAATATCGAAATTAAGCATTTATGCAATTAAAAGAAAAAGTTTTCATGTATAGTCAACATATAGCAAGAATACAATGGTCTGAATTAACAACTGTATGGGGAGGAACGTTTTTAGTTTAGTAATACAACAGAAATAAATTGGAAACAAGAGGGCCATGATGCCCTGGAATCGCTCACCTGAGAATGGGTTATATAAGACTTTACTCTTTCAGCGCCAATGGCAATATCATCTAGGCAAATTTTCTGACAAAATTTCAAGCTGCTCAAGTCAAAAATGCAATCTCTATAGTGTTAACTAGATTGTTCTGCAATTTAGCCTAGTGACCTAGTTGTCCTGACGTGACCCATATTCGAACTTTACCTAGATATCACAAAGACAAACATTCTGAGAAAGTTTCAACATGCTCAACCCAAAAATGTGGCTTCCAAAGTGTTAATAAGACTTTCCTTAAATTTGGCCTAGTGACCTAGTTTTTGACCGGTCATGACCTACATTTAAACTTAGCCTAGATATTACTAAGACAATCATTCCAACATAGTTTCATCATGCTCAAGCCAAAAAAGTGGCTTCCAAAGTGTTAACAAGATGTTCCTTACATTTGGCCTAGTGACCTAGTTTTTTACCGGACATGACCAATATTCAAACTTGGCCTAGATATCATCAAGACAAACTTTCTGAGAAAGTTTCAACATGCTCAAGTAAAAAATGCGGCTTCCAGAGTGTTAACAAGCTTTTCTTTAAATTTGGCCTATTGACCTAGTTTTTGACCCGACATGATCTATATTCAAACTCGGCCAAGATATCACTAAGACAAACATTCTGACAAATGTTCAACATGTTCAAGCCAAAAATACGGCTTCCAGAGTGTTAACACTTGATCATTAAATTTGGCCTAGTGACCTAGTTTTTGACCCGACATGACACAGTTTCAAACTTGGCCTAGATATAATCGAGACAAACTTTCTGACAAAGTGTCAACATGCTCAAGTTTAAAATATGCCTTCCAGAGTGTTAACAAGATTTTCCTTCAATTTAGCCTAGTGACCTAGTTTTTGACCCGACATGACCTATATTCAAACTTGGGCTAGATATCATAAGACAAACATTCTGACAAAGTTTCAACATGCTCAAGTCAAAAATGCGGCTTCCAGAGTGTTAACAAGATTTTCAATAAATTTGTAAACCAAACAATTAAAACAGCGTAGCCTAGTGAACTCCGTAAATCAACTCATAAAAAAAGCTTAGCCTAATTAGTTGGGGAACAGTTATTAAACACAATTTAAATGTATCTAAAGTTTTGTAACAACTGTGAAAGATGTACATATTTTGTATCTTGTTGTTTCTTAAATCAGTTTATACAATTTATTCAACCATATAGGCTGTTTTTTCAAACATATTACAGAGTTTTTCTTTACAATAATATCTGTGGGTTTCTCCCTTTTTGATTACGTCACCCCATGGTACAAAATTAAAACCTATTCCATACTGACGCCGCGCTTCCACGCGGCGTCCTTCCGCGGCGGCGTCAATAACTCTTTGACCCGGAGTCTCCATATGCTGAGTATAGTTTGTTATCACTAGGTCAAAGATCAATGTTGCATGAGCCTTAAAGTTCAAAGTCCGTCCCAGCGTCTTCAAATTTCACATAGGATGATTCGACTTATTGAGTAGATGACCCCTTTTTATTTTTAGGTCAAAGTCAATGTCAGGTGGGCTGTTAAGGTCAACTCCGGATCACCGGCTCAAAAATCAAATTGGTTTCGCTTAATGTATCAAGCGTCCCTTGGTTTCAAGACATATGGTTTTGTTTAAAAACAACCATCTAGTTTGACTTGTTTGGTGTCTATAGTCCGGAAAGCTCACTGTTTAACAGAGTTCCGCCCCTTCGTCTTTTTAGCTCACCTATGCACGAAGTGCAAGGTGAGCTATTGTGATCACATTTTGTCCGGCGTCCGTCCGTCGTCCGTCGTGCGTCGTCAACATTTGAGCTTGTTAACACTCTACAGGCTACATTTTGCATCCAATCTTCATGCAAGTTTATCAGAATGTTCATCTCCATAAAATCTTGGACAAGTTCGAAACCGGGCCATATGAGGTCAAAAACTAGGTCACTAGGTCGAATTGAAGGGAAATCTTGTTAACACTCTGGAGGCCACATTTTCAACTTGAGCATGTTGAAACTCTATCAAAATGTTTGTCTTGATGATATGTAGGTCAAGTTCGAACATGGGTCACGTCGGGTCAAAAAATAGGTCACTAGGTCAAATTGAAGGAAAATCTCGTTAACACTCCAGAGGCCGCAATTTTTGCTTCAGCAGTTGGAAATTTTGTCAAAATGTTTGTCTTAAAAATATCTAGGTCAAGTTCGAATACGGGTCATGCCGGGTCAAAAACTAGGTCACTAGGTCAAATTGAAGGAAAATCTTGTTAACACTTTTGATGCCGCATTTTTTGCTTCAGCAGCTTGAAATTTAATCAGAATGTTTGTCTTAAAGATATCTAGGTCAAGTTCAAATATGGGTCATATTGGGTTAGAAACTAGGTCACTAGGCCAGATTGAGGGAAAATCTTGTTAACTCTGTAGAAGCCGCATGTTTTGCTTCAGCGGCTTGAAATTTGTTCAGAATGTTTGTATAAATGATATCTAGGCCAAGTTCGGATATGGGTCATGCCGGGTTAAAAACTAGGTCACTAGGCCAAATTGAAGGGTAATTTTGCTAACACTGGATACTGCATTTTAAATTTCAGCATGATAAAACTTTATCAGAATGTTTTTCTTGATGATATGTAGGCCAAGTTCGAATATGGGTCATGCTGGTTCAAAAACTAGGTCACTAGATCAAATTGAAGGAAAATCTTGTGAACACTTTGGATGCCGCATTTTTTGCTTCAGCAGCTTGAAATTTGGTCAGAATGTTTGTCTGAATTATATCTAGGTCAAGTTCGAATATGGGTCATATTGGATCAGAAACTAGGTCAATAAAGGAAAATATTGTTCAAACTCCGGAGGCCGCATTTTTACTTTGAGCAAGTTGAAACTTTGTCAGAATGTTGTCTTGATGATATCTAGTCCATGTTGGAATATGGGTCATATTGGATCAGAAACTAGGTCGCCAGGCCAAATTGAGGGAAAATCTTGTTAACTCTGTAGAAGCCGCATGTTTTGCTTCAGTGGTCTGAAATTTGGTCAGAATGTTGAGCTGAATGATATCTAGGCCAAGTTCGAATATGGGTCATGCCGGGTCAAAAACTAGGTCACTAGGTCAAATTGAAGGAAAATCTTTTTAACACTTTGGATGCCGCAATTTTTGCTTCAGCAGCTTGAAATTTTGTCAGAATGTTTGTCTAAATGATATCTAGGCCAAGTTCGAATATGGGTCTTGCCGGGTTAAAAACTAGGTCACTAGGCCCAATTGAAGGGTAATCTTGTTAACACTCTGGATACTGCATTTTTAATTTCAGCATGATAAAACTTTATCAGAATGGTTTTCTTGATGATATGTAGGCCAAGTTTGAACATGGGTCATGCTGGGTCAAAAACTAGGTCACTAGATCAAATTGAAGGAAAATCTTGTGAACATTTTGGATGCCGCATTTTGTGCTTCAGCAGCTTGAAATTTGGTCAGAATGTTTGTCTGAATTATATCTAGGTCAACTTCGAATATGGGTCATATTGGATCAGAAACTAGGTAAATAAAGGAAAATATTGTTCAAACTCCGGAGGCCGCATTTTTACTTTGAGCAAGTTGAAACTTTGTCAGAATGTTGTCTTGATGATATCTAGTCCATGTTGGAATATGGGTCATATCAGGTAAAACAATATAGATCACTAGGCCAAATGAAGGAAAATATTGTTAACACTGGAGGTTGCATTCAGAATAATTGTCTTGATGTGTTTTGCATTGCAGTACATTGTATAATTAAGGTGAGCGATCCAGGGCCATCATGGCCCTCTTGTTTTTAAGTAAAGTCCACAAATGATATTAGTAATAATAGTTACCACATGGGTGTATTCAGTTTGTCCTAACACACTATACACTAGCGTGTGCTGGTCGAATTCACCAGTCAAATTGCAGTGTTTAACAAGGGGACGAAAGACTGCTTGGTGTGTCGGGATAATCTTAATACATCAAAGGTTAATCCGGACTTGAAGCGACAAATGACAGATGTGGTTAATTTCGATATTTGTTTTGTATATTGCATGTCTTACTCTTAAATACAACGAGTTCTAAATGAAATTAATTAAAAAGTTTTAAAAAATAAAACATATTTTATTATGATTAACAAAGATCGAAGCTTTTTAGCTCACCTATGCACGAAGTGCAAGGTGAGCTATTGTGATCACATTTTGTCCGGCCTCCATCCGACGAGTGTCGTCAACAGTTGCCCTTGTTAACAGTCTACAGGCTACATTTTGCATCCAATCTTCATGAAAGTTTATCAAAACATTCATCTCCATCGAATCTAGGACAAGTTCGAAACTGGGCCATATGAGGTCAAATTGAAGGGAAATCTTGTTAACACTCTGGAGGCCAGATATGTAAGTCAAGTTCGAACATAGGTCATGTCGGATCAGTAAGTAGGTCACTAGGTCAAATTGAAGGAAAATATTGTTAACACTCCAGAGGCCGCAATTTTTGCTACATCAGTTTCAAATTTTGTCAAAATGTTTTGTCTTAAAAATTATTACTAGGCCAACTTGAAGGAAAATCTTGTTACCTCTGTAGAAGATGCATTTTTTTCTTCAGCAGAATGTTGAGCTGAATGATATCTAGGCCAAGTTCGAATATAGGTCATGCTGGGTAAAAAACTAGGTCACTAGGCTAAATTGAAGGGACATTTTGTTAACATTCTGGATACTGCATTTTTAGCTTGAGCATGTTGAAACTTTATCAGAATGTTTGTCTTGATAATATGTAAGTCACGTTCGAACATGAGTCATGTTGGGTCAAAAAGTAGGTAGCTAGGTCAAATTGAAGTAAAATCTTGTTGACACTCTTGAGGCCGCATTTTTAGATCACCTGAGCCGAAGGCTCAAGGTGAGCTATTCTGATCACTTTTTGTCCGTCGTCCGTCGTCCGTCCGTCCGTCCGTCCGGCGTTAACTTTTAGCTTTAAACATCATCTCCTCCCAAACTCCAAGTACAATTTCCGTGAAACATCACAGGACTGTTCCTCTGGTTGGCCTCTTTCAAAATTGTTCAAAGATTTAAATTCCATTGAGAACTTTGGTTGCTGCGGCATCAGAAAGGGGACAAAATGTCCAAACTTTAAAAATCTTCTCCTCCGAATCTGCCTGTCAGATTCAAATATAATTTGGTAGAAATGTTCCTTGGGTGACCCTCTATAAAAATTGTTCAAGCCATACTGATTGGGCGAAAAACATGGCAGTCAGGCGGCATCAAAAAAGGGGCAAAATGACAAAATTTGAAAATTCCATTTTTATGAAAGTGCTTGTCTGATTTTAAGAAAATATAATACGAATCTTACTGTAATGATCCTCTATTTAATTTGTTTAAGCCGTTTTGATTGGTTACACAATCATAGCAACCAGGCGTCATCACAAAAGGGGTAAATTGAACTTTTAGCTACAAATGACAACCAACTCCTACCAATTCAATAGACCAATTTCCACAAAACATCACAGGAATGTTCCTATGGTGGTCCTCTTTCAAAATTGTTCAAAGATTAAAATTCCAATGAGAACTTTGGTTGCTGCGGCATCAGAAAGGGGACAAAATGTCCAAACTTTAAAAATCTTCTCCTCCGAATCTGCCTGTCAGATTCAAATATAATTTGGTAGAAATGTTCCTTGGGTGACCCCCTATAAAAATTGTTCAAGCCATACTGATTGGTCGAAAAACATGGCAGTCAGGCAGCATCAGAAAAGGGGCAAAATGACAAAATTTGAAAATTCCATATTTATGAAAGTGCTCGTCTGATTTTAAGAAAATATAATATGAATCTTACTGTAATGATCCTCTATTTAAATTGATTAAACCGTTTTGATTGGTTACACAATCATAGCAACCAGGCGTCATCACAAAAGGGGTAAATTGAACTTTTAGCTACAAATGACAACCTGACTCCTACCATTCCAATAGACCAATTTCCACAAAACATCACAGGAATGTTCCTTTGGTGGTCCTCTTTCAAAATTGTTCAAAGATTTAAATTCCATTGATAACTTTGGTTGCTGCGGCATCAGAAAGTGAGAAAAATACCCAAATTTTAAAATCCTTTTCCTCCATAATCTACTTGTGCGATTGCAAGATAATTTGGTAGAAATGTTCCTTAAGTGACCCTCTAAATAAACTGTTGAAGCCATATTGATTTCGTTGAAAAACAGGGCAGCAATGCGGCATCAGGAAAGGTGCAAAATGACAAAAACTTTATAATTCCATTCTTATTAAAGTTCTTGTTAGATTTCAAGATATAAATGGCCTTTACTGATAAGCTGTTTCTTGAGAAGTGTCCACTCCTTTGCAGTTTCATTTGCACTCCCTGATAAAATTTTCCCAGATATTTGCAGTTAAATATTTGCTACTAATTTACTATCAATTAGGTGATCGATTTAGGGCCATCTTGGCCCTCTTGTTTAAATCAGCAGTTTGAAATTTTGTCAAAATTTTTGTCTTAAAAATATCTAGGTCAAGTTCGAATATGGGTCAGAATGTAGGTCACCAGGTCAAATTGAAGGAAAATCTTGTTAACTCTGTAGAAGACGCATTTTTTGCTACAGCAGCTTGATATTTGATCAGAATGTTTATTTAACTGATATATAAGCCAAGTTCGAATATGGGTAATACGGTCAATAGGCCAAATTGAGGGAAAATCTTTGGATGCCACATGTTTTGTTTCAGCAGCTTGAAATTTTGTCAGAATGCTTGTCTAAATTATATCTAGGTCAAGTTCGAATATGGGTCATATTGGGTCAGAAACTAGGTCAATAAAGGAAAATATTGTTCAAACTCCACTCCGAAGGCCATATTTTTTACAAGCAAGTTGAAACTTTGTCAGAATGTTGTTTTGATGATATCTAGTCCATGTTGGAATAAGGGGCATATCAGGTGAAAAAATATAGATCACTAGGCCAAATGAAGGGGAATCGTGTTAACACTGTGGAGTGTGGAGGTTACATTCAGAATAATTGTGTACATGTGTTTTGCATTGAAGTACATTGTATAATTCAGGTGAGCGAACTAGGGCCATCATCATTTTAATCATTAAAACAAAGATACCTGGATAATCCTTGACATTTTTGCCGGAAAATCAATTGCATTCTCACATTCCATTCGTTATCCCGGAGTGTCCCCCGGTTTAGAAGCCGGATGTCACAGGTTGATCCCAAATTACCCCGGTTAATTTTTTGCATGGTTCATTTACGGTGACGCGTCGGCGTTTTTTCCCGGTCATGTATCGGTGGCCGCCGGTCCAACCCATTATAGCGCCGATTATGTGCCGGTGTAGCCCCAGTGACACCCCAGTTCCCCGTTGGTAACCAGGATAGTATATAAGCCGGGGCAAGCGTAGATTATCACGGTGCAGACCCGGCCCTGCACTGGTACTGTGCCGGACATGCACGGACCACGCCGGTTCTGTATATTTATCCCGGTGTCTCCCGATTATATAAAACAGTGCGAATAAGGCTTAAAGTTATACATATTATGATAAACCCACACAACTAGAGGACAATGTCGTTTCCTGATAGAGGCGTCGTGCTTAGCTCTGCAATGTCTATACACTAGATGGGGGTATCTTATTGACTAGTTTACAAACACTTTTTTGTGTCACACTGCGTAGCATGCTAGGCACTTAGGATTTACTGTCCGTCACACTTTTTCGTCACGCTTTCAATGAGCAGGTGCTTGTGACACACGGGCTCCGCGGAGCACTCCATTCTAGTTCTTATATTTGATTTACATCGATTTGCATAATTGTGTGAAACGATTAAAAGAAGAAGTGTGAAATAGAGTAGAATCTAGATTGTTTTGTAACTAAAGCAAAGATAAATACCAAGATTCAAGATTCAAATATTATATTAAATATTTAGACCACCGGCCCATAATATAAACAATACATGTATAGTTTTGCCCCCACAATAACAAATTTACTTCTTTTTACCTCTAGGATTCAAATATACGGGCCATCGGCCTCTAATATAAACAATATATGTCTAGCTTTACGCCCCCAACAAAATTTCAATATTTGTAGATTACTTTCCTGTAGTTGTTATTTAAAATAAAAATAAAATGAAAAGCAACTAATGTGACTGAAGTAACGTTTATTACCTAGTGATAAATAAACAAATACACGGAATATTTAGAAATAACACTTATCCTGCTTAAACCATTTCCCACATGCAACATATCTGTAGTAGACGACTTTAAAACATTCACGGTGGCAGTGGGAAAACCTGCTCATCATGAGCAATTTCTCCTTTTGTCACATTGTTTTTAACAGTTGTCTGTTGCAGAGACGTCAGACAGCGTATGTATAGGAACAAGGGTAATCCGACTTTAACTCTTTCAGCGCCAAAGGCAATATTCAGGTTTTTGCAAACAATACTGATTCAGGTGAGTCAGCTCGTAACGAGCTGGCTGTCTCACCTGAAATCAGCATTGTTTGCCTTTTGTTTATCAAAATTGTCCAAAATTGTATTACATGAGACATGGAGACGCCCGATTTCGAACATGGAAGAGTCTACTTTAAACAATTCGGCGCTGAAAGAGTTAACCAGCATTTAGGTCTACGTACACCGTAATGTATGTTTTACCCATTCCCACAGAAAACAATCCCAAGGGCAGAAGACTAAAGCAAGACTTTAAAGCGACTGAACTCCAGATACCCAACTGTCAAAACAAAAAAACAAAAAAATCCAATTTTAAGAAAATAAGTGTTATTTTTGTATTTGGGGCAATAAAATATGATAACTGACATATTACATACCCCTATAATCGGTGAGATTTTCTTGTTTTCGATACTTTTTCCATCGCAAATTCTACCCTGTCAGTAACGGGGTAAGTATTTTTAAATAGGAAACTCTTTCAACGGGACAATTGAAAACGACTCGGGTTCACTTTATTGATAAAAAACGATACATTTTCTACCCTGGTTTTACTTGGATAACATAAAGAATAACATTTAGGGCGAATTCGAATTTTTTTTTTTTTTTTTTTTTTCGTGCCATCTGGATTTCAGTCGCTTTAAACTTAAATTACCAACGTAGACCAAATGCAGTCTAATCTTGGTGTATAATTGTATAATTGTAATTGTACATGTAGTAAATATAAGACTATATATTGTTTACCTATTCCCACAGACAACAATTCCAAGGGCAGAAGACTGAAGCTGTTAAAGCAAACATATGGAATGTCTCTTTGAATATAAAGGTAATTGTTTAAATAGAAATAATTCCACGGCAGAAAATGCAACTATTTAGGCAAGCCAATGACATGTCACATGAACTGGAATCGTAATAGTTTAAAATAGTTCATAACCATGTGACAGAATGCGAAATTACTCATTATGAGTGTCAAACTGGTTTCAAGAGAACTCAGCTGCTGCAGATTCGTCAAAATCAACTTGGCGAGGGTTAGAGCAGTAAGAACTTGTCAAATATTGGGGATGATGGAAGCAATTTCAGGACTTGAGCAGGTTAAGGTTTAAAATGAAACATTAATCAACATGTCTGAGGACCACATTGTTCGTGTTCTTTTCCTGCTCCTTGGCAATATTCCCCTTGTGGAAGGCGTGGCGCAAAATAACAGTCTCTGTGTCGAACTCGCGTACCATTGCACGCTGTATGCGAACATTCGGACCATTCACCCCACTTTAACCACATCCCATCAGCTGTAATACAATTTAAAAAAAGGTTCGTGACGAAAGTAGTTGGTATTATTTTGAAAGCGGCATAAAACATCATGACGGACGTGTTGATTGATTAATATCTTTTGTCTTGACAATTGAGGAAAATATTTGAGTCGCGTCAGAATACAGTGATTCGTCTACAAGTTAGTATAATTCAAAATGGAATATTTATTTACACAAATAAGACCCAGAAATTGTCAGACATTGAAATATGTTATGCGGGGAATTAGATCAATCCGTTGGCCTGTACATACGCAGAGTCTGTCCAGAGCCTTCACTGCCCACCTGAGTGTTATATAGTCCGAGATAATTATCTAAAAATATAGAATTGTAGCCGCTTTAGTTTCACGCTAATTTGCCTTGAGAGTCAAAAATACCCTAGATCGCCAGCCTGACGCCGTTCATTAAATATCGAGAATATTGCCCTGAATCGGACAAAGAAGTTTATAACCGTCACGATTTTTACAAATGAACTGATATACGACACGCAATTTGTATTTTGTTGCAAATACAATTGGACGTCAAAATAATACGCATTTTCGTACAAAGGTGAAGGTCCGGTCTATATAGAACAGATTGATTGATTTTACGCCGCTTTCATCAATAATGTCTCACTTATATCGCGGCGTTTCCTGGTTAAGTTACAAGTACTATTGATCAATTTATACCGACACCAGCCAGTCAGTCGCAATGCTAACCCCGGAAGCCTGAGCGGAAAGGAGCTAAGCCCATACTACCGTTTTTAAAGTAGTTAGTATGGCCCGGCTTGGGATCGAACCCACGCACGACCTCCCGTACCCAAGTTGTATTTGATTGATTGATTGGGGTTTAACGCCTTTTTAACAATTTCTCATTTTTATCACGGCGGCCAGTTCACCTACTCATGCATTTCCTGGTTTTCTCACACCAGTACTCCACACAACAATCTTCCAAAGCAACTGCAAGATTGTTGTGTGGAGTACTGGTGTGAGAAAACCAGGAAATGCATGAGTAGGTGAACTGGCCGCCGTGATATAACTGAGAACTTGTTAAAAACGGCGTTAAACCCCAATCAATCAATCAATCAACTTAATACTCACTAGGGCACTGTCCAATGTGATGAAGCAGATCCTTAACCGGAAGTGATGCGCAGTCCATGTGCACGCAGCATTGTTGTGTCACGTGTTTGTATGCATCAACACACGTGGTCATGCAGGCAGTCTCCTGTTCACTGGAGTTATCTGTGAAATTGAGAGTGAATTGTCATATCAGTTTGGTCACCACACGACCAATGAAAGTTCAAGATCAGCCTGTGCCTCCGCAAAGCCTGACCAGGGCTTTCATTGTCCTTCATCTAGACGTCGAAGCATTATGTAAGCCTTTGGAAAACGTGTGAAGAAACGACAACACTTTAACATCATACTGTACACGTATGCACGGTAATTCTAATTGCGGTTAATTTGAAATACTCCGAAGGTCGCGGTTCCTGTTGCACTGTAAATCGAAGGTGGTTTGAATGTTTTTGTTGTATATTTTGGTTAATTCAATCACGTGGTATTATATACACACCGGACTTCGGGCGTTGACAGGATGCACGTGCATTCGTTCATTGCACTAGGTATGAGTTCGATTACTAGAGAGGAGTGTCATTGACGGTCTTCAATTCAATTTCTTAATTACTCCCAGTGTGTACAAACTACATTTACAAATGTACTTAGATTTTCAATATGCGTGCCTTAAATTCTTTGAAAATCGTCTTCTGCAGAATTTATTGTATGTGGGAAAGTATAAACACATGAGGAAACCTCAGTGATTTGATTAACACATATGAATTACTTTTTAAGCATGTATTCCGGCAATTTGTATATTGCATATGCTTAAACAAGGATACAGAGGTTTTTAATCAAATTATAATCTAATTTGTCAGGATGATAGATTTGATTGATTGCAGTTTTAAACAACTTTTCTACCATATCACGGCTACCAGATATTATACCCATGTGTTTCCTGGCTTTCTCACGCAAGTACTCCACACATGTCGTTCCAAGCAACTGAATGCTTTTCACATTTACTGTTAGCCCTTTTGTAGAAGACGGAATGACGCCGTACGCATTGACTTTTATCAAACGTCTGAAAGAATGTTGGCTGAACTTGGACTCGGAACTCGCGAATGACAGACAAATCTATCATATTACAAACCTTTATGATCTTGTAGTAAATGTATATTAAGAAATCGGTCCTCTATATGATGTGCTGTTTGTTCTTCAACTAAAATAAAAAAGACAATTGCTTCAAATATTCTCGGCGTCAATACAATGTTATATCCTTACCGCCTCGGTGGTGTAGTGGTAGAACGTCCGCCTTGAGTGCGGGAGCTCGCGGGTTCGATCCCGAGTCGGGTCATACCAAAGACTTTAAAAATAATGGCTGCCTTCATTTACGCTTAGGGTTGCGGGGATTATCATAACGACTGACTGGTGTCAGGGTAAATGGACCAGTAATCCTGGTAACTTACCCAGAAAACGCCGTGATATAACTGAACAATAGTTGAAAGCGGCTTAAACACAAATCCATCAATCAAATATACATCCCCTGTGTATTGTAACCCTTTCCATCATACAACGACTTTGGAGACATCTGGCAAAAGTATGGAGTATCTCAACAAATCCCGAGTAGGGTAAAAAAACTTTAAAAATAACGGCTGCCCTCATTTGCGCTCAGGGTTGCGGGGATTATCATAACGACTGACTGGTGTCAGGGTAAATGGACCAGTACTTGTGGTAACTTACCCATGAAACGCCGTGATATAACTGAACAATTGTTGAAAGCGGCTTAAACACAAATCCATCAATCAAATATACATCCCCTGTGTATTGTAACCCTTTCCATCATACAACGACTTTGGAGACATCTGGCAAAAGTATGGAGTATCTCAACAAATCCCGAGTAGGGTAAAAAAACTTTAAAAATAACGGCTGCCCTCATTTGCGCTCAGGGTTGCGGGGATTATCATAACGACTGACTGGTGTCAGGGTAAATGGACCAGTACTTGTGGTAACTTACCCATGAAACGCCGTGATATAACTGAACAATTGTTGAAAGCGGCTTAAACACAAATCCATCAATCAAATATACATCCCCTGTGTATTGTAACCCTTTCCATCATACAACGACTTTGGAGACATCTGGCAAAAGTATGGAGTATCTCAACAAATCAAATCGAGTTGAACATACTGTAGTGTGACAAAATAAGAATTTGCTAATTACGAGCAATTTCCTTTTGCCACAATGTTTTCAAAAATCACCTGCTACAGTTGCACCAACATGCAACTACATTTGAGAAAGGGTTGATCGGTCACTCGTTCTAGGAAACATTGATCAATGATATAGATCGGATTTATACATGTATTGTTACAAACAAAGTATAAATTGTTGAAATTCAGGAATTTGAATCATTATGAATCTTTCAAAACATGTCACTACAATATTGCACTGTTACAGGTGACGGAATCGTCCATGCTAACATTTGTGTAGACACACACAGCTGTGCATCGAATCTACGCCATTGAATTAGTATACAATTATAAACTTTAGGAACGCTTCGTATACTGACCAAAATGAGCTGTAGCCTGTTATTGGTGCGAACATTGTAGACAACCAGATCATCAAGCTATCTGGACGCACACATCGATCTGGATATACACTTGCCACAATTATACTATGGTCGTCGTTCAGAATGCGCTGGTACCGTCATGGTGGTGTTGTGTCTAAAGCTCCCGCCTACGGAGCGGGCAAAGAGGGTACAATCCCCGGTCGGATCATACCAAAGACTTTAACAATGGCAGTAATTGGCTTCCCATATTGGCGATCAGGGTTGCCGGGATATCATTACGACTGATTCACCGGTATGAGGATAAATGAGCCGTCCCGCGAGAAAACCAACATGGTGGACTATGCGTAAAGTATCGACCGGATCAGACTAACAATGCCGCGCTGGCTGACCCGGATAGACACTTTTCGCCTCCTGTGGATTTTCTGTTTCAGGAATCATTACTCTATACCTCTATCCCACTGAGACGGAATGTGTGGGCCCGGATCAGTCTGCGCAGGCTGATCTAGGTCGATACATTACGCAGAGGCCATAATGTTTGTTTTCTCGCGGGACGGCTCAAATAAGACCGGTAGTATGTATTAATAAATAACCCAAGAAACAATAAATAACTAAAGTATTGTGGAAAACGGCGTTAAACACAATTCAAACATACAAAAAAAAAATATATATATCATATATGTTTACCTGATACGACTTGTCGTGCGCTGATTACCCACCGATGGCTGCACATCACAAACAGTGCGAAATAGCATACAGTCGAGCATGCTACAAAATAGAATAAACCTTCTTAACCCCTTTCCCACATACAACAAATATGCAGCAGACGACTTTTAAAACATCGCGACAAATGTCTGTAAGACCTCCATAAAAGACAGCGTAATTGTTAAGTAAAGATGAAAAATCATCATGAGCAATTTCACCTTTGACCACAATGTTTTCAAAAGTATTCTGCTTTTGCTTCAAAATGCGTTTGCATGTGGGAAAGGGTTAATATACGAGACAAATTGACAGGCACATACTGTGTCAATACTAAGGTGCCGAAAGTAACTGGTGATTTAGGTTTTTATTGCTTGTTTAGCTGACTTTTCAAAGAAAAGGCTAGCTATACTACTCGCCCCGGCGTCTGCGTTGGTGTCACACCTTGGTTAAGGTTTTTTTTACCAATCCCCTTTTTTGTCAAAACCATTACAGATATTCCTTTGAAACTTACAACACTTATTCACCATCATTACCTCCATCAACAGACAAGAGTACATAACTCTGCTGAGGTTTTTGTAAGAATTATGGCCCTTTTATTACTTAGAAATTTGGTTAAGTTTTTTGTACCAATTCAATTTTTTTTTCAAAACCATTACAGATATGGATTCGAAACTTACAACACTTATTCACCATCATTACTTCTACAAACAGACGAGAGTACATAACTCTGTCAAGACTTTTGTAAGAATTATGGCCCTTTTTCGACTTAGAATTTTTGTTAAGTTTTTTGTTCCAATTTACTTTTTTTCAAAACCACTACAGATATTGCTTTGAAACTTACAAAACTATTTCACCATCATTACCTCCATCAACAGACAAGATACATAACTCTGTCAAGGTTTTTGTATGAATTATTGCCTTTTTTTTACTTAGAATTTTGGTTAAGTTTTTTGTACTAATTTACTTTTTTTCAAAACCATTACAGATATTGCTTTGAAACTTACAACACTTATTCACCATCATTACTTCTATCAACAGACAAGAGTTCATAGCTCTGTCAAGATTTTTGTAAGAATTATGGGTCATTTTCGACTTGGAACTTTGGTTAAGTTTTTTGTACCAATTTACATTTTTTCAAAACCATTACAGATATTGGTTTGAAACTAACAACACTTTTTCACCATCATTACCTCCAGCAACAGACAATAATACATAACTCTGCCAATGTTTTTGTAAGAATTATGGCCATTTTTTGCCTTTGAATTTTGGTTAAGTTTTTCATAGTATCATACCACCCCACATTTTTTCAAAACCATTAGTGATTAAGCTTATACACTTACAATACTTATTTATCATCATTACCTCCATCAACAGACAAGGGTACATAACTCTGTCAAGTTTTGTTAAAGAATTATGGCCCTTTTTCGATTAATAATTTGGTTAAGTTATTCATACCAAATAAAAAAAATAAAAAAAATTTGAGATATAGCTAAAACACTTACAAAGTTCTTTTTACGTTTTATTGGCAAGCACAAACAAGTCGAGCATGCTGTCCTCCGACAGCTCTTGTTGGTTCAGGAATCATTAAAATCAAGTGCATTTTGGTACCTTGATCCAGACTGTGCTTTTGAAAACATCGTGGCAAAAGGAGAAATTGCTTATGATGAGCAATTTCTCCAATTGTCACAACGTTTTCAACTGTTTTCAATAATTATATTTTAGTATAAAGATATATTTCACATTTTTGCTCAAAGTCGTCTGCTGTAAATATGATGTTTTATGGGAAAGGTTTAACGTTACATTAGCGTTAGCATACTTTTTTATATCATAAAATATATATATATAGGACTATTCCAAAGGTACCCGGCGTGTCATTTTTCCCACACTACCGTATAATATACACTGTCGTACTAATAAAACATAATACTAATTTATTTATTTTTTTATTTTTTTATTTATTAAGGTACAGAATTCCACGCCGGGAACCTGTGATGTAGACGAGGTACACTTTTGTCGTTATAATTTCACTTCCCACCTAAATTCCAAAATTATCAGGTATGACGTGCCTTTTTTATATGTCCTTCGCGAAAGATCGTGATTATTCCTTAAACCCTTGTCCAACAGAGGACTTTGAAAACATCTAGTCTAAACTGTGGACTTTTAAAAAAAATAGATGAAAGTATTTTATAGAATACAAATTGAAACGTTGTGGCAAAAGGAGATATTTTCTCATTATGAACAGCTTCTCATTTTGCCGCAATGTTTTTTTGAAAAGTGTCTGTTGCAGAGGCATCTTAGGGCGTCCGCAAGAGGGAAAGGGTTGACCTAAATCTAGAACTTCTAACCCTTAACCTGATAAATCCCTGCAATCTTTAACCCTTTACCTCATATTGACGCTATATGACACCTCTGCAGCAGACGGCTTTTTGAAAACATAGTGACAATAGAAGAAATTGCTCAAAACGAGCAATTTCATCTTTTGCCACAATGTTTTCCACTTTAAGTCATAGGTTATTCATTCAATTATAGAGATTTTCTATTTTTTGACAAAATATGTTCAAAGTCGTCTGCTGCAGAATTGTCGTATGAGAGAAAGGGTTAAACAACCCTTTTATTTTGACCGGATTTGTTTTATTAATGACACATGATATGATAAAAAATATATAAATGATGGGCCAACACATCGAATCAATATTAGACTGCGCGAATATGTTGTCCCATCTGTGTCTGCATTTTCTTTTTTCTTTTTTTACCATATAATGTCACGTCATGTCACTGATAAGCCATGCCAAGCAATTTCTGTTTAAAGTCATTTAAAGGGGATAAGTGTAAACCATTTCCCACATACAGACGCCTTCTGACGCTTCTGCAGCAGACGATTTTCTTTTCAAAACATTGAGGAAAATGATAATGAGTATTTGTATCCTTTTGCCACAATGTTTTCAACATTTTGTTTGATAATTATATTATTATTCATAGAGTCTTTTGGAGTTTTGTCTAAATATTTTCAATTGCGTCTGTCTGCTGCAGATTTGATGTAGGTGGGAAAGGGTTAATCGGATCTCGTACAATGACCTTGCGTCCTATATAAAACCATTGACGTTAATTCCTCCATAACAATCGTGAGATAGTTATTTCGGCAGGGTCAACAAAAGACAAAATCCGCCCACTCCATTTGATTATAAGTCGAGCCCCGTTAGCTCAGTAGGTAGCGACGCGGGCTGTCAATCCAGGGGTTGTGAGTTCGAATCCCGGCTCGGCCAACTGACATGCGTCATTCGTCTTCCACCAATGGGCTAAGTCTATGTGGGAAAGCATCCAGTTGCTTGGGAAGATTGTTGTTTGGAGTACTTGAGTAGATGAACTGGCCACCGTGATATGACTGAGAAAATGTTTAAAATGGCGTTAAATCCCAATCAATCATCCATTGATTATTCATATTTATATATATATTCACTGTTGTGTCTTTGTTTTTGTATAGTATATAGTCATTAATTCAAATATATAGTATTATCTAAATCCGTGGTACGAATGCAATTTGAATCCATGGCTGGTCAAATGTCAATTTTGCTTTCAGATAGCGACCCTGAGTCCCATTCCACCAAGATAGTATTACTTTTATATATATATTTAAAAGCACATTTCATCATTTTTGGTTCCCTTATATTTTCTAATAGATGAATGGTTGAATGTAAAAGTAGTTTAGAGAGTAATTTTATTGACATAGATAGTTTCCTTGCTGACTTACAATGCTTGTTAAGAAATGAAATACTTTTAATCATGGAAACAAAAATGATGAACATTTAATATGCTTTTAGGTATTCAAGTATTACTTAGCACCAGGGACGTAGATAAGAGGGATAAGCAACTACACCTGTACACCTGTCATCTGGTTAAAATATCACATGGAGAAATAAAATTGTTCCATTGTTCACGTTTTGTAGCAAATAAAACTTTGAAGTCACATTTGGCACGTACACACAACATACATATTCTGAAAGATTCAAATTTCAACTAAAGTAAGAGATACAATGAACAACTGGAATGTCTTAAAAAGAATTTTGAATAATGACTCGTTTAAAAGACACAAATATTATCAAAACGTGTTCTATATCAACATATTTCTATCTAATGCAATAGGGCATTGTTTAGACTTCCAGAAAATATCTTTGTTAGTTTCATATCTTCAATAGTTTTTGAGTTTTACTTGCTACAAATGTTAGGGACGGGTGATATTTTAGTATACAATTACTTACTTATTCCTCTTATCTACGTGCCTGTTAGCACTAAGTAAGAAAGGTGGAACAGGACCCTGATCTTTGTGACATGTCAGTGTTACCAGTTAACTCTTTCCCACATACAACACATCTGCAGCAGACGATTTTGAAATCATATACATAAAAATGTGGAAACATATCCGCTACATATAAAGGTTTAGTTTTATAAAAGACCTGCACATATTGTGGCAAAAGGAGAAATAGCTCATTATGAGAAATTCCTCCATTTGCCACTATATTTCCAAAAGCTGTCTGCAGCAGAGGTGTCGGAACGCGTATGTATGTGGGAAAGGGTTAAGTAAGCTCACGTTTACGTCGTTTCTTTTTAAATATGAACATTTAAATGCAGACAGAAAACACCCGTCTCTACATTCATACCAGCTAACCGGAGTGGTTACTCCGAGCTAAATAATACGTAGCCATAAATACAGAACGACTCCGGGCGAACCGTGCAGATTTAGATCAGAGTATGCGCTCACACATACTTATCTAAGCTTTTGCAGCACGCACGTGCAATATTGCTTGTGTTTTTGTTCATGTACCTGATCAAATAGCTGACGCTTTTACCTTTATTAAATTTAAGATCCATTTTGTCACCCAGTTTACTTGATCGAAAAGTCCTATGATTAAATGTTCTTATCAGTTCAATGCCATGGACATGGAATTGGGAAATGGTCACGTGACTGTATTTGACAGCGATGTTTTCGAGTATATCTACCATATTATGTCAATAATGGTAATTTCATATAATTCGTTTATTAACATTCACGCTTACCTCATACAGACGAATTTGGAAGCATTGGCAGCAGATGACTTTAACTCTTTCCAACATACGACAATTATGCAGCAGAAGACTTTGAACATATTTTGTAAAAAAATAGAAAATCTCTATAATTGAATGGATAACCTATGACTAAAAGTGGAAAACATTGCGGCAAATGGAGAAATTGCTCGTTTTGAGCAATTTCTTCTTTTGCCACTATGTTTTCAAAAAGCCGTCTGCTGCTGAGGCGTCAGAAAACGTCTATATGAGGGAAAGGGATACTGCTAATAAGGAGCAATTTCTCCTATTACCAGAATGTTTTAAACTATATTCTTTTTTTTATATTCACATTACTAGAGATGTCCATGTTTATAAAGTCGACTGCTCCAGATTTGTTATATATAAATTCAAGCATTGCGTGTTGAGGTAACCGAAAATATAACCTGCAACTACACGACAGATTTATAAGTGAATGAATAAACAGCATTAAACCAGTTTCTTAACCAATTCCCTCATAAAGACGATCTCTGACGCCCCTGCAGCAGGCGGCTTTATGAAAACAATGTGATAAAAGAAGAAATTGCTCAAAACGAGCAATTTCTGCTTTTGCCACAATATTTTCCACTTTTTGTCATAGGTTATCCATTCAATTATAGAGATTTTCCATTTTTTGGGTTGAAGTCGTCTGCTGCCAATGCTTCCAATTTCGTCTGTATGAGGTAAGCGTGAATGTTAATAAAGGAATTATATGAAATTACGATTATAGACATTATATGGTAGATATACTCGAAAACATCTTCTATTTTTTGACAAAATATGTTCAAAGTCGTCTGCTGTGATATGTGTAACCGTTTTTTAGTTATGAGGTAAGGCTAAATCGAGGGGTTTGGCGTGAAACGGTTGTAACTAAAGACCTATTTTGAAAACCCTGGTTTAGGGGCAATTTTGATCCTTTTGTAAACAATGCACATTTTTAACTTTATTCAATAATTGTACTTTAATTTCCGTTCGTTCTCCATCTTGACTTAATCAGAAGCCTTATTTGGAGCATGGAGTTCGTTTCTTGGTACTAAAAATGTTTTAAGAGTTTTATAGTTTCGTACCCTTGTGTCTTTTTTGGGGAATGGCCTTTCCTACGTTGAGAGAACTTTTGGCCAGACCCTTTAGCCTCTTATATAATTGTTAAACTATGTACAAATATGTATGTTTGTAAATACTATATGTTATTTTGGTTATAAAATATGTTTATCCCTTTCCCTCGTATAGACGCTTTCTGACGCCTCTGTAGCAGACAGCTTTTTGAAAACAAATATGACAAAAGAAGAAAATTGCACAAAACGTACAATTTCTCCTTTTGCCACAATTTTCCACTTGTTGTCATAGTTTATCCATTCAATTGTAGAATTTTTCCATTTTTTGACAAAATATGTTCACAGTCGTCTGCTGCATAATTGTCGTATGAGGGAAAGGGTTTAATCCTTGTGTTTAAAACTATGGAGTTGTTCATGGATTTTACAAATCATGTCGCTTGACTCGAAACTATTCTGGAAAAGAGTGCGCATGTCTTAAATTGATTGATTGATTGATTGATTGGGATTTAACGCCGTTTTTAACAATTTCTCATTTATATCACGGCGGCCAGTTCACCTACTCATGCATTTCCTGGTTTTCTCACATCAGTACTCCACACAACAATCTTCCCAAGCAACTGGCTGCTTTTCCACATAGACTTAGCCCATTGGTGGAAGACGAATGACGCATGTCGCATTGACTTTTGTCAATCGTCGAAAAGAAAGTTGGCCGAGCCGGGATTCGAACTCGCAACCCCTGGATTGACAGCCCGCGTCGCTACCGACTGAGCTACCGGGGCTCGGCAGCGCATCTCTTTAAAAGGTGAAAGGTAAATCACAAATGAACATTTTTAGCTCACCTGAGCTTTGCTCAAGGTGAGTTATTGTGATCGCCTTTTGTCCGTCGTGCGTCGTGCGTCGTGCGTCGTCCGTCGTGCGTCAACTTCTTCTCCTCAGTAACCAGTGGGTCAATTTGGATGAAACTTCACAGAAAGCATCCTCTCAATGACCTCACCAGAATTCCTTCAAATTTTTGGGATCCATGCAAAATTCTGGTTTCCATGGCAACGAAACCGAAAAAACTTCAAAATTCTTCTTCTCCCAAATTGGTTGGCAGATTTTCAAATAATTTTGTAGAAATGTTCCTTGGATGACCCTCTATCAGATTCCTTCAAGCCGTGTTGAGTGGTCGAAAAACATGGCCGCCAGGGGGGGCGGGGCTATTTTGCCTTATATGGCTATAGTGAAAACTTAAAAAATCTTCTCCTCCTAAAGTGTATGGCCGATTTTCAAATAATTTTGTAGAAATGTTCCTTGGATGACCCTCTATAAGATTCCTTCAAGCCATGTTGATTGGTCGAAAAACATGGCCGCCAGGGGGGGGCGGGGCTATTTTGCTTTATATGGCTATAGTGCAAACTTAAAAAATCTTCTCCTCCAAAAGGGTCAGGCCGATTTTCAAATAATTTTGTAGAAATGTTCCTTGGGTGATCCTCTATCAGATTCCTTCAAGCCATGTTGATTGGTCAAAAAACATGGCCGCCAGGGGGCAGGGCTATTTTGCTTTATATGGCTATAGTGAAAACTTAAAAAATCTTCTCCTCCAAAAGGGTCAAGCCGATTTTCAAATAATTTTGTAGAAATGTTCCTTGGGTGACCCTCTATCAGATTCCTTCAAGCAATGTTGATTGGTCGAAAAACATGGCCGCCAGGGGGCGGGGGCTATTTTGCCTTATATGGCCAAAGTGAAAACTTAAAAAATCTACAACATCTTCTCCTCAGTAACCAGTGGGTCAATTGGGATGAAACTTCACAGAAAGCATCCTCTTAATGACCTCACCAGAAATCCTTCAAATTTTAGGGATCCATGCAGAATTCTGGTTTACACGACAATAACGAAGACCCCGGGGCTATTTTGCCTTATATGGCTATAGTGCAAACTTAAAAAATCTTCTTCTCCAAAAGTGTCGGCCCGATTTTCAAATAATTTTGTAGAAATGTTCCTTGGATGACCCACTTTCAGATTCCTTCAAGCCATGTTGATTGGTCAAAAAACATGGCTGCCAGTAGGCAGGGCTATTTTGCATTATATGGCTATAGTGAAAACTTAAAAAATCTTCTCCTCCAAAAGTATATGGCCGATTTTCAAATAATTTTGTAGAAATTTCCTAGGGTGACCCTCTATCAGATTCCTTCAAGCCAAGTTGATTGGTCGGAAACTATGGCTGCCAGGGGGCGAGGCTTATATAGCTAAAGTGAAAAAAAAATAAAAAATCAGGTGAGCGATTCAAGGGCCATCATGGCCCTCTTGTTTATTATATCGTTCTGTTTTAGCACCGGTGAGACTTTGGTCTATTCACTTTAATTATGAAACGCGGAAGAAGACTTTTTTGCCACAATGTATTAAAAAATGTCATCTGCAAGTGCGTCGAAATGCGTCTTTATGAGGTTTACGAAAAGCTATAATTTCAATAAACATTTGCTTACAAACGGCTGAATCTTGCACTGCAATACATCATTTTAGAAACCAGACAAATCGTAATAAACTAATTCAACGTTATAAATGATTTTCTATGACGTTGAAACATGACGTCATTCTTTCTGTATATTTACGTCACGTCATTGCCATCACGACCAAACAACTCATAAGAGACGTTACAGTTAAACTATTTTGTTCCTGGAAAAGGTAACCATTTGGTAAGTCCGGAGTTCGAACACAGTCGATATCCGGGACCGCCTCGCCATGGAGGCTGATGAGACGGAGGAGTCGCAATGGCTCGACTTCCGGAAAGAAACATTGTGCTTCGGACTGAGGTGTCCGGTGTGTCTGGACTACTTCGAAAAGCCACACACCCTCGGTTGTGGTCATTCCTTCTGTCTACGGTAAGTGAAAGGGGGGACATTTTATGCTCATCGTTAATAGAGTTAACTCACTCCCACTTGTAGATGCGGTTTTGACGCAAACAAAGCTTTAAAACAGAATGGTGAAATTACTCCTCATGAATGTTGTGCACTGAATAATGTATTCATAAGTCCACGGTCAATTAATTTTCACAATACGCTGTAAATCACAACACACGTGGAAAGTCAATGTAAGGGGAATTCCTGTCCTAATTCCTAATCGTCTTCACCAATATTGCTAAGAGTGGCGAGTCGATTTTGAGAATGTGTTACAATTTGCCATAATTTTTTCCAAATCCGTCTACAAATGGGAAAGGGCTTATAAAGACATCGAAAATGCACGCACGTATTCATTCCGTAAATTAATTAAAATCATTTGTAACTAGGCCTACATCATAATATTATGGCAAATTGTAACACATTCTCATAATGAGAAATTTCTTCTGTTGCCACAATATTTTCAACTCTTTTTAATAATATATAGGAGCCGTTCCACGACAAAACCAACATTATTGACTCTGCGTAATGTATCGATCCAGATCAGCCTGCGCAGTCCGCGCAGGCTAATCCGGACCGACACATTCCGTCTCATAATAATAGAGGTAAAGAGTAATGATTCCTGAAACAGAAAATCCACAGGAGGCAAAAAGTATCTATCCGGGTAAGCCTGCGCGGTATGCTTAGGCTGATCCGTGTCGATACATTACGCAAAGTCAATAATGTTGGTTTTCTCGTGGAGTGGCTCATATTTATTCATAGAGTTTTTCCATAACTTTGCCTAAATGTTTTCAAAATCGTCTGCTGCATATTTGTTGTATGTGGGAAGGGGTTATTGAGCTGTACTGGAGCCGTTCAAAACTAACTTTATGGCGAGCATTCAGTCGACTGACTCGCTGGTCTCAGTATTTATATGGACCAGTAGTGCCGGTAACCTACCCAGGAAATGCCGTAATATAATAGACGATTTTTAAAGCGACCGAAAACACCATACAAATAAATAAACACTACTCTATTATGTACGCAGATGCCTACGCATCCTTGCCAATATGGCGAGGACTTCAACAAGCTGGACGCCGTTAGACCGCCTTCGATTTCGCTGTCCAGCCTGCCGGGAAATGACGATTGCCAGACCCCTGTTACGGAGACGAGCGTCTGTTACGATTGCTCTGCAAGACATCGTGGGTGCTTGGTTTAGTTCACCGTACTCCGTGAGTCATAAACTTCACGAAACTTAAACCCTTTACCATATACAACAAAGATGCAGCAGCAGACGACTTTCAAAACAACTTGGAAAACATATGGAAAAAAATCCCTATCATAATAGGTTGAACTAGTGAATAGAGTTGAAAGCATTGTGGCGAAATGATAGATTGGTAATTCTGAACAATTTATCATATTGTCATTTTGTCATATTGTTTTATTTGTGTCCAAATACGTCGGTACATGGGAACGGTTTTTACAAAACAGATAAGTTTCTTAATTTGCATAGATTTGGTCCTCGCAATTGTCAAACTCCCCTTTTCTCCTGCTGCCAAAGATTTCAGTGTTTTCACGGACGAATTGTTGATAAATATTTGCAGCACGGAAAAGGTTTCTCAGGATCGCACAATCAATTTAAAAAACCCATGTTTGCATACTGTCAAATCTTTCGTTGTTGTTGTCGCTCAAAAAATACTCCATATCCCTTTTTCTCCTTTTCATAGACGAATGGTCTCCGCAATCATATCCCCTTGTCTCCTGCTGCCATAGATTTTCCAGTGTTTTCGTAAACGAATTGTTTATCACGGAGAAGGGGTCATCGAGATTTTCGCTCACCCACATTACATATTTCAGTGTTTTTATAGACGAATGGTTGATACGTTTTGCAGCATGGAAAAGAGGTTCTCGTGATTAGCACGCAATCAAATTGCATATCCTCTTTTTTCCTGCTGCAAAAGTTTTCAGTGTTTTCCTAAACGAATGGTTGAAATTTACCCAGGAAATGCAGTGACACAACTAAAACACGGGTAAAAGCGGCGTTAAAATCAATCAATATTAAAGAAATAAATGCTAGTATTTACAATTTATTCCCTTTTCCACTTTCACATTGAATATTCGAAAGCCACTTGAACTTACTGAATTACTGTCAAAATTGTAGTGCAGCTTATTCCAGCTTTTATTTGTATTATTTTACAGTTTTGAGGTAAATCTTTTCAACGATAAAAGGTTTTCTACATGTAAAACGCTTAACAGCTTTGACAATGGTTTATTTAAATTGAAACAAAGGAGGAATTTATTTAGAAAAGTTTTGCAGCACGGAAAAGGGGGTTCTCATTATTGTCGCGTAACCAAAATTAACTATCCCCTATACTCCTGCTGCTAAAGCATTCATTTGTTTATAGAAGAATAAGGCGTCCTCGTTATTGTCGCGTAACCAAAATTAACTATCCCCTATACTCCTGCTGCTAAAGTTTTCATTTGTTTATAGAAGAATAAGGGGTCTTCGTTATTGTCGCGTTACCATAATTAACTATCCCCTATTCTCCTGGTGCGAAAGTTTTCATTTGTTTATAGAAGAATAAGGGGTCTTCGTTATTGTCGCGTAACCAAAATTAACTATCCCCCATACGCCTGCTGCTAAAGTTTTCATTTGTTTATAGAAGAATAAGGGGTCTTCGTTATTGTCGCGTTACCATAATTAACTATCCCCTATTCTCCTGGTGCTAAAGTTTTCATTTGTTTATGGAAGAATAAGGGGTCTTCGTTATTGTCGTGTAACCAAAATTAACTATCCCCCATACTCCTGCTGCTAAAGTTTTCATTTGTTTATAGAAGAATAAGGGGTCTTCGTTATTGTCGCGTTACCATAATTAACTATCCCCTATTCTCCTGGTGCTAAAGTTTTCATTTGTTTATAGAAGAATAAGGGGTCTTCGTGATTGTCGCATAACCAAAATTAACTATCCCCCATACGCCTGCTGCTAAAGTTTTCATTTGTTTATAGAAGAATAAGGGGTCTTCGTTATTGTCGCGTTACCATAATTAACTATCCCCTATTCTCCTGGTGCTAAAGTTTTCATTTGTTTATGGAAGAATAAGGGGTCTTCGTTATTGTCGCGTAACCAAAATTAACTATCCCCCATACTCCTGCTGCTAAAGTTTTCATTTGTTTATAGAAGAATAAGGGGTCTTTGTTATTGTCCCGTAACCATAATTAACTATCCCCTATTCTCCTGGTGCTAAAGTTTTCATTTGTTTATGGAAGAATAAGGGGTCTTCGTTATTGTCGTGTAACTAAAATTAACTATCCCCTATTCTCCTGCTGCTAAAGTTTTCATTTGTTTATAGAAGAATAAGGGGTCTTCGTTATTGTCCCGTAACCATAATTAACTATCCCCTATTCTCCTGCTGCTAAAGCATTCATTTGTTTATAGAAGAATGGTTGATTTGTTTTGATGTACGGAGTTCAAGGAGTCTTCGTTATTGTCGCGCATTTAAACTCCACATTTTCGTCTGCAGTCAATTTATATGAATGCCGCGTCAATTTTGTACCATGGAGTGACGTAATCGAAAAGGGAGCAGCCAACATTATTATTGTTAAGAAAAACTCTGTAATATGTTAGAAAAAAAAAAACGTTTATGAATGAATAAATTGTATTAACTGACTTAAGAAACAACACGATACAAAAGACGTATGTCTTCTACCGTTCTTACAAAACTTTAGACACACTTAATTGTTATTTAATAACTGTTCCCCAGATTCCTAGTCTACGCTTTTTTTTATAGGTTTTAAAATTACATCGTATTTTTTGGTTATAATACTCCCTCCCGTCTTTGTTATCATACTTCTGCTAAACTGGAAGGAGAACAAACTTCCCGCTCTCCTTCCAAAGCTTGTGTCATACTTAACTTATAACTAGAGGCATTACACCTTAATATATGTTAATATTTAAGCACCTATGTGTGTGTTTTTTGTATCTAATTGATCTAGTTAGAGCAGATTTAAAACCGTTTATTGGTAAAGAATTAAGGAACTTCAGCTTGTATGACACATTAAAGTTGCAGTCAATGTTAAACAAACTGTAAACCAAATGGTTTCAGGATTAAACTTGACATTTCACGACTGAACTTCACATGCTGATTATCATATAGATTGCAGCATATAAAACGTCTATCCGTACGTCAAAATTGACCCTTTCTGCTCTTGGTAACCTTTTATTATAGGCCGCCTAAGGCTATGGTAGCCAGGTGAGCAATGTACGCACATCTTGGTCTTCTTGTTTACAATAAAGTAACATTTGGCCTTCTCGTTCGAAATATTTACATCCTGTCTGTTTACACTTTATTTAAATGTACTGAACTGCATCTGCTTCCTTAAAGCCATGCTTCAAAATCATGCGCGGCATCAAAATTCGTTTTTTTTTTTTAACTAGAATACTATAGAAATATAGAAAGGGGCTTCGTGGTTGTCGCACAACCGAACTTCACATTCCCTTTTCTTCTGCTGCCAAACGTGTTGGTGTTTTTAAATACGCATGGTTGAAAGATTTTGCAACATGAAAATGGAACCCTCCATATCCCCCTTCCACAACATACTTCGTTTGTGGGAAAGGGTTGAATGCCTGAATAGATTACTTCTTCCGAAACCGACATCATGAACCAGACACTTGGGGGTAGTTCAGATTACAGCACTACACCGAGCACTCTGGTCAGCGATAGTAAAAGGAAGTAATTTGATTGGTTGATTAGGCACCCGAACGTTCGTCGTGTTACGACATTTTTAATGCACTCGCTTTGTCAAACTATTGTGATGTGCCATGTATGTTTATTAAATGTTCTCAAAGGTCAGAAACAAGGTCAATGTTGTGGAATAATATCTATTCATATTTGTTATACAGGTCGGTAAGTTAGAATCGCTCACCTTGAGGTCAATGTCATGCCAAACCAACGACAGCCAAGAGGAGGGTACCGATGAGCACACAGGAGGACCGACATCGTTGGAAAATAATAGCGAGGAAGAATTATTAGATTCGCCCAATGATGAGGTTGAACAGTCAAATGAAGACGATGATAAGTCTAAAGAAGAGATAATCAGTCGTGAAGAGATTCGACAAGTTCTTGTTCATAGATTTCCTGTGAAGTCCAATAGTAAACAAGATTTAGAATCGGATATATTTTCAAATTTCAATAGAACGGAAAATCCACCGGAAACAAATGATGACGCAGTTTTATCTTCTGACGTCAACAATGAAACATCTTCAAGCGAAGAGGAATCGGATCCGGAACTAGTACCGTTGCTAGGACAACTACAACTAGTAGATGATCCGCCAATACGACATATCTTAGGAATCCGATCATTTGTAACAATTCTGAGGTTAATGTGTGTAGAATTGTTAGCACTGTTTAGGGGGATACGTAGCTCAAGGAAAAGAATGGCATTGACAGTTCTCTGGTTTGTCTACGCGGTATTAATGATATGTTTTTCCGGAGCGTTTATACCCTGGATGATACTGTACACGATACTTTATTTGTTTATCATGTATGCAGAAATGTCGAGACCGTTTATGGTTAGATACTGAATGATTATAGTAACGAACTATGCGGACGCACGTCTGTGTAAACTGTTGATGATCTGTGTAATGTAAAATGCCTTACTTGAGCCCTAAACTGCTAGTGCTCAAATGAAGTCCGTCAGATACATGATTCGTTTTAACACCACATCATACTGTTTTGTTTGGTAAATAATTTATATTCAGTTTGTATTATCGAAATAAAATTGTGGCAAATAATGGTCGGCAAATAATTACTTTTATGGTGTATCCTTTATGGCCCTGTTGCTTTTTGCTTTTATGATATTCCAAGACAGATTTTTGCATAATTTATAATTAATTACATTATATGATTAAAACTCTTTAATAATCGAATTTTCGACCACTTGGTCTTTATCAATATTAAATAAATTTCTGTTGTATTTATTTAATCTTGATCAAGACCAAGTGGTCGAAAACTTGATTATTAAAGAGTGCCAATCATATAAAGTGTTGTACTGACTTTCTTCCCTTTGGAAGACATAAGATACATAGTGTATAATTAATTAATTAAACTACACTTATGTATTGATGTTTTCATTGAGTTTAAACTTTTTTCTATTACATCGATTGCGAAACAAGCTTTAAGCTTATATTAATATCACGCTCGATGTCTGCTTCCTGGAGACCTAACCGGTACACGCGCCGTTTGTGTGGAGAAATCCCGAAGGCAGAACCCGCTCATCACGGGATTCCAACCCGGGTCCTTTGGTACGAGAGACCGACGCTCTACCACTGCACCACTATCTTCCACTGTTGTCATTGGAACCGTGCCTGACACTTTTATGGAATCTTATCAGATTTATTGGTGGTTGGAAGATTCATTGGAGACATGTGTTTGTTCTGCCATATGCATGCCATATGCATGCCATATGCATGCTCTAAAACTATAAAAAGAAAAACCTGTGCTCAGAATGTGTACTAAAGTATCTCATTGGTCAGAAGCATATTCGTTTTCCGAATTGACCAATCAGAGGCCGTTTTTGAAGCATGAACGTTTTTGGAGATTTAAAGTTTCGTTCCATTGTACTTAAAATATCGATAATTCCGAGCTTCGTACAAATCATTTTACCTTGTAATATATATTTTTCAATATTGACTGGAAAAAAGTGAAAATGACCTGGAAAAGAGTGATAATGGCCTAGAAAGAGCTTTACAAAAGGTATCACTCTGTTGTGGCAACAGTGAAGCTTTGCTCCGTTCACATCTTTGTTTCTGAAATGGGAAGAAAACAAATTAAGAGCAATTTCTCCTTTTGTCACAATGTATTAGTTTGAACTGATTTATTTTACATCGATTGTGAAACAAGCTTTCAGCCTATATTAATCACGCTGCTTGCAGGAGACTTTGCCAGTACTCGTGCCGTTTGTATGAAGATATCCCAAAGTCAGAAACCACTCAGCACGAGTATCGAACCCGGGACCTTTGATACGAGAGGCCGACGCTCTACCTTCCACAACGTATTAAAACGTCATCTGCTGCAGACGCATCAACAATTCAATATACATTTGTCACAAATTGCTAAATATTTAACTGCAATACATCACTTGAGTAACTTTACAAAACGGAATAAACTCATTTAACTCTTAAAAAATGACGTTAAAACATGACGTCATAATTTCTGTATATCTATATCACGTCATTGTCATAACGACCACCACGAAATCATAAGAGACGTTACAGTTATACCATTGTGTTCCTGGAAAAGATAACCATGTGGTAAGTTCGGAGTTTCGAACACAGTAAATATCCTGGACGGGTCTCGCCATGGATGCTGAAGAGACGGAGGAGTCGGAATGGCTCGAAACCCGGCTAGAATCATTGGGGTTCAGACTCAGTTGTCCGGTGTGTCTGGACTTCTTCGAAAAGCCCCATACCCTTGGGTGTGGTCATTCCTTCTGTTTACGGTAAGTGAAAGGGGACGTTTATGCTCAGCGTTAATACAGCTAATCCACTCCAACTGGTAGACGCGGTTTTTACGAATCATTCGCAAACAAAGTTTTAAAACAGAATGGCAAAATGTGAAATTACTCGTTATGAATGTTGTGCACTGAGTGATGTATTCATAAGTCCACGGTCAATTAATTTCACAATACGCTGTAAATCACAACAAACATGGAACGTCTATGTACAACAAATTCGTGTCTGTGTTCCTAATCGTCTTCATCAATATTGCGAGTGGCGAGTAGATTTTGCCATAATATTATGATGTACTTACAAATGATTTTTATTTCCTTTAAGGAATGAATACGTGCGTGCATTTTCGATGTCTTTATAAGCCCTTGCCTATTCGTTGATGCATTTTGAGGCATCTGCTGTAGACGGATATGGAAAACAAAATGGCAAATAGAAAAAAATTCATAATGAAAGATTTCTTCTGTTGCCAGAATATTTTGAACTCTATTAAATAAGAATATGTTCATTCAGAGTTTTTCCGTAACGTTGCCTAAATGTTTTCAAAGTCGTCCGCTGCAGATTTGTTGCATGTGGGTAGGGTTTTTTGAGCTGTACTGGAAGATTACTTTTTTCAAGTGTCGAGAAACGATCAATTTGAACTTCCATACTATCTAATATAGCTACACATTGTAAGTCAGAAGCCTCTTTAATGTCTCTTCGACTTTACAACAATCTAGATTAAGATCAAACTTCCTAGATTCGGGTCCTCATGATTGTTGAGCAGCCAAGCTGCATAACATCTTTTCTTCCTTCTTACGGGTGCGTTTCCTGTAGCCTAATGGGACTGTAGTAATGGCTTTCCCTTCTATCTTGGTATTCAGGGTTGTGGGGTTAGCATAACGACTGAGCAGCCTTTGATTGTATTTACCCTCGCCGTGCAGAATTACTTATTTAGCGAGCATTTCGACTGACTCGCTGATGGCAGTATTTATACGGACCAGTAGTGCCGGTAACTTACCCAGAAAATGCCGTGATATAACTGAACGATTGTTGAAAGCGGCGTAAAACACCATACAAATAAACAAACACATCTCTATTTTTAACACAGTTGTCTACGCACCCTTGCCAAGATGGCGAGGACTTCAACAAGCCGGACGCCGTTAGACCGCCTTCAATTTCGCTGTCCAGCCTGTCGGAAACTGACGATTTCCCGACCCCTGTTACGGAGACGAGCGTCTGTTACGATTGCTCTGCAAGACATCGTGGATGCTTGGTCTAGTTCACCGTACTCCGTGAGTGATAAACTTCATGAAACTTAAACCCTTTCCCATATACAACAAAGCTGTAACCTGTGTACATATGGAAAAATCACTATAATACTAAGTTGCACTAGTGAATATAGTTGAAAGTATTGTGGCGAAATGATAAATTGGTAATTTTAAGCAATTTCACCTTTTGTCATATTGTATTTAATTGCGTCAAAATGCGACAGATAAGTTTCTTAATTTGCAAAGGTAAGGGCATCGTCATTGTCGAGCAACCAAACTCCCATTTTCTCATGCTGCCAAAGTTGTCAGCGTTTTCATAGACGATTGATTGATTGATTGATTGATTGATTGAGGTTTAACGCCGTTTTTAACAATTTCTCAGTTATATCACGGCGGCCAGTTCACCTACTCATGCATTTCCTGGTTTTCTCACACCAGTACTCCACACAACAATCTTCCCAAGCAATTTCATAGACGAATGGTTAAAGAGTTTGTGCAGCACAGCACTACACAAGTTTTTTTTTAGAATGACGCGAAATCATATTTCCATATCCCCTTTTCTCATGCAGCATAAGTTTTCCTTAATTTGACAGACGACTGTTTAAACAGTTTTGCAACACGGAAAAGGGGTCCTCGTGATTATCGCCCAACAAAATTATAATTCATATTTTCTCATGCAGCAAATCATTTAGGTGTTATTATAGCCGATTTCACTATCACAACAAGAAAAAAAGGGTCCGCGTGTTTGTCGCGCAAGAAATACACCATATCCCCCTTTCTCCTGTTGCCACAGTTGTTGGTGTGGTTAATAAGTTTTGCAGCAAGGAAAATAATTCCTCTTATAACCATATTAGGTGAACGTTTTGTAGCACGGAACACTGATCTTCGAGATTGTCGCACAACCAATTCTCGAATTCCTCTTTTTCTCGGGCAGCGAATTATTTAAAAAGTAAGAGTTTCACAACACGAAAGAAAAGTCAATTTATTTGTCGCAATACTCCTTATTCTCTTATCTCCTGCTGCCACAGTTTTTTAAGTGTTTACATAGAAGAATGATTTTAATATTTTGTAGCATTGAAAATGGGTCCTCGATATTTTCGCGTAACCAAAATTCAATATCCCCCTTTGTCCTGTTGCCAAAGTGTTTGTATAGGCAAATGGTTGTTACATTTTTCAGCATGCAAAAGAATTCTTCGTGATTGTTGCGCAATCAAATTTTCATATCCCCCTTTCTCGTGCTGCCAAAGGGTTTGGTCTTTACATAGAAGAATGGTTAAAAGGTTTTAAAGCACGGAAAATTGGTCCTCGTCTTTGTCTCGCAACAAAATTGCATATCCCTTTTCTCCTTCTGCCAAAGTTTTCGGTGTATTCGTATAATCATGGTTGAAAAGTTTTGCAACACGGAAACGGGGTCCTCTTTATTGTCGCGTAACCAAACTCCACATTTTCTTATGCTCTCAAATTATTTGTTGTTTCATAGAATTATTGAAAAGTGTTTCAACACGTGAAAGAGGTCTTCCTTGTTGTCGCGCAACGGAACAACACTTTCCCTTATATTCTGCTGCCACAGTTTTTTGGTGTTTTTTATGGACGCATGGTTGAACATTTTTGCAACATTGAATGTGTGTGTGTGTGTGTGTGTGTGTGTGTGTGTGTGTGTGTGTGTGTGTGTGTGTGTGTGTGTGTGTGTGTGTGTGTGTGTGTGTGTGTGTTTGTGTGTGTGTGTGGGGGGGGGGGGGTTCGGATCACAGCAACACATCGAGAACACGGGCGAGGGGTAGTATCAGGCAGTACTTTGATTGGTTGATTCGTCTAACACGTACCCGAGTGTTCGGTGTGTTAAAACAATCGAATAATCTATTTTTGTCTAGATTTTGTAAGTTGCCATGTATCTTTATAAGTAACTCGTTTCAACCCTTATCCTGCTTTATACAAATGTATTCAACGTGTGCATGCCTTTCGATAAAAAAAAATCACGAAGAACCTTTACGAACACTGTGGAACAGTATCAGCCAGCCTGCACATCCATGCAATCTAATCCTGAACTATATTGCTACATATTCATTAGTTTGTTTCAAAGACTCCTCAATTAATGTGCAATAATAACAAGAATAAGTTGAAAACAGTGGTTTGTAATACTAATCGCAGGACTTAACTCGTTTTTTGTGTGAAATTATAATGTAAGTTATGTATAATCTATGAGCGTCGCTTCGCATAAAACAACCGTATGGTATCTGCAACCAGTGAATATCCAGATCAGTAACCGCATCCTAACAGTCTGATCATAGTAGGTTTAATAAAGTACATCTGTAAAGCAGTTATCATTTATTGTATTTACCCTCGCCGTGCAGAATTACTTATTTAGCGAGCATTTCGACTGACTCGCTGATGGCAGTATTTATACGGACCAGTAGTGCCGGTAACTTACCCAGAAAATGCCGTGACATAACTGAACGATTGTTGAAAGCGGCGTAAAACACCATACAAATAAACAAACACATCTCTATTTTTAACACAGTTGTCTACGCACCCTTGCCAAGATGGCGAGGACTTCAACAAGCCGGACGCCGTTAGACCGCCTTCAATTTCGCTGTCCAGCCTGTCGGAAACTGACGATTTCCCGACCCCTGTTACGGAGACGAGCGTCTGTTACGATTGCTCTGCAAGACATCGTGGATGCTTGGTCTAGTTCACCGTACTCCGTGAGTGATAAACTTCATGAAACTTAAACCCTTTCCCATATACAACAAAGCTGTAACCTGTGTACATATGGAAAAATCACTATAATACTAAGTTGCACTAGTGAATATAGTTGAAAGCATTGTGGCGAAATGATAAATTGGTAATTTTAAGCAATTTCACCTTTTGTCATATTGTATTTAATTGCGTCAAAATGCGACAGATAAGTTTCTTAATTTGCAAAGGTAAGGGCATCGTCATTGTCGAGCAACCAAACTCCCCTTTTCTCATGCTGCCAAAGTTGTCAGCGTTTTCATAGACGATTGATTGATTGATTGATTGATTGATTGAGGTTTAACGCCGTTTTTAACAATTTCTCAGTTATATCACGGCGGCCAGTTCACCTACTCATGCATTTCCTGGTTTTTTCACACCAGTACTCCACACAACAATCTTCCCAAGCAATTTCATAGACGAATGGTTAAAGAGTTTGTGCAGCACAGCACTACACAAGTTTTTTTTTAGAATGACGCGAAATCATATTTCCATATCCCCTTTTCTCATGCAGCATAAGTTTTCCTTAATTTGACAGACGACTGTTTAAACAGTTTTGCAACACGGAAAAGGGGTCCTCGTGATTATCGCCCAACAAAATTATAATTCATATTTTCTCATGCAGCAAATCATTTAGGTGTTATTATAGCCGATTTCACTATCACAACAAGAAAAAAAGGGTCCGCGTGTTTGTCGCGCAAGAAATACACCATATCCCCCTTTCTCCTGTTGCCACAGTTGTTGGTGTGGTTAATAAGTTTTGCAGCAAGGAAAATAATTCCTCTTATAACCATATTAGGTGAACGTTTTGTAGCACGGAACACTGATCTTCGAGATTGTCGCACAACCAATTCTCGAATTCCTCTTTTTCTCGGGCAGCGAATTATTTAAAAAGTAAGAGTTTCACAACACGAAAGAAAAGTCAATTTATTTGTCGCAATACTCCTTATTCTCTTATCTCCTGCTGCCACAGTTTTTTAAGTGTTTACATAGAAGAATGATTTTAATATTTTGTAGCATTGAAAATGGGTCCTCGATATTTTCGCGTAACCAAAATTCAATATCCCCCTTTGTCCTGTTGCCAAAGTGTTTGTATAGGCAAATGGTTGTTACATTTTTCAGCATGCAAAAGAATTCTTCGTGATTGTTGCGCAATCAAATTTTCATATCCCCCTTTCTCGTGCTGCCAAAGGGTTTGGTCTTTACATAGAAGAATGGTTAAAAGGTTTTGCAGCACGGAAAATTGGTCCTCGTCTTTGTCTCGCAACAAAATTGCATATCCCTTTTCTCCTTCTGCCAAAGTTTTCGGTGTATTCGTATAATCATGGTTGAAAAGTTTTGCAACACGGAAACGGGGTCCTCTTTATTGTCGCGTAACCAAACTCCACATTTTCTTATGCTCTCAAATTATTTGTTGTTTCATAGAATTATTGAAAAGTGTTTCAACACGTGAAAGAGGTCTTCCTTGTTGTCGCGCAACGGAACAACACTTTCCCTTATATTCTGCTGCCACAGTTTTTTGGTGTTTTTTATGGACGCATGGTTGAACATTTTTGCAACATTGAATGTGTGTGTGTGTGTGTGTGTGTGTGTGTGTGTGTGTGTGTGTGTGTGTGTGTGTGTGTGTGTGTGTGTGTGTGTGTGTGTGTGTGTGTGTTTGTGTGTGTGTGTGGGGGGTTCGGATCACAGCAACACATCGAGAACACGGGCGAGGGGTAGTATCAGGCAGTACTTTGATTGGTTGATTCGTCTAACACGTACCCGAGTGTTCGGTGTGTTAAAACAATCGAATAATCTATTTTTGTCTAGATTTTGTAAGTTGCCATGTATCTTTATAAGTAACTCGTTTCAACCCTTATCCTGCTTTATACAAATGTATTCAACGTGTGCATGCCTTTCGATAAAAAAAAATCACGAAGAACCTTTACGAACACTGTGGAACAGTATCAGCCAGCCTGCACATCCATGCAATCTAATCCTGAACTATATTGCTACATATTCATTAGTTTGTTTCAAAGACTCCTCAATTAATGTGCAATAATAACAAGAATAAGTTGAAAACAGTGGTTTGTAATACTAATCGCAGGACTTAACTCGTTTTTTGTGTGAAATTATAATGTAAGTTATGTATAATCTATGAGCGTCGCTTCGCATAAAACAACCGTATGGTATCTGCAACCAGTGAATATCCAGATCAGTAACCGCATCCTAACAGTCTGATCATAGTAGGTTTAATAAAGTACATCTGTAAAGCAGTTATCATTTAAAGCTTTTTTTAATAAAAACGAGGGCATGTTTATTTTCACACGTGTAGTAATTACGCTAGGGTTGATTATCACAGAACAACGCACAAATATATAATCTCAAAGGCCAGAAACAAGGGCTTACAAGGCTAATGCTGTTGAATAATATATATTCTTACGTGTTGTACAGGTCGGTAAGTTAGAAGCGATCACATTGAGGTCAACGTCATGCCAAACAAACGACAGCCAAGAGGAGGGCAAAGATGAGCACAAAGGAGGACCGACATCGTTTGCAAATAATAGCGAAGAAGAAGCATTAGATTCACCCAATGATGACATTGGACGGTCAAATGAAGACGATGATAAGTCTAAAGAAAATATAACCAGTGGTGAAGAGATTCGACGAGTTCTGGTTCATAGATTTCCTGTGAAGTCCAATAGTACAAAACATTTAGAATCGGAAATATTTTCAAAATTCAATAGGACGGAAAATCCACCGGAAACAAATGACGACGCAGATTTATCTTCTGACGTCAGCAATGAAACAACTTCGAGCGAAGAGGAATCGGATCTGGAACTAGTACTGTTGCTATGAGACAGATAACTAGTAGACAATACGACATGTTTTAGGATTCAGACTATTTGTTACAATTCTAAGGTTAATGTGTGTAGAATTGTTAGCACTGTTTAGGGGGATACGTAGCTCAAGGAGCAGAATGGCATTGACAGTTTTCTGTTTTTTGGGTAGGGGCTTTTCGCCCCTATCCCATTCCTAGCCAGCTTTCGAAAAGTCGACTTACGGCTGCAACCATGCATTACTATTGAATTACTCCGCGGAAATCCGAGTTTTTATTGTTTATAACCAGCTTTAAAACTGATTTCTTTGGTTCATCCGAAAAACGAACAACAATCCGCTTGCATTAATTAATGAGACAAAATAGTTCGAATGATTGAAACACACTCTGACATATGATTGACCTCTATTTCAGTGTTGTTAGTTAATTTCAACATACACACGTCAACATGTACATGTAATCTAGTCCTAGATGTCAAATAAACTAGAAATGTAGTCTAAATAGGTGTTTGTCAATTAACCTTGTACTGGCCCTTTTCGTAGATTCAGCTAAACTGCAATTACATTATAAATACCATAACATGTTAACCCTTTCCTAAACACAGACGTGATTTGACGCATAGAACCAGTCTTCTGTAATCAATACCAGGGTTGGCAAAGTGTTGATCGCCCGGGTTTTCCCGGGCTGGGCAATATTCCCTGAGATGGGCAGTACTGGGCAATACTGGGTAATATATTGTTTAAGCTTTTTTTTAATAAAGAATAGTTAAGACATGCTATGATTACATTGTATTATTGCTAAATATATACAGTATAGATACAGAAACATTTAGAGCAACTAGTTCACCATTCAATTTCATCTTTTCCTCTCAACATTCTATAACAGAATACAAGTTTTGCACCTTTTTGTATGCCTAGTTTGTTTCTAAGTTTTGTTTGAATTAAACCAAAGTTGGAAAATATTCTCTCAATGGAAGCAGAACTTGCAGGCATGCCCATTAGTTTCCTGGGTAACTGACACAATAAGGGATTAAGTACAGTTAGTTTTGCTGCACTCTTCCACCAAACAGTTGGTGAAACATTCATTGTTGTAGACTCATTTGTTGTAGACTTTGGTAGGAATTTATCCTCACACATAAATTTCATTAAATCAGGAACAAGTTCTAGATTCTCCTCTTGAAACATTTCCTGTGCAGATGTTATCTGATTAGACTTAAGTGTTTACAGAAAGAACTATTCACAATTGCGCATGTGCATTCATGTACAAATAATGTATGATTTAGATTTTCTTGACCAATACTCACTCAGAGTAATACAGTATCTAATAAGGGCCTTAGGCAGAGACTTATACAACACTTTTTTATTGAAGTTTCAACTTTACAAAACAAGTAAAAACTACTAGTATTTCATATTGCCCAGTATTACCCAGTATTGCCCAGTAAAATCCAGTAAAACCCGGGTTTTCCCAGTATTGCCCACTGGGCTAGGCAATACTCATAAAACCCGGTGTTTTGCCAACCCTGATCAATACTTTATGTGTTGTCTCTGTCTGTAAAGCTTGGAGGCGTCATTCGGCGTCCGGCCGGCTGTCTGCATTAATGTGCATTCGTCCGTCCGTCATGGTTTGCATTTATTGGTTAAAACGTTGTTTCTGTTTGGCAGATTCATTTCGAAGTAGTCACACTTATACCGTGTGATCAGGAGAACGGCAAAATACTAGGTACACAACTCTGGTCTGCTTATTTAAGTAATCTCCATATTTCCTTATTTGGTTCAGCCATTTTCTCAATTAATTTCCATTTTATCCATTTAAAACTTAGTTTGTAGGTAGCTTATAGCCAACAGATGTGCAGTGCACCATTACCAACACTTTAGCTTGGTGTGTTTAGATATTGTATATTTTTTCTTTCCTGTTCTCACTTATTATATGACTTTCGCGTGCAACACATGCGTTCCGTGAAATGCTCTTGTTCGTTACTATAACCATATTAACTATGCCATATATTTTCAACTTACATATGCCCCTATACCATCAGCGCTTTCAGCGCTTTGATTCTACGAGGGGGATTAATTATATGCTTTTCCCCCAAGCTTTGTACCTTGTTCGGAGCGACTGACTATCTGTTCATCCATCCGGCCGTCTGTCCGTTACGGTTTGCATTAATGGGTCAACACTTTGTTTCTGTTTGGCAGATCCATTTCAAAGTCGTCACACTTATACATTGGGATGAGGAGACCGATGCAATATTTCGAACGCAAATCTGATCTGTTATTTTAGGTATAAACTCATTTTGTTCATATATTTCTTTGGTCATTGTCTCAAGATGTGTTCAATGAATCAATACAATACTTCGTGTATAGGAAACTAATAAGCTACAAATGTGCAGTGCACAAGAGACATAACTCTACCATGCTTTCGATTATCTTTCATTTATGAGCTTGATTCCAATATACATTGTGCATCTTTCGTTTTTTCTGAACTGGTCGCTTCTCAGTTTTTTGTCAATCTGTTGTCCTTCGTGATTTATTTTGTTTATACAAGATAAGGGTCAAACTTTGATAAATGAGGTATTGGTTATTGGCAGGCAATCTGTTATATTTCAAAAATATTTGGTTTGGTTTGTTAAAGGTCGATGTTTTATTGTTTTAACAATGTTTGTCCATATCAATTCAACTTACATATGCCCCTATACCACAGCGCTTTCAGCGCTTTTATTCTACGCGGGGATTAATTATATGTTTTTCCCGAGCGTTTATACCCTGGATGATACTGTACACGATAATTTATTTGTTAATCATGTATGCGGAAATGTCGAGACCGTTTATGGTTAGATACTGACTCATTATAGTAACGAACAATGCGCACGTCTGTGTAAGCTGTAGATGAGCTGTGTAATGTAAAATGTCTTCCTTACTTGAGAACCTAAACCCTAAACTGCTGGTGCTAAAATGAAGTCCGTCAGATACATGATTCATTTTAGCACCACATCATACTGTTTTGTTTGCTTAACAATTTAAATTCGGTTTGTATTATCGAAAGCAGCCAGTTGTTTGGGAAGATTGTTGTGTGGAGTACTGGTGTGAGAAAACCAGGAAATGCATGAGTAGGCGAACTGGCCGCCGTGATATAACTGAGAAATTGTTAAAAACGGCGTTAAATCCGAATCAATCAATCAATGTATTATCGAAATAAAATTGTGGCAGTTAAATATTCGGCAAAGAATTATTGTTATGGTGTATCGTTTACGTGCCGTTTGTGTGGAGATATCCCGGAGGCAGAACCCGCTCATCACGGGATTCGAATCAGGGTCCTTTGGTAAGAAAAGACGACGCTCTACCACTGCACCACTATCTTCCACTGTTTTCATTTGAACCGTGTCTGACTTTTATGGAATCTTATTATCAGATTTGTTGGTGGTGGGAAGATGCATTGGAGACATGTGTTTGCCATGCTATATGCATGCATGCCGTATGCATGCTCTAAAACTATAAAAATGAAATATACCTAGGCTCATAATTTGTACTTAAGTATCTCATTGGTCAGAGGCATGTTTGTTTTCCAAATTGACCAATCAGAATCCTTATTTGGAGCATGAAGTTCATTTCTTAATACTGACAACATTTATAGAGATTTAAAGTTTCGTTCCATTGTACTTTAAACTATCGATAGTTCCGAGCTTCGTACAAATCATGTTTCCTTTTGAACATATTGTAATTGAAATTTACTGGAAAGGAGTGAAAATTGTCTAGAAAGATCTCTGAATGAATGTATAGTGTTTTATGGCGCATCGACAGCTAAGGTCATTTAGCGCGCATTCAAATTAAGTAGTACATGAAATATTATTTAAAAATGAATATGTTAGATAGAACTATATAATGGAAAATGATGGAAGTAGAAATAAATAATGTTTTATGACTAAAATCTATGTAATGGGAATGAAATGTATGTTATATAAATAAGAGTATATATACATGTAGACACATAAAGATTATCACAGCTTATAGTAAAGTGCAATCTCCTTTAAGAAAGAAATTATAGCATGTATTGGGACAGTGTCGAATAGTGTTTTAAGACTATCAACACTGTAATAATTAGCACGAATTGGTGCAAAGTCAGTGCAATCAATTACAATGTGCTGAATGGTATAGCTTGCAGAGCAAGGTATACATTCAGGTGCATCATCCTTTGTAAAGAGCCAAGAATGTGTAAGTCTAGAGTGCCCAATTCGGCAACAAGCTATAATAACCGACGAATAGACCTGTAAATGGGGTTCCACTCACCAAGGATTGGTTTGACAGAATGAAGCTTGTTAAAAACATCAGCATCCCATTGGTTTGCCAAGAAGATTGGATATATTTAAAAATAGTATGTTTAAAATCAGAATGTGGAACCTTAAAATCTGAAATTGGTAAAGATAATGCGGACTTTGCATTTTCATCCGCTTTCTCGTTACCCGTAATACCTAAATGACTAGGCAACCAACAGAAAACAAATTTATTAAACTTCAACAGGGATGAAATTCGTTGAAGTAATCCGCAAACAAGAGGATCTTCAACCTTCTCATTGTAAAGGGCCTGTAAAGAAGAAAGTGAGTCAGAAAAAATAATAAAGCGGATCAGATGGGATTCTTCAGCTATGTCAAGTGCAAGATCAATAGCTTTCAACTCTGCAGAGAAAATAGAAGATTTATCATGAATGCGAGATTTCAAAATGGTATCACCACATACGGCGGCAGATGCAACAAAGTAATCAAATTTAGATCCGTCTGTGTAAATTGGCTTAAAGGCAAAGTAAAAATCTTTAATTGTCAGTTTCAGACTGTTTATGAACAGCGAGATCAAAACGAAATTCCGCAGTTTTAAATGTCCAAGGAGCTATATCTAGGACTTGATATTTTGCAATACACTCCATATCCACATGAAGATCTTCAAGAAATGGCTCTATGCGCATACCAAGGGGAGGTATTGCATTTTGTTTTTTAAGAAAAAGGGGCTTGAATTGAGGCTGAAAGACAGTTTCGTAAGTAGGGTTAGAAGGGTTGGATTTTAATTTCAGTACATACTGAAGGGCAAGTTTCTGTCTTCTAGAAGAGAGCGAAGGTTCATTAGCTTCAGCATAAAGACTGTTAACTGATCAAGTGTACTTCGTTGCCGACGAAAACTGCTTTGAACATTGACAAAAAGATTTTTTGATTCTAGGAAACATACAAGTCGGTCATTAACCATTCTTTCTAATGTTTTGCAGATACAGCTAGTTAATAGTTGCTAGGATTAGAGGTGTCTTTGCCCGGTTTTGGGATAGGTAAATCAATAGCCTCTCGCCAAGACTGAGGAAATTCACCAGACTGCCATACATCATTAAAAATATCCAATAAAACAAAAAGAGAAGTGAAGGGTAAATGTTTAAGAAATTGATAATGGATTTTGTCTTGGCCAGGAGAGGTATCATGAGCTTTCCTCAGGGCAGACCTGAGTTCTTTTAAGGAAAACAGTTTGTTATACCGCTCAAGATTTTTGGACTTAAAGTTAAGTTTTTTCTAATCCTCTCTGGTTTTAAACTTCTGGAATTTTTCAGAATAATTCTCAGAAGAAGATTTTTTTGCAAAAGTATCAGCTAGAGTATCTGCGATGTCAAGAGGGGTGTTGATGGCCTCATTATCAAGTGAAAGATGGTTAACGAATGAAGTACCTTTCCCATTAGTTTTTCGAATCATATCCCAAGTCTTTTTAGTCGAAGTGCGACTTGTAAGCCTTGAGACATATTCTTTCCAAGAAGTACGCTTACTGGCTTTGATTGTGCGTCTAGCTTTGGCACGAAAGATTCGAAAGCTATTCAGATTATCTGGCGACGGTCTCAGGTTAAATTTCCTGAGAGCTTCTTTTCTGTCATGAATAGCTTTCATGCACTCATCCGTAAACCAGGGTTTACAGCGTCGTTTTGGGTCTGTCGAGGTCTGAGGAATAGACTGTTTAGCTATGTCTATTAGTAAAGATGTAAAGAGTTGCGAAGGGTCATCACAGTCTGTAAATTTGTCATGAGTGATAGACTTCTCACAAAGCATTTGAAATTTATTCCAGTTAGCTTTGGAAAACTTCCATTTTCGTTCACGTTTAAGAACTGAAGGTTTATCTTCAGTGATAAAGATCGGAAAATGGTCGCTTCCACTAGAATCATCAGCAACCTTCCAAGAGAAATCTGTAAGTAATGCTGGACTGCACAAAGAGAGATCAATAGATGAGTAAGTGCCTGTTGCTGGATGTAGGTATGTTTTGATAGTTGGATCATTCATAAATGAGAGAGAGTTATTGGAGATGAAGTTTTCTATCTGTTGACCCTTGCGATTGGTATCATTACATCCCCAAGTGGTACTGTGCGCATTAAAATCTCCAGTCAAAATAAAAGGTGATGGTAATTGGGTTATGAGGTCATTCAAAGAGTTGTCATCAATATTCTTGCTAGGTGGAAGGTGTAAAGAAATCCTCACGGCAACAGCCTCAGAGGTGTATTCAGCTGTATATGTTTATGCGGTACGTTGTTGTTAATAACAATAGAAACTCCACCTTGGGCTTTATCTCCCTCAGTGTGGATTCTATTATAAATTGAGTGGTATTTCAATGAAATACCATCATCTTGTTTCAGGAAAGTTTCTTGAAGACAAAGAGCTACAGGTTTGTGCGAGTTTATTAAAAGTGAGAGTTCTTCGAAATTCGATATCGTGCATGTTAAAAATATAAAAAATAAGACAAAAATACATTTTGGATACTCTTTTGTCTAAGCCAAAGAAGTGGACCACGACTCAATGTTGGTGTTTCACTCATCCTTTGTGTCATGCCAAGTACCTTGCTCAGAATCAGAGGCATCTCGTTCGAGTGCCTCCTCTGTGTCCATCCCCTCAAATCCACCAAATATATTGGATGTAGGTATTTGAGGTAGATCGACCTCAACAAGGACTGACATTTCAGGGGTTGGGTCAGGATTTGACTTTGACGCCGAAGATTTAGTCGTTGGCTGCTTCACAGAAGAGCTTTGAGACTTAGGTTTTTAAGTAATAGCAGGTTTTGATGATGATTTTGCAGGTTCAACAGAAGATTTCTGTGAAGATGCAGTTGTAGTAGAGGTAGAAGATTTCTGTGAAGATGCAGTTGCATTAGAGGTAGTAGATTTTGCTTGGGTAGTTAAATTAGAATTCGGTTTTGATTTCTTTGAAGATGCAGATTGTTGAACAGGGGCAGAAGATGGTTTTGTGGTAGAGGTAGTAGATGGTTTTGCGGTAGGGGCAGAAGATGGTTTTTTCAATGGAAGAAGGAGTTTTATTTTGATTTTCTGATGTTGATGACCGAGTAGAGATAGTGGGTGATAATGCAGGACCCAAGCTCCTAAGCTCATACGCCATTTCTGGGAACTTCTCCAAGAGTTTCTTGATCAGAACCTCGCAGGTATGGCAGTTTGACTTTGAGGGCGGAGGCGAGGCAACATTTAAATAGCTTGAACTGCTATTGAGTTGAAGTTTGTCTTTCTTCCGTTGTTCCACAATTTTCCTGGCTTCCTAGAAGCTAATGCTTTGTGTGTACTTACTGGTAAGGATTTCCTTTTCATCTTTCTACACTTGGCAATCCCTGGAATATGTTGGATGAGCAAGCTTACAATTAAAACAGGAATGGACATTAGAGCAGTTGTTACAGTCATGTTCAGTGCCCACAAAGGCACACTTGGCACAAATGGGTGCATTTGTACACTTTGACACATGGTGACCAAACCGCTGACACTTGAAGCAGCGCAGGGGGTTGGGCACATACGTATCAACATTCACAAATTGGTAACCGATTTTTAATCTACTATGCAAAACTGGAGAGGAGAAAGTCAGGATATAAGTGATTGTGTCTACTTGTTGTCCATTTCTGTTAACACTGATTCTCTTGACATGAGAAACACCTTGAGGCTTAAGATTGGTCAGAATATGTTGAATTACAGTAAGAAAGTTCATTCCATCGGATAACTCCTTTGCATTGGTTCAAGGTTTTGTGAGGGTAGACCGTAACTTTAGTTGTATGAAACATTTTATATTTAAGGAGGTTGGTAGCTTGTTGCTTAGAAAAGCATTCAAACAAGGATTGTGCTATTTTTCAATTTCTTTACCGATTTCGGAGTGCCCAATATGCTAGAGATTTGCTTCTCAATAACAAAAGGGGATATGTTTGAGACAGGGGTAGAAGGATCTTCCGCCTCTATTACAACAAAACGAGCAAAGTGAAGAGGAGATTGAGATGAGTCAGTTTCAGAATCAGATTCTGAGAGGGGACGCTTGGCAGCTTTGTTTTGGAGTTGACATGTTAAAGTTAGAGTGTTCATCACAGATGATCCCCACCCACCTCGGAGCCCAACACGGGGACATGATCTGGGGAAACCCAACACAGATCATGCCAGGGATACATCAATGATATACTCAGAATGAAAGGGCTAGACAGGACAAATATATTCCCGTAGAACGTAATTCCAAGCTTCACTATCTTTGGGAGGTTACAAGTGTCAATCAAATACCTAAAAATCTTTCACCTGATTAGCCCATGAGCCACCGCCTTATTCGGCAGCTGAGAAAATAGGGTTGAGAAGAATTGTTTGAAAATGTAGAAAGAAATGCATGACAAGTAGGCGATGAAGATGAAAGGTGAAATGTAATGCCCAAGGGCAAGGCATGACCAGCTAATTGATCAGGACGGGCTCCCCTGACCTCCCGTTTAGCCCAACTCAAGGCCAAAGCAGTGTGTTGCAGTAACATAGTTTAAATTGCCTTACTCTGAAACTACTCAACCACCAGGTCCCTGTCATCAGGCGACACAGGTTGCAGCCCACGGCAAACGGACAGGCACAGCGTTGGGGTTCTACCAACTGTAGTGCGACAGCCGGGCTATTTCTAGCCCCCTGCCCAGCTGGGGGGTAGAAAGATCTCTGAAAGATCCCAAAAGGAGAAAGGTAAAACACAAATGAATATTTATTATCATATCATTCTGTTGTGGCACCGGCGAAGCTTTGCTCCGTTCACATCTTTGTGTTATGAAATGGGGAGAAAACAAGTTAAGAGCAATTTCTCCCTTTGTAACAATGTATTAGCTTGAACTGATTTATTTAACATCGATTGCGAAACAATCTTTCAGCTTATATTAATCACTATCGATGTCTGCTTGCTGGAGACTTAGCCAGTACTCGCGCCGTTTGTGTAAGAAGATCCCAAATCAGAAACCGCTCAGCACGGGACTCGAACCCGGGACTTTTGGTAAGAGAGACCGACGCTCTACCTTCCACAACGTATTAAAACGTCATCTGCTGCGAAGCATCGACAATTCAATATACATTTGTCACAAATTGCTAAATCTTTAACTGCAATACATCACTTGAGTAACTGTACAAAACGTAATAAACTCATTCAACGTAAAAAATGACGTTAAAATATGACGTCATTATAATGACGTCAATATGTCGTAAATTTACGTTACGTCATTGTCATAACGACCACCACGAAACTCATAAGAGACGTTACAGTTATACCATTGTGTTCCTGGAAAAGATAACCATGTGGTAAGTTCGGAGTTTCGAACACAGTCGATATCCTGGACGGGTCTCGCCATGGATGCTGAAGAGACGGAGGAGTCGGAATGGCTCGAAATCCGGCTAGAATCGTTGGGAATTGGACTCAGGTGTCCGGTGTGTCTGGACTACTTCGAAAAGCCCCACACCCTTGGGTGTGGTCATTCCTTCTGTTTACGGTAAGTGAAATGGGGACATTTATGCTCATCGTTTATACAGTTAACCCTCGCTTATGGTGGAAAGTCCTCTGGCAAGGCACATTTCCTAGCCTAATACTGGTATGTTTACACAGGGATCATTAATAAGTGAATTGTTGTCGTGATATTTAACCGAAATTATGTTGAAAACGGTGTTAAACCTTCCGACTTGTAGACGCATTTTGACGCGTCTTTAGCAAAAAACGTTTAAAAGAATAATGGCAAAAGTTAAAATTACTCATTAATAATGATTAATTGATTGATTGGGGTTTAACGCCGTTTTTAACAATTTCTCAGTTCATTAATAATGAATAAAGTGCAATGATTGAAGCATTCATGAGTCCACGGTTAACTATTTTTCACAATACGCTGTAAAACATATCACACGTGGAAAGTCTATATGTACAACGAATTCGAAGGAGTTCCTAATCATCTTCACCAATATTGCTAATAGTGGCGGGTCGATTTTGCCATAACATTATGGTGTACTTACAAATGATTTTAATTCATTTAAGGAATGAATACGTTCGTGCATTTGCTATATCTTAATAAGCCCTTTCCTATTTGTAGACGCATTCTGAGGCATCTTCTGTATAATCTTCTCCAGTATACAATTGGCTTTCCTTTCGTTCATGGGGCTCAGGGTTGTGGGGGTTAGCATTCCGACTGACTTGCTGCCCTGTGTTCCATAGTCGCAAAAAAAAACCTGTTTTGCGAAACCTATATAGGTTTTGTCGATATACCGTTCCATAGTCGGTTAATCTAACATGTTCTACCTGTTTTCCATTCATAAAACAGCCCTGTGTTCCATAGTCACACAAGCCTAGCACCGGTTTGTTTACCCAGGGATCATGAATAATTAAATTTAATTGCGCGCTAAATGACCTTAGCTGTCGATGCGCCATAAAACAATATACATTCATTCATTCATTCATAGTCACACAACTCAAAACTGTTTTGCAAAACCTATATAGGTTTCGTAAAAAAAGCGTGCATTTGTCGGTAAACCAAACCTTGTTCTACCGGTTTTCATTCATAAAACAGATAGGTTCCGTTCCGTTTGATAGACGTGTTTACGTTGTGTTTTCTAAGGAACGAACACACGGCATGTAGGTTTCGTTCCGTTTGATAGGCATAGCTCAAACTATTTATGTTGTGTTTACTATGGAACACACTGCAGGTGTCACTATTCGTACGGAACAGTAGTACCGGTAACTTACCCAGAAAATGCCGTGATATAACTGAACGATTGTTAAAAGCGGCGTAAAACACCATACAAATAAACAAACACATCTCTATTTTTAACACAGTTGTCTACGCACCCTTGCCAAGATGGCGAGGACTTCAACAAGCCTGACGCCGTTAGACCGCCTTCGATTTCGCTGTCCAACCTGCCGGAAAATTACATTTGCCCGACCCATATTACGGAGACGAGCGTCTGTTACGATTGCACTGCAAGACATCGTGGATGCTTGGTTTATTTCACCGTACTCCGTGAGTCATAAACTTCAAGAAACTTAAACCCTTTACCATATACATCAAAACTGCAGCAGATGAATTCGAAAAGAACTTGGGGGGAAAAAAACATATTGAAAAATCTCTATAATTTTATTTTTAACTAGTGAATATAGTTGAAAGCATTATGGCTAAATGAAAATTGCTGAATCTGAGTAAGTTCTCCTTTTGTCATATTGTTTTTGAATGCTTCAAAATGAATATGACATGCGAATGGTTTAAAAGAAATAATAAGCTACTTAATTCGCTTAGTTTTCGGACCTTGTGATTGTCGCGCAACTAAACTCCCATTTTATCCTGCTGCCAAAATGTTCAGTGTTTTCATAGGCGAATTCATGATTACTTTTGCAGCACGAAAAGAGGTTCTCGGGATTGTGGCGCAACCGAACTCCCCTTTTATCATGTAGTTCATAGAAGAATGGCTGAATTCTTCTGCAGCAGGGACAATGATTCCTCGATTTCTCCTGCTGCTAAGTTTGCATAGGTTGAAGTTATGCAGCACGAAAAAAAGTGGTCCTCGAGGTTGTCGCGCATCCTAATTGCATATATCTTTTTATGATGTTGCCAACAATTTAGATGCTTTCATAGATAAATAGTTGAAAGGTTTCGCACCACGAAAAAGGGGTCCTCGAGGTTATCGCGTATCGTCACTATCCCCCTTTCTCCTGCTGCCAAATGTTTTGTTGTTTTGACAGACGAATGCTTAAAATGTTTTGCAGCACGGAAAAGTGGTTCTCGTGTTTATCGCCCAACCAAATTTTGATTCCTCTGTTCTCCTACATCAAATGAGTAATGTGTTACCACAGCAGGACGCATATCCAACTATGAGAATCAACGGCTGTCAAAAAATCGACAACAAAAATTACATGGAATTATAGAGGAACTTTTTAGTTTTTTCTCTAAAACAATTTTATTTTGCAAAAATTTAAAAAGGCACTTATCAAGTTTTTTAGAAAAATATCTCCTGAATTTAAATATATTTCTTTATGCGTTGTATCTTAATAATATTTTGGTCCGTTTAAACTTTGAATACAGTCACCCAAATTTCCCTCTTAAGTATATATAAACCGTTAAGAAAACGGTATTTTCCCGTTAATTTTTACATGTTCTTCAGTTAATATCTTTTATTTAAAAATAGAAAAATAACAAGAGCGCCAAATGTCACAAAATACGCCCGTCCTAGTTTTTTTGAGACCAATAAAGTATAGTGATAATTGGTTGTACATTAGGCAAATTTAGAGAGCAGACACTGTTAGTACAGTTTTGGCCATTTCGAGGGACATAAGTGTGTAGTGACTAAGATAACGTGGTAAGTTATCGAACTTGTCCAAGATATTATGCCAATATACATTCTGACCAAATTTGGTGATGATTGGACAGAGGCTTCTAAAGTTATTGAGCTGACAAGACCAATTTTAGGTAATTTCTATAATTAAAGGGCAATAACTCTCGATTGACTTAAGCAATATGGCTAGTTATCGAACTTGTCCGAGATATTATGCCAATACACATTCTGACCAAATTTAGTGATAATTGGTCAAAGGCTTCTAAAGATATTAAGCTGAAAATCCCAATTTTAGGTAACTTCTTTTATAAAAGGGCAATAACTCTTGATTGACTAAAGCGATATTGCTAGTTATCGACTTGTCCGAGATATTATGCCAATACCCATTCTGACCAAATTTAGTGATGATTGAACAAAGGCTTCTAAAGTTATTGAGCTGACAAGACCAATTTTGGGTAATTTCTATAATTAAAGAGCGATAACTCTCAATTGACTGAAACGATATGGCTAGTTATCTAACTTGTTCGAGATATTATCCCAATACACATCTTGACCAAATTTAGTGATGATTGGACAAAGGCTTCTTAAGTTATTGAGCTGACAACATAATTGACGCCGCCCGCCCGCCCACCCTTACGCCGCAGGTAAAACTATAATACGATCCGGTTTTTTTTCAAAATGGGCGTATAAAAAGGCACTTACGGCATAATGTAGAAAATTCATTTACCTTTTATTTGACATATATTTTATTAAAATAAAGTAATGAAATGTTGGACCTTTTTAAAATTTTCTACAAGTACTACTAACTTTTCAACGTAATATTGCTAACGAAAGCTCCAGATGATTACCGAGCATTATCGGAATATTTATACTGGGACATATATTAATTGGTTTGTCGTCTGTGTATTGTGTCTAATTGTACACAGTCTATATTTTTCAACACGATTAAGAATTAATTATTTTTTTTAGAATTAAGAAATTACCGATAAAGTAGATATTACATCAGCGCCACAGGTCAGCTTTCTCGATTCCGATTCTGACGAATTACGTTTCCTGATAAACTAATTCAAAATAAATATGTCTCTGATTAATTATGTGACTTATGAGTGTTCGATTGGTAATAATAATCAAATCACTGAAGTATTGACGGCCTGTGGGCTGCAGGAAGGTTGAAGAAGTAGGGAAAATGTGAATAGAAATAACAATTGCAGCTTATGTTTATGTATTTATTCTTAAGAAATTGAAAGATCATATCAAAAGTAGTAAATATTATGAAACTGCAAATTTGAAAACAGGAGGACCTTGTTGGCACTATAGCGCTCAACTGAGTGCAAGAGCAATAATGCAACCTCTAGAGTGTTATCAAGACTTTCTTTCATTTTGCCTACTGACCATATTCGAACATGGACTAGATATCATCAATACAAACATTCTGACAAAGTTTCAAGCTGCTGAAGCAAACAATGCGGCCTTCAGAGTATTAACACTATTTCCCTTCAATTTGGCCTAGTGACCCAGGTCTTAACCCGGCATGACCCATATTCGAACTTGGCCTAGATATCATAAAGATAAACATTCTGACCAAATTTAAAAAAAATGTGACTTCTACAATTTGACAAGATGTTCCTTCAATTTGGCCTTGTGACCTAGTTTTTGAACAGACATGACCAATACTCAAACTTGGCCTACATATCATCAAGACAAACATTTGCACATGCTGAAATTGAAAATGCAGACTCCAGAGTGTAAACAAGATTTCACTACAATCTAGCCTAGTGACTTGGTTTCTATCCCAATATTCGAACTTGACTTAGATATCAATAAGACAAACACTCTTACGAGGATGCCGTTAATACCTCCAAATCGCTTGCTGGCACCTGCACAGCGCGATCGGGTCGCCCGGTTAAGGGCCTGATTTCTCTCCCTCGCTTGTGAGTTCTACCCCCTCCTTAAGTTCTCATACAGTTCTCCCTTTTTTTCTAGGGCATCTTGTAGTACTGTTACTTTTACAATTTTGTGATAATCTGTGTGTTAAATTGCTACCTTGGTGAAGAGCGCGACCGGATAATCTGATGAATGATGCGAAGAGCCGTCTTTCATAACCTGCGATCCACAATGGATGGTCGGCCAGACACCGCCCTGAACCGGTCTGTGTCTGCCCGATTTCCGGCTGGGCTCGGAGCGGCAAATTTTCGCCCGGCGCTCGCCCGATATGTGTGATACCCGGCCGGACATCGGCCAGGCATCAACCGGTTGATATGCGATCAGTTTGCGTTGAAGTTTTAAGTCCGAGTTTAAAGTAATTCGATGTCCGCGAGAAGTCCCGAAGGGTTTCGGCCGAAAATGCCTAGAAATACGCCGCAAACTACTCGCAAACCTATCGCAAGGTTATTGTGACTGGGGTTTAAGTGATACTAGGTAGGCTTTAATTCATAAATATGCTTTTGAAACAATATAAATCTGCAGCAGAAGAATTTTGGAAACATAAATGTTGATATCCATATCTCTATGTGCAGACATAAGGCACATTCTTGTAAGCATTTTCTTCGCCATTGATGATCTTCAGTCGGACTTCACGAGGCCAATAGTTGAAATTCTTTCTTCGAACTCGCAACTTGTCACCAAAAATGTGATCGCTTTTCCTACGGCCCCCGCTAAATCCGCCACTGCATTTGTCACTCAACATTCTTTTTTAAGCCGAGCCCCGGTAACTTGGAAAATATGTTGTGTGGTGTACTGGTGTGGGAAAACCAGGAAACGCATGAGTAAGTGAATTGGTCGCCGTGATATAAAAACATGTTGAAAACGGCGTTAACCCCTTATCAATCATAATCAAATGTTTACCATTATTTTTTTCGTCGCACGGTCCCTACGGGTCTCCCGGTAAATCCGTCACTGCATTTGCCTTGCGACTTCTTTGTACTTGTCCGTTTCACTTCGCGATTGTTAATAAGCTTCCATATTTGACCATATTTGACCTCTCGGCGAATTAATTTATAAAGCATTTGTTAAACTTATATTGGAGGGCAATGACCAGGGGCAATTTCAATTATTTTCAATTTTTAACAATTTGTTAAATGGAACTCGAATATTTACCAAGTATTACAACAAACAAAAGAAGGTACCAGAAACGGGATTTCAATTAATGGAATGTTAAAACGGCGGAGTGCAAGATGATCCGGACAGTTCTCGGAAATGCCCGAATGAATTTAGCTTTCCCTGACCTTAAACTCAAATTAAAAGAACTAGGAGTATCTACCTAATTGCGAAAAAAATAAAAATTCATTTCAAGAGCAGATATCAGTCAAATTAGTCAATAATTAGTACGGCTTAAACAGTGGTCATTGTGCCATATGGACTGAAAAGTTTCGCAACAAGTATAAAATAGGGTTTGGGTGTTTTCATAGACGAATGGTTGAAATGGTTTGCAGCAAGGAAAATTGCATTTCCCTACTCCTGCTGCTAAAGCATTCATTTGTTTATAGCAGAATGGTTGAAAAGTTTTGCAGCACCGAAACAGGGGTTCTCGTTCTTGTCGCTTACATAATCTTCACTATCCCCCATTCTCCTGCTGCTAAAGTTTTCATTTGTTTATAGAAGAATGGTTAAACTGTTTTGATACACGGAGTTCAAGCAGTCCTCGTTATTGTCGCGTAACTAAAATTCTCTAGCTGCTAAAGCGTTCATTTGTTTATAGTAGAATTGGTACATTGTTTTGCAGCACGGAGTCCTCGTTATTGTCGCGAATTTAATTTCCACATTTTCTTCTGAAGTCAATTTGTTGTTTACTAAAATAATTTTTGAAACTTTTTGCAACACAGGCATGGGGCTTCGTGGTTGTCGCACAACAAAACTTCACATTCCCTTTTCTTCTGCTGCCAAATGTGTCGATGTTTTATAAATACGCATGGTTGAAAGTTATTTTTAACATGGAAAATGAATCCTTCATACTCATCCTTCAACTGAGTCCTTCGTTTGTGGGAAAGGGTTAAATGCCTGAATTAATTGACTTCTTTCGAAACCGACATAACCAGACACTTGGGGGTTGTTCGGATTACAGCACTACACCGAGAAATCGGGCGAGCGGTAGTAAAAGGAAGTAATTTGATTGGTTGATTCGGCTAGCATGCGCCATAACGCTCGGTGTGTAAGGACATTTTCAATGCACTCCGTTTTAAATAACCTAATAGTATATATGCACATTTGTTATACAGGTCGGTAAGTTAGAATCGATCACGTTGAGATCTACGTCATGCCAAACCAAAGACAATCCGGAGGAGGGCACAGATGAGCTCACAGGAGGCCAGACATCGTTACAAAATAAAAGCGAGGAAGAGGCATTTGATTCGCTCAATGATGAAGTTAAACTGTCAAATGAAGACGATGATAAGTCTAAAGCAGAGATAATCAGTCGTGAAGAGATTCGACAAGTTCTGGTTTATAGATTTCCTGTGAAGTCCAATAGTAAACAAGATTTAGAATCGGATATATTTTCAAAATTCAATAGGACGGAAAATCCACCGGAAACAAATGATGACGTCAACAATGATACATCTTCGAGCGAACAGGAATTGGATCCGGAACCAGTACCGTTGCTAGAACAACTAGAACTAGATGAAGATCCGCCAATACGACATATTTTAGGAATCCGATCATTTGTAACAATTCTGAGGTTAATGTGTGTAGAATTGTTATCACTGTTTAGGCGGATACGTAGCTCAAGGAGAAGAATGGCATTGACAGTTTTCTGGTTTTTCTACGCGGGATTAACGATATGTTTTTCCCGAGCTTGTATACCCTGGATGATACTGAACACGATAATTTATTTTTTAACCATGTATGCAGAAATGTTGAACCGTTTATGGTTAGATACTGAATGATTATAGTAACGAACTATGCGCACGCACGTCTGTGTAAACTGTAGATGAGCTGTGTAATGTAAAATGTCTTCCTTACTTGAGCCCTAAACCCTAAACTGCTGGTGCTCAAATGAAGTCCGTCAGACACATGATTCGTTTTAGCACCACATCATACTGTTTTGTTTGCTATTATCAAAATAACATTGTGGCAATTAAATGTTCAGCAAAAAATTACTTTTATAGTGTATCTATTTTGGCCCTGTTACTATTCGCTTTCATGATGTTCCACGAAAGGTTTTTGCATAATATATAAATATACTACACATGTATATGTATTGTTGTTTTCATTTAGTTTAAACTTATTATCCCCTCGGCTAACGAAGTTTGCGAGTGGATATAGTAACGGGGCTGTCCGTTTGTTCGTTTGTGCGTCCGTGCGTCCGTAACAACCTTGTGACCATTCTACACTGAACATCCTTTGATCGATCTTAATCAAACTTGGTATACAGTTAGTATATAGCAAGTTCTAGAATCCTATTTATTTTCAATGTCTTAGGTTAAAGGTCAAGGTCAAACTTGGACTTTGACTATTTTCCCATATCAACAACCTTGTGACCATTCTACACTGAACATACTTCGTCCGATATTAACCAAACTTGGCATACAATTAGTATATGGCAAGGTCTAGAAGCCTATTTATTTTCAAGTCAAATTGGACTTTAACTATTTTCCCATATCAACAACCTTGTGACAACTCTACACTGAAGATCCATTGACCGATCTTAACCAAACGTTGTATACAGTTAGTATATGGCAAGGTCTAGAAGCCTATTTATTTTCAAGGTCAAAGGTTAAAGGTCAAGGTCAAAATGAGATTTGACTATTCCATACCAACAACCTTGTGACCACTCTACACTGAACATCGTTCTACCGATCATAATTAAACAACGTCATAGATTAAAGCTCAAGGTCAAAATTGGACTTTGACTATTTTCCCATATCAACAACCTTGTGACCACTCTACATTGATTGGCAGATCATAACCAACCATGCCATACAGATAGTATATGACAAGGTCTAGAAGCCTATTTACTTTCAAGGTCATAGGTTAAAGGTCAATGTCAAAATTGGACTGACCATTTTCCCATATCAACAACCTTGTGACCACTCTACACTGAACATCCTTCGACCAAACTTGGTATACAGTTAGTACATGGAAAGGTCTAGAACCTATTAATTTTCAAGGTCATATGTTAAAGGTCAAGGTCAGAATTAGACTTTCACTATTCCATATCAAAACCTTGTGACCACTCTACACTGAACATCCTTCGACCGATCTTAACCAACATTTGTATACAGTTAGTATATGGCAAGGTCTAGAAGCCTATTTATTTCCAAGGTCATAGGTTAAAGGTCAAGGTCAAAATTGGACTTCTACTTTTCCCCCATATCAACAACCTTATAACCACTCTACACTGGTCATCTCTTGGCAGATCATAACCAAACTTGCCATACATTTAGTATATGGTAAGATCTAGACGCCTATTGATTGTAAATGTCAACGGCCAAAGGCGGGTTCATTTGGCAAAGGCCAAAGGCGGAGACAAGGACAAATTACACTTAGTTCTGTGGTACATAACATTAATAACAATTTAATAAAGTCAAGGACAAATGACATTAGTTTTCTGGTACATACCATTAATATCCAAGTCATTGGCCATATTTTTAGCCATATTTTTGAATTGAATACCGAGGGGATGCATCCGCTTTGCGGTGCCCTTGTTTATTTTACATTGAGTGCGAAACAAGCTTTAAGCTTAAATCAATCACGCTCGATGTCTGCTTCCTGGAGACCTAACCGGTACACGGGCAGAACGCGCAATACGCGGGATTCGAACCAGGGTTCTTTGGTACGAGAGGCCGAAGCTCTACCAATGTACTGCTATCTTCCACTGTTTTCATTTGAACCGGGTCTGACTTTTATGGAATCTTATTATCAGATGTGTTGGTCGTGGGAAGATTCATTGGAGACATGTGTTTGTCATGCCATATGCATGCCACATGCATGCTCTTAAACTATAAAAAGAAATAAACCTCAGAATTTGTACTAACGTATCTCATTGGTCAGAAGCATATTCGTTTTCCGAATTGACCAATCAGAAGCCTTTTTTGGAGCATGAAGTTCATTTCTTAGTACTGAGAATGTTTTAGAGATTTAAAGTTTCGTTCCATTGTACTTAAAACTATCGATAGTTCCAAGCTTCGTACAAATCATGTTTCCTTTTGAACATATTGTAATTGAAATTTACTGAAAATGAGTGAAAATGGTCTAGAAAGATCTCTGAAAGATCACAAAAAGGAGAAAGATAAAACACAAATGAATATTTTTCTATCATATCATTCTGTTGTGGAACCGGCAAAGCTTTGCCCCGTTCACATCTTTGTGTTATGAAATGGGAGAAAACAAATTAAGAGCAACTTCTCCCTTTGTAACAATGTATTAGCTTGAACTGATTTATTTTACATCGATTGCGAAACAAGCTTTCAGCTTATATTAATCACTATCGATGTCTGCTTGCTGGACACTTAACCAGTACTCGCGCCGTTTGTGTAAGAAGATCCCAAAGTCAGAAACCGTTCAGCACGGGACTCGAACCCGGGACCTTTGGTACGAGAGACCGACGCTCTACCTTCCACAACGTATTAAAACGTCATGTGCTGCAGATACATCAACAATTCAATATACCTTTTTCACAAATTGCTAAATTTTTCACTGCAATACATCACTTGAGTAACTTTACAAAAGTAATAAACTCATTCAACGTTAAAAATGACGTTAAAATATGACGTCATTATTTCTGTAAATTTACGGTACGTCATTGTCATAACGACCACCACGAAACTCATAAGAGACGTTACAGTTATACCATTGTGTTCCTGGAAAAAATAACCATGTGGTAAGTTCGGAGTTTCGAACACAGTAAATATCCTGGACGGGTCTCGCCATGGATGCTGAAGAGACGGAGGAGTCGGAATGGCTCGAAACCCGGCTAGAATCGTTGGGGATTGGACTCAGGTGTTCGGTGTGTCTGGACTACTTCGAAAAGCCCCATACCCTTGGGTGTGGTCATTCCTTCTGTCTACGGTAAGTGAAAAGGGGACATTTATGCTCATCTTTTATACAGTTAACCCTCGCTTATGGTGGAAAGTCCTCTGGCAAGGCACATTTCCTAGCCTAATACTGGTATGTTTACACAGGGATCATGAATAAGTGAATTGTTGTCGTGATATTTAACCGTAATTATGTTGAAAACGGTTTTAAACCCGAATTTAACAAACCTTCCGACTTGTAAACGCGTTTTGATGCGTCTTTAGCAACAAACGTTTTAAAGAATAATGGCAAAAGTTAAAATTACTCATTAATAATGATTGATTGATTGATTGGGGGTTTAACGCCGTTTTTAACAATTTCTCAGTTCATTAATAATGAATAAAGTGCAATGGTTGAAGCATTCATGAGTCCTCGGTTAACTATTTTTCACAATACGCTGTAAAACATATCCGCACACGTGGAAAGTCTATGTACAACGAATTCGAAGGAGTTCCTAATCATCTTCACCAATATTGCTAAGAGTGGCGGGTCGATTTTGCCATAACATTATGATGTACTTACACATGATTTTAATCCATTTAAGGAATGAATACGTTCGTGCATTTGCTATATCTCAATAAGCCCTTTCCTATTTGTAGACGCATTCTGAGGCATCTTCTGTATAATCTGCTCCTATATACAATTGGCTTTCCTTTCGTTCATGGGGCTCAGGGTTGCTTACGACTGACTCGCTGGTGTCACTATTCGTCCGGAACAGTAGTGCCGGTAACTTACCCAGGAAATGCCGTGATATAACTGAACGATTGTTAAAAGCCGCGTAAAACACCATACAAATAAACAAACACATCTCTATTATTTACACAGTTGTCTACGCACCCTTGCCAAGATGGCGAGGACTTCAACAAGCCGGACGCCGTTAGACCGCCTTCAATTTCGCTGTCCAACCTGCCGGAAAATTACATTTGCCCGACCCATATTACGGAGACGAGCGTCTGTTACGATTGCACTGCAAGACATCGTGGATGATTGGTTTATTTCACCGTTCTCCGTGAGTCATAAATGTTAAGAAACTTAAACCCTTTACCATATTCATCAAAGCTGCAGCAGATGAATTCGAAAATAACTCGGGGGGAAAAACATATTGAAAAATCTCTATAATTTTATTTTTAACTAGTGAATATAGTTGAAAGCATTATGGCTAAATGAAAATTGCTGAATCTGAGTAAGTTCTCCTTTTGTCATATTGTTTTCGAATGCTTCAAAATGAATATGACATGCGAATGGTTTAATAGTTTCGGACCTCGTGATTTTCGCGCAACTAAACTCCCATTTTCTCCTGCTGCCAAAATGTTCAGTGTTTTCATAGGCGAATTCATGATTACTTTTGCAGCACGGAAAGAGGTTCTCGGGAATGTCGCGAATAGACAGATGGCTGAATTCTTTTGCAGCAGCGACAATGATTCCTCGATTTCTCTTGCTGCTATTTTTTCATAGAAGATTGGTTGAAGTTATGCAGCACGATAAAGTGGTCCTCGAGGTTGTCGCGCATCCTAATTGCGCATCCTAATTGCATATATCTTTGTATGATGTTGCCAACAGTTTAGATGCTTTAATAGATAAATGGTTGAAAGGTTTCGCAGCACGAAAAAGGGGTCCTCGAGGTTGTCGCGTAACCAAAATTCACTATCCCCCTTTCTCCTGCTGCCAAATGTTTCGTTGTTTTGACAGACGAATGCTTAAAATGTTTTGCAGCACGGAAAAGTGGTTCTCGTGTTTATCGCCCAACCAAATTTTGATTCCTCTGTTCTCCTACATCAAATGAGTAATGTGTTACCACAGCAGGACGCATATCCAACTATGAGAATATCCAACTATGAGAATCAACGGCTGTCAAAAAATCGATAACAAAAATTACATGGATTTATAGATGAACTTTTTAGTTTTTTCTCTAAATCAATTTTATTTTTCAAAAATTTAAAAAGGCACTTATCAAGTTTTTAAGAAAAATATCTCCTGAATTTAAATATATTTCTTTATGTGTTTTATCTCAATAATATTTTGGTCAGTTTAAACTTTGAATACAGTCACCCAAATTTCCCTCTTAATTACATATAAACCGTTAAGAAAACGGTGTTTTTCCGTTAATTTTTACATGTTCTTCAGTTAATATCTTTTATTTAAAGATATTCTACAAGTACTACTAACTTTTCAGCGTAAAATTGCTATCGAAAGCTCCCGATGATTACCGAGCATTATCGGAATATTTATACTGGGGCATATGTTAATTGGTTTGTCATCTATGTATTGTGTCTAATTGTACACAGTCTATATTTTCCAACACGATTCAACACGATTAAGATTTTTTTTTTTTTTAAATTAAGAAATTACCGATAAAGTAGATATTACATCAACGCCACAGGTCAGCTTTCTCGATTACGATTCCGACGAATTACGTTTCCTGATAAACTAATTCAAACTAAATATGTCTCTGATTAATTATGTGACTTATGAGTGTTCGATTGGTAATAATAATCAAATCACTGAAGTATTGACGGCCTGTGGGCTACAGGAAGGTTGGAGAAGTAGGGAAAATGTGAATAGAAATAACAATTGCAGCTTATGTTTATGTATTTATTCTTAAGAAATTGAAATAAAAAGTAATAAATATTATGAAACTGCAAATTTGAAAACAGCTTTCCCTGACCTTAAACTCAAATTAAAAGAACTAGGATTATCTACCTAATTGCGCAAAATATAAAAATGCATTGAACTGATTCAGTGCATGAAAGAAATGACTGGCAATAAGTAAATCAAAATAGGCATTCCAAGCAACCAATAAATAAGACTGTATAAGCATCTTAAGTAGTATGTTTATGCCTAGGTTTTTACCTTATTTAATTTGTATTTATATTAGTCTCATTTTTCCGAACTATTTTCAGATTTTGCGATAACTGGACTTTAACACATTTTCCCATATATTTACGCATTTACCAGCATCCTGCAGATCTATAAGGCATTTGCAAACCGTAATTTTATTGATGCATGTGCATCAGACGACTTTTGAAAACATTGTGCGCAAAGGAGAAATAAGTCTTATTTTGCGCAATGTATCCTGTTGCCGCAATGTTTTCAAATATATTCGATTATTATACTATAATTTAAAGAAATTTAATAATTATATTCGCCTATGTGTTTCCAAAGTCGTTTGTTGCAGAGTTGTTGTATATTGGAAAGGATTAATTAATAAACAGCACTTAAATAATTTCGATAAATTGATTAAAAAATATCGAAATCATAAAACCCGAATGTTATTACCCTATATATTACCAGTACAGACAATGAAGTATCCTGTGTATCTCTTTACTGCCCTCCGGCATCACTATCGATGTATAGTATACATACCGAATATTACGTAAATGTCCGTTAATTTCCGTTAATTAGCAGAATGATAACAAGAGCAGATATCAATCAAATTAGTCAATAATTAGTACGGCTTAAACAGTGGTCATTGTGCCATATGGACTGAAAAGTTTCGCAACAAGTATAAAATAGGGTTTGGGTGTTTTCATAGACGAATGGTTGAAATGGTTTGAAGCATGGAAAATAGTCTGGAGTTCCCTCCCCTCACTATCATACGATGTCGGGAACCAGACTACATTGAAAGCAGTTTTGCAGCACGAAAAGGGGTTCCTCGAGATTGCAGCGCATCCAAATTGCATGTATATCCCCCTAGCGGAGGCAAAGGCGTCCTCGTTATTGTCGCGTAACTAACATTCACCATCCCCCATACTCCTGCTGCTAAAGTTTTCATTTGTTTATAGAAGAATGAGGGGTCTTCGTTATTGTCGCGTAACCAAAATTAACTATACCCCATACTCCTGCTGCTAAAGTTTTCATTTGTTTTTAGAAGAATGGGTACATTGTTTTGCAGCACGGAGTTCAAGGCGTCCTCGTTATTGTCACGAATTTAATTTCCACATTTTCTTCTGAAGTCAATTTGTTGTTTACTAAAATAATTTTTGAAACAAAACTTCACATTCCCTTTTCTTCTGCTGCCAAATGTGTCGATGTTTTATAAATACGCATGGTTGAAAGGTATTTTTAACATGGAAAATGAATCCTTCATACTCATCCTTTAACAGAGTACTTCGTGTGTGGGAAAGGGTTAAATGCCTGAATAAATTGACTTTTTTCGAAACCGACATAACCAGACACTTGGGGGTTGTTCGGATTACAGCACTACACCGAGAACTCGGGCGAGCGGTAGTAAAAGGAAGTTATTTGATTGGTTGATTCGGCTAGCATGCACCATAACGTTCGGTGTGTTAGGACATTTTCAATGCACTCCGTTTTAAATATTCTAATAGTATATATTCAAATTTGTTATACAGGTCGGTAAGTTAGAATCGATCACGTTGAGATCTACGTCATGCCAAACCAACGACAGTCCGGAGGAGGGCACAGATGAGCTCAAAGGGAGCCAGACATCGTTACAAAATAAAAGCGAGGAAGAAGCATTAGATTCGCTCAATGATGAAGTTAAACTGTCAAATGAAGACGATGATAAGTCTAAAGAAGAGATAATCAGTCGTGAAGAGATTCGACAAGTTCTGGTGTATAGATTTCCTGTGAAGTCCAATAGTAAACAAGATTTAGAATCGGATATATTTTCAAAATTCAATAGGACGGAAAATCCACCGGAAACAAATGATGACGTCAACAATGATACATCTTCGAGCGAACAGGAATTGGATCCGGAACCAGTACCGTTGCTAGAACAACTAGAACTAGATGAAGATCCGCCAATACGACATATTTTAGGAATTCGATCATTTGTAACAATTCTGAGGTTAATGTGTGTAGAATTGTTAGCACTGTTTAGGCGGATACGTAGCTCAAGGAGAAGAATAGCATTGACAGTTTTCTGGTTTTTCTACGCGGGATTAACGATATGTTTTTCCCGAGCTTGTATACCCTGGATGATACTGAACACGATAATTTATTGTTTAACCATGTATGCAGAAATGTTGAACCGTTTATGGTTAGATACTGAATAATTATAGTAACGAGTTATGCGCACGTCTGTGTAAACTGTAGATGAGCCGTGTAATTTAAATGTCTTCCTTACTTGAGCCTTAAACCCAAAACTGTTGGTGCTCAAAGGAAGTCCCCGAGACACATGATTCGTTTTAGCACCACATAATACTGTTTTGTTTGCTATTTTCGAAATAAAATTGTCGCAATTAAATGTTCGGCAAATAATTACTTTTATAGTGTATCTATTTTGGCCCTGTTGCTATTCGCTTTCATGATGTTCCACGAAAGATTTTTGCATAATATATAATTATACTACACATACATATGTATTGTTGTTTTCATTTAGTTTAAACTTATTTATTTTACATCGAGTGCGTGCGAAACAAGCTTTAAGCTTAAATCAATCACGCTCGATGTCTGCTTCCTGGAGACTTAACCGGTACACAGGCAGAACGCGCATAACACGGGATTCGAACCCGGGTTCTTTGGTACGAGAGGCCGAAGCTCTACCAATGCACCACTATCTTCCACTGTTTTCATTTTAACCGGGTCTGACTTTTATGGAATCTTATTATCAGATTTGTTGGTCGTGGGAAGATTCATTGGAGACATGTGTTTGTCATGCCATATGCATGCCACATGCATGCTCTTAAACTATAAAAAGAAATAAACCTCAGAATTTGTACTAAAGTATCTAATTGGTCAGAACCATATTCGTTTTCCGAATTGACCAATCAGAAGCCTTTTTTGGAGCATGCAGTTCATTTCTTAGTACTGAGAATGTTTTAGAGATTTAAAGTTTCGTTCCATTGTACTTAAAACTATCGATAGTTCCAAGCTTCGTACAAATCATGTTTCCTTTTGAACATATTGTAATTGAAATTTACTGAAAAGGAGTGAAAATGGTCTAGAAAGATATCTGAAAGGTCACAAAAAGGAGAAAGATAAAACACAAATGAATATTTTTTATCATATCATTATGTTGTGGTACCGGCGAAGCTTTGCTCCGTTCACATCTTTGTGTTATGAAATGGGGAGAAAACAAATTAAGAGCAATTTCTCCCTTTGTAACAATGTATTAGTGTATAGGCTTAGCGTTATATGATTGTTTAAGGTATACTGTCCAAAATTAAAAAGGCTATGAGCACAAATCTCACTCCTCAGGCAGCACACTCCAAAACGCGGGCACTTTCATCACCAGTCGACCAAATTGATTCGAAAAAATCGAAGGCAACAGTTGACTTCTGTATAACTGAGGAATCGACAATGGCTGGACCCAATGTTACTGAAACTCCAACACAAACAGCAATGGCAATTACCCTTACAGAACAAAACATTTCAGAGATCACAAATGCCGTAAAAGCCTCCATGAAGCCCAGATAGGTGATATTGTCAGAATTATCGTGGACGGAGTCCTAGGAGGATTGAGTATGAAGATACACAAGCTCGAGGAGGAAAACAACATACTGCGGTGTAGAATCGTGTCACTCGAACTCACTGCCGACAAAGCGGAACAATACAGTCGTCACAACTGTATTCGGCCATCTGGACTACCGGAGTTGAAGGACGAGATCACGGACGATACAGTTATGGAAGTGGCAGCTGCTATCGGAGCCGATTTATCTATATATGAGGTAGACCGTACCCACCGTGTTGGTAAAAAATCGACTGAAACCACTAAAGCCAACGAAGAGAGACCAAGAGACATCATTGTCGAATTTGTAAGCTACATATCTCTTCAAAAACTTATGAAAAAGAAATCACTTTTGAAAACCAATGGGTATAGTGCCGTTTTCGTGAACGAAGACCTTACTTCTATTAGAAACAAGATCCTCTACCAAGCACGAATGTTACAAAGACAAGCACATCATCAATGTTTGGACAATGAATGGTATTATCATTATTAAAGACAAAACCTCCAACATACATCGAATTGAAAACCACTGCGGACTCACTGAGCTAATGGAATTGATTGGTGTCCAACCATGTACTTAGATTTCTTGAGTGGTATGCATCAGTTACTCCCGTTCTTGACACTTTACCCCATGTGAATTTTATACACTTTCCAATTGAAAACAAGTAATAATCAAAGCGCCAATGGCACTGTAGTGGCGATCGTATGGAAAATCCTGCAAAGTAACAAGCAGTATATCGGTGTAGGGCTTGCGATGACTCTGGTGCGGGTAAATTTGAGAATGTATCAACCCTGCATTTTTTGACAGTAGAATAATGTTAGTTTGCCAGAATGTTGTCTTGGTGATGTTTTAGTTACGTTCTGAAATTGGTCATGATGTGTTCAAAATTAGGCCATTTCAAAGTTATGAAAAATCTAGTTGGTATTCGATAGACTACCGTTTTAGCTCATTATAAATTAGCTATTTGTAATCTAAATTGTTCGGGTAATCACATGTTCATCACCATTTGGTGTTTGTTTCAATGGTGTACGATATTAAACAGGTCTGTTCAATTTAGTCACTTCACATTGCATGATTGAGGGTTGTCAGAGACATATAAACACAGTGTATTTATATGTCTCTGAGGTTGTTAAACTGCTTCGAATAATGTGAGTGCAAAAACAAACACAAAACATGCTCAACAAGCACAATTTCACTATTTGCCAAACGGTTCAATTTATAAAAATATAGGCATATATTATAATGCTCGATCTCCAAACTAAGTTAGGCTACACTTTCAGCATTGATTGCTAATTGACTCTAGAACGTGCAGACGTGTATACATAACGTGTGTCCACACTGACATCGTGTGTCCTTTAAACCTTTGTAAACCAGTCTTATCATCTAGACGCTTTCATATATTTAAACAATTACACAATAAAGCGTTTATAATATTGATATAGTCTCGCGAGCTATTTATAGAACCTTTTGGAATTTCCAGATTTGAGTATGATCAGAGTTATTTGCAAGGCAGATAGAACGCGATATGATATTTATTATCTGCCCAATCATAACGAAGATAGTATTTACTTATTTTAACTCTATGTAGATAATGTCTGGATAAAACTCAAATATTAGTAACAATCCGGTACTAAAGTAGCACTGACATAATTATTATTAATCACGTCTCTGCATCAATGATGGAACTATAACGGATGTGAGTAAATTAGTTTGCAGTAAGGAAAAAAAATATCAACCGATTGTTCAAAACCGACTATGTAAATATTTTTCGTTGTTGTTGTTTCTGTTAGCATTGTGGCGATTGTCAAACCAATCGCCACAAAAAGGACACCCTGATAGGCCTTATATTATAAACTATATTTTCATTGAGACCGAATTGAAAGTAATACGTGTTCTTTGGAACAGCTAGATCCATTTTGACTTAAACATAAGTCGTCTGCTTTTAATGCGTGACATGTCGTGCTATGGTTAGAATTAAAAAAAAAATCGTGCAATGTACATGTATGTACAATACAATGAGGAGTCTTAGTTGCCATCTCTATTCCGATTTTTATTTATTCGATGTTTCCGATGGTACCTTGAAACTTTACCGATTACAAAAATTGGGGGTAGGGGAAACCAAAATGGGTGTAGCTCAGTCAATATCCAACACAAAGTAACAAATTATAGCTTATATGAAAGGTATACGACCCTTCTATCTAATGAATTCAGATATGCAAAGTTTGATTCTCTAATTAGGTCACAGGAGGTCAAAAAGTCAATTTGTTTGGCCGTTGCTTAAAATCTAGCATATTTTTACATAAAACTTCTCTCTAATTTTCATAAAATGTGGTTTATAAAGATTATTATTGCATTATTGTGCACTTACATGCATATAGAAGATTATTAGATAACATGCATACTGGCTTGTTTCCGTTATATTGCGGTTTTCTTAATTTGTTCAATGTTTCCACTATCTGGGGGTAGGGGTAATGTAATGGCATGTAACTTTGTTAGTTTTTTAGGTAGCTTAATAGTTTTAGTCTCAAATTGAAGGAATTAGTTAGGAGCATCTAGCAAGTTGCTTAAACTGTTAATTAATAGAGTAATTAGATCATCAGAGGTCAAAGGTCACAGAAACTCACCCGTCGCCATCAATCGGTGAACAAATCCACGAGATGTTGTTTCGAATCATATCTGGTTGCAGTAAAGTATCAATCATTGGAAGTATAAAGTATTAAATAATGAACTGCCTTATTCATCGAGTCGGATGACGCAATTAGTAGTTCATCATCTTCCTCTACATCTTAGGTGAAGGTTTCTGTGTCTAATGCTTGTGAGATATCGTCTGTTATTTGTGCGCCCTTGAGCCATTGGAGTGCAAGATGACATTTCCCCTCCATGGTCTGTCGGATTCAGATCAGGCAAATGTTGGTCCGTTGCCTTCTTCCACATGTACGATACGTAGTTGGTTCTTCTGACCTTCTCTACAAGCACTGAACGTGAAGGCGGCAGTACACTGGAATCAGCACCTCTCAGCTTATCAAGTGGACTGGTCGTATTTGTTGGTGCGTACTTGTCACGAAAAATAGCAAAACATACTGCTGAAATACTATTGGTCTTTGGTTTCCCGTATAAATCACAGACAAATGCTTCGAAACCTGAAATGTTTGTTACAGTTGGGGAGTCTCCTAGTTCTGCAAATAGTGCAATGTAAGACTTCTCCATCAATTTCAGTGGTCGCACTTTTCCTTTCCGTACGAACGCCGCCGTGTAGTCACACCCGGTGAAAGAGTGTATGCCAGGGAGGGCAGAGCACATATCAGGACCAAGTTCCTTTGATAAACCGGTAACATCCACATAACGCCTAGCGTTATTGCCATCAACACCTGCATCCATCCACACGTTTGCCTTGATGTTGCCTGTCCCTAGATGATAGAGAAGTATGACTAGAACATCTGTGTCATTGCAGCGGATGACCACATCTGGCAAGTGAGCATGTTCTGCCACGTATGCAAGGTGCAAAAGCAAGTCTCGTATCTGCCTCCTCATGATTACAATCCAGCCCCTCAACACGATATCTGATTATGGAACCATTTTCGCTAACACAGAAGCAATAGCAGACCTTTTCTAATCCAATGATAATAGTTTTGTTACCCAGTATTTCCGCATATGTGTCTCTTTTCCACACTTCAGAGAGGAATTCAATGAAGGACGTCTTGAATACACTTGACCGTAGTAGTTTGTTGAAATCTTTTGGCCTTCTATAATCAGCACCGGTTACTCTCAAGTCGGATACTTCCCCTTTAGCCCGACATGCCCTTTCAATATCCTTGATGGAGCCCGTAGGATAGGTATCGCAGACGAAATGTATTTCACTTCTTGTCACTTTGCATAATCTCGTCAATATCACCTTAGCGATTGCACCACATGTCTCTGGACAGTTCACAAGAGCTTGGAGTAGAAACATTGCATCCTGCATGTAAACATGTCCAGGTGGAGGTGATATGGTTTCAGTGTAACGGTCTTCTAAATTGTGCATCAGTCTCGACTTGTCTATCTTGTTCATTGAACCGTCAATCTGTGCCAGTGTCAACGGTACATGTGTGAGAGGGTATTGAAACACCTTCTGTAAGTCCACTTTACTTGTAGTTGCCAGAATCACCAGTCTACCAAAAAGGTCCCTCGTTCCTTTAAGCTCGATAATATTTTTGTCCTTGGCCTTCAGCATTGTTTTAATCATGGTAGAAGCGAACGTCTTGCACTTCAGCTTTGATATCGGCTTTCCGAAGCGGATAGGGTCTGCCAAGCATTCATCTTTGAAAGCGCTGTAGCGTGATTCTCCTTGAGATAAACGAGTCAACTCACCATCCTTGATATCTTCAGACATCACTTGGCCTGTGGAAATGCAGTACAACTTCGTATCGGTTACATCTTCATCGAAAGGATTCATGGTCTCGTTAACACCAGCTATCAACTTCTGAAGATCTAAGTTGTCTCTTTCTACACGGGTCCGTCTTGTGTCCTTTTGTACATCCTCTTCCATTGCCAGTCCAACTTTTGTCAACAAGTGACCAACTATTGAACTTCGTACTGTCCTTGTGATCATCCATCGTTTCCTTGCAAATACTGACTGGTTGAACGCTGTAATTCCAGTGAGACGGGACGCCGCATCAGCGTTTACGGTTTGTTCGAGCGAAAGATCGACTGGGGTTCTTGAGAAACATTTATTAGTACGTCTAACTGAGAGTGCTCCATTCTAGAAATCTTCTCGTATGCCTGGATGGGTGTTGTCCATGTTGAGAAGGTTTAAGTGATATCGTGTCATCCACCTGGCATAGTTGGGTCTATTGGTAACAAAGAATACTGGACACATTCTTTCAAGCGTATGTATGAAGAGGTCAACTTCATTCGTTCTATATGACCTACTAAAAACTAAGTACAGTTCGATTAGTTCCACATACATTAGCCAAAATTGGGCTGTGCTCCCATGTGTACCTGATCCGGTCTTCTCACAGTAGTCATCGTAACTTCTAAGAAAGTCTTCATGATCAACTCTCTGCCCAATAGCTTCTATAACACTTGGCATGGGATTGTCATGTAACTCGCTTAGTGACTGCAACAGGGCATCCGGAATGGGACCTTGCTCCTGAAGAAAGCGATTAATGCAAGCAAAGTGCGAGTGCAAGCAATGATGGGTGGATGCGCTTACATCTATTATATTGTTTGCCAGAAATGAAACCATTTACAGACCCTCCAGCCAGAACACCCGTGTCTTCAAGTATGTGCGGACCACCAGACTCGGACAAAATATTGCCAATGGCACCGAAAAACGATAGCTCTATATGGAAAGGACCAAAACAGATGAAGACATTGACAAATTGTGGTCATTCTTCGTATTGAATCTGCATTGCTGGCTTTGCGACTGCCAAGTCATAATGCATAATTGCATATTTCTCATTGGACTCCTTAGCAACTTTTTGAGAGATACGAAGTGTCTCCACTACAACATCCAACCTTGTGGGTGGCAGGCATAGATTCTCCATGTAGCCGATGTTTTGCTTTGGTAGGTCATCAGTCGTCACGTACGAGTTCCACCCTGCCCACATGGGAGTGTCACTGTGTCCATATCGTGTCTCTTCGTTTTGCCTGGTGAAGACTTGAAGGAGCTAGTGCTGAATTTACGTCATAATCGAAGCCACCTTCGGCTTGTTTGGGGGTCTGTACGGATCAATGCTGGCTTCATCATCAATTGCCTCAAACATTCGTTTCTGGAACCTTCTTGGGACTTTCTCTAACGATGTTGCAGCGGACATGGTTACACGGTCTACATTACAATATGCAGTCTCCTCCACAATATTTTGGTAGCAAATGCCAACAGTATCATGTAATTAATAAGATAAATTATGACACTATTCAGGCCCTTTTAAAGATATATGTACACGAGAGCTATCCTAGCCTACGAATCGAGTTTCTGTGACCTTTGACCTCTTACGATCTAATTCCTCAATTAATTAAAAGTTTAAGTGACTTGCTAGATGCTTCCCACTAATACCTTCAATTTGAGACTTAAACTATCAAGTTACCATAAAAATATTTGCCTGATCTGAATCAGACAGACCATGGATGGGAAACGAGAGAATGTCATCTTGCACTCCAATGGTTAAAAAGCGCACAAATACTAGACGATATCTCACAAGCATTAGACACAGAAACCTTCACCAAAGATGTAGAGGAAGATGATGAACAACTAATTGCCTCATCCGACTCGGATTCTACTGATTCAGACTATGAGGATTAGTCTCAAACATACCCCAAAATGACTTCGAGCTTGATATGTGCTCTGCCCTCCCTGGCATACACTCTTTCACCGGGTATGACTACACGGCGGCGTTCGTACGGAAAGGAAAAGTGCGACCACTGAAATTGATGGAGAAGTCTTACATTGCACTATTTGCAGAACTAGGAGACTCCCCAACTGTAACAAACATTTCAGGTTTCGAAGCATTTGTCTGTGATTTATACGGGAAACCAAAGACCAATAGTATTTCAGCAGTACGTTTTGCTATTTTTCGTGACAAGTACGCACCAACAAATACGACCAGTCCACTTGATAAGCTGAGAGGTGCTGATTCCAGTGTACTGCCGCCTTCACGTTCAGTGCTTGTAGAGAAGGTCAGAAGAACCAACTACGTATCGTACATGTGGAAGAAGGCAACGGACCAATATTTGCCTGATCTGAATCCGACAGACCATGGAGGGGAAATGAGAGAATGTCATCTTGCACTCCAATGGCTCAAGGGCGCACAAATAACAGACGATATCTCACAAGCATTAGACACAGAAACCTTCACCCAAGATGTAGAGGAAGTTGATGAACTACTAATTGCGTCATCCGACTCGGATTCTGCTGATTCAGACTATGAGGATTAGTCTCAAACATACCCCAAAATGACTTCGAGCTATAAAATGACTTGGACGTATGCAGATTAACGTTTTCATCATATGCCTATGAAGTATTGGCCAAGTTTCACAAATGTTGACCTCATTAATTCAATGAATAAGGCAGTTCGTTATTTAATACTTTATACTTCCAATGATTGATACTTTACTGCAACCAGATATGATTCGAAACAACATCTCGTGGATTTGTTCACCGATTGATGGCGACGGGTGAGTTTCTGTGACCTTTGACCTCTGATGATCTAATTACTCTATTAATTAACAGTTTAAGCAACTTGCTAGATGCTCCTAACTAATTCCTTCAATTTGAGACTAAAACTATTAAGCTACCTAAAAAACTAACAAAGTTACATGCCATTACATTACCCCTACCCCCAGATAGTGGAAACATTGAACAAATTAAGAAAACCGCAATATAACGGAAACAAGCCAGTATGCATGTTATCTAATAACCACTTGCTAAGTCTTAAGTTTTTAATCTTCTTTATTCATGTAAGCACATAATCATGCAATAACAATCTTTATAAACAATATTTTACGAAAATTAGAGAGAAATTTAATGTAAAAATATGCTAGATTTTAAGCAACGACCAAACAAATTGACATTTGGCCTCCTGTGACCTAATTAGACAATCAAATTTGCATATCTGAATTCATTAGATAGAGGAGTCGTATACCTTTCATATAAGCTATAATTTGTTACTTTGTGTTGGATATTGACTGAGCTACATCCAGTTTGGTTTCCCCTACCCCCAATTTTTGTAATCGGTAAAATTTCAAGGCACCATCGGAAACATCAAAATAAAACAAAATCGGAATAGAGATGGCGACTAAGACACCTAATTCCATAAACTACACATACTAGGGTATCCAAAATACCTTTTGGACCTTCTCGGTTAAATAAAACCCTGCTGTCTCTTGGACTACTATGTCTCAGATCGGAAAGTAGTGTACTTAATAGGTATAATTCCTCATATGGAGTCGAGATCAGTCAGTTTAAACAGCTTAAATAAACTGACATTAGTATCGTCGTCTGCTTTGTAATCAGCAGAGGGAACACATACGTTGAATCTTTCGAAAACACTTTTTGATTCAGGCAAACAATCATTTTCATAGTTACTACTTCCTTTGCCTTTGATTGTATGAAAACACATTTACAACTAATACATCGATCTAGCCTCAAAATATTAAAGATCTAGCATATGCTCTTGTAGGTGAATGTGTCTGTGTTTGCACGCACATTGATGCATGTTTGTAAATGCAGGTGCACATCTATAGGAGAAAATTGGTATATATGTGGGTACATACATGTTTGTTATAAGTATATGTATGTGAGTGTATATATGTGTATTTGTATGCAGATATGTGTATGTGGTATTTGCATGCTAAAAACAAAATTCGTTTTGACAAATTACCTTGAATTTAACAAGAAATCAAATCGCATTATATGTTCGTTTAAACTAACCAATTTCACCTTAAACCTCTCTGATAATGAGTCTTTCCTACATAAACTTTTCACTGAAGAGACTTTTCTGTTTCCTTACGATATTTCTATTTATCTTGTTTTGTCTTAATTTAAATTTCATATCAGCTGGACAGTTGGGTCGGGGGACACTGGTTATCACATTATCTGCATTAAAATACCTGCGCCCCATTTTCAATTTTTTTTTTTTGATCCGCCGTAGGTAATATGTTGCATCTTGGCGCGCAGCCATTGGTATTTTCTATACCAAATTACAGGGCTACTACATCAGGTGTCTCATAAATCCCTTTACAGAGTTATTTGTACTTTTACTGTTATTGCTAAAAGCATTACCATCATTTAAAACCAATTTGATATCGTTATTAATATGCATAGCGATCATACTGCCTCTCTCAGGCGATATAGAGACGAATCCAGGTCCCAATTCGGAACAAACTCCTAATATCAATAATCGTATATCTATTATGCACCTGAATATACGTAGTATCCGTAATAAGATTACCTATGTAACTGATCACTTTGCTGATTTTGATATTATCTGCTTCACTGAATCGCACTTAGACGCAAAAGTACCAGACACATATCTACTCATCGATACGCATGAAAGCTCGTTATATAGACGGGATCATTCATGTCATTCTGGTGGTAATGTTATCTATATATCTGACAAACTCTTTTCTAAAAGGAGGTATGACCTGGAATAAGAATATATTCAATCTATTTGGGTTGAGATCAAGTAGCGATCATCAGTTGTTCTTCTTTGTTCTATTTATCGACCACCAGGTACACCGGTTCACTTTTGGGAAACATTTAATATTGGATTGGAGAGGGCACTTGAGTCGTGCACAAATGTTATAATTGTTGGAGATCTAAACCAATATCTTTTGAATCCCAACGAATTTCATCTTAATCAAATAATGTCTCTTAATAATCTTAAAAACGTGATAACTAAACCAACTCGAATATCTGTGAATTGTACTTCGTTGTTAGATCCTATTCTAATTTACAATGATGTTCGATTTTCTCATTCTGTCACATTGGATGTAGACCAAACCATAAGGGACCACAAAGCTACTTTAATACTAATCACTTTTAATTATACGCCCGGTTCATGTTCAAAACGACGGGTTAGTTACTATAATCGAGCAGACTTTATTGAATTAAACAATTTGATAGAGAGTGAAAACTTGGATTTTATTGATAGGTTAAGTATAAATGACAGTTCGGACCGTTTTAGTAAAACTGTGTTAGAATTGATGGAACAGTGTATACCATCCAAAGAAGTTACAATTCGACCCAACGACAAGCCTTGGTATGACTCAACGATATGACGACTTAGTAGACAACGAGACAGACTAAAACGTAGTGCGACAAAACATGAGTAGGGTAGTTTTGGGGGGACAAAAATATCGGTTTTTACGAAATTTTGCTCTTTTTCGAAATTTGCTCTTTTAGAAGATGTATCGTTAATCATCCCTTATCTGATCTGGATGACAGGTCATTAAGCGTTTCAAAAGAAAAATGTGTCAGGTCACAAAGAATGTCAGGTCACAAAGAATGATAGTGTATGAGATACATTTAAGTTTGGCGCCGTTTCACCAAAAGGTGCGCGCGAGTTTTTAAAGACAATCCGTTATGAAGGTAAGAAGAAGAAGAGAAAGTCGCAATAGTTTATAAAATATACTACACCGAAGTAACCCTTATCAAAACACGTTGATAGCGTTTACAATTCAAAAGGGACAATTTTACCAAAATACGTTATTTTAAACCGGCTGTTTTTCCTTTAATTTCTTTTCAAATTTGACTTTTCTTGTTACCATATAAAAGTTCGATTTTTCTACTTTATTTCATACGCGAATAGTATGTAGCTATCTCGAAAAAATAAAAATATAGCTCGATAACGAAAAATGATCCTCGCATGAAATTTAAAGTATCTGTTCTTATATGTTAAAATACAACATTTTCAACTCTATTTCATACGACAATATCAGAGTCGTTATTGTTGAGTTTTAATCCTGTTACATTTGCGATAAACGATTAAAACATTGTGTCAAAAGGAGAATTTGCTCATTAAATGAATCAGAGAAAAAGTGTTGCTGTTTTGCCGCCAGTTTTACATGCGAACGTGACTTTTCAACTTCAAAAATGTTAAGTCATTGCCGCAATAGTTTATAAAATATACTACACCGAAGTAACCCTTATCAAAATACGTTGATAGCGTTTACAATTCAAAAGGGACAATTTTACCAAAATACGGTATTTTAAACCGGCTGCTTTTCCTTTAATTTCTTTTCAAATTTGACTTTTCTTGTTACCATATAAAAGTTCGATTTCTCTACTTTATTTCATACGCGAATAGTATGTAGCTATCTCGAAAAAATAAAAATATAGCTCGATAACGAAAAATGATCCTCGCATGAAATTTAAAGTATCTGTTCTTATATGTTTAAATACATCATTTTCATCTCTATTTCATACGACAATATCAGAGTTGTTATTAGTCGCCGGGCAGAAGCCCGCGACTTCTATTTTTAATAGCTTTTCGGAAATCACATGGGAGGGCGGCTTATTATTAGAAAGAAACAAATCTAGATGATTTGAACATATTACAATTGTGGTTGTTTACGAACACTAATAAATGACACATCTAAAATGAAATAAATATTCCGATTTTTTAATGTTTGCAGTTTTTTTTTATTTCACTCGCATATAAGTTTTTTGTCTTATTTACGAAGACAAAAGTGGTCTCTTCAAGACGTGAACCAACACCCCCTAATGCAGACTCTTATGTGTCATCATTGAGGTCAATTTCGGATTCTCCTTTTAATAGCAATTTTAACTTACTAAATGTTGTTTTCATGTTCAAAGAGATGTCTTGATTTGTGTAGAATTCATTTAATAATGTTAATCCATGAATATCTAAAGTAGGAACTGTTTCTAAGCTAAATATAGACCCTATTCTGTTGTGTAGTTTCGTGACCTTTATAATCGATTTTCGCGCATGCGCATTTCGATATGAAAAAGCGAGTGATATTATTTTATTTTAGACAAGTACAAGACGAATGTTTGACGCACAGCGTCAAAGAGAAGCCGCAATATTTCGTTGTACATGTAGAAATAAGAAAAAAAGAACATTTTTAAATCCACAAACAATAGAACAATTTAAACTGTAGACGGTAATGCTGATATATTTCTCCTTTTGAAGACTTTTGTTTTCTTCAAATTACCTCCCTTTAAAGCAATACCAGGATATTTACTTTGTGATTCGAATAAGATTGACAAACATTGAAATTATATGAATGAATACTTTTATTTAAATAAGTAACAACAGCAAAATTAAATTAAAGCCAGATAAATGTGTACACATTTCGTTAATTTGTTATAGATACCCTAATGTATAGATATGAATATAAACTTTATAGGCAAATGTTTTCATTTCAACGTTCCTAATGTTTGAATAGACTAAGGAAAGTCAAGAATACATAAATAAATCAATGCAGTCTTTTCCGGCGACATTGATGCCTTGCATCAACTTTCTCTTGTTGTTGAGTTTTAATCCTGTAACATTTGCGATAAACGATTAAAACATTATGTCAAAAGGAGAATTTGCTCATTAAATAAATCAGAGAAAAATTGTTGCTGTTTTGCCGCCAGTTTTGCATGTGAACGTGACTTTTCAACTTCAAAAATGTTTCGTTTAGAGTAAATATCAGCCCATGGGTATGCATGAGCTATCTTCTTAGACAATCCATGTGCTTTCACAGTGAGACAGTTTACCTGATGACAAATTGCATCTGCATCACAAAATATCGTAATATCGCCTCGTACGTGAGTTATCATCTCCATTTCATAAGTCCTTAAGATGAAAAAAAACCACACTTATTTTGTTTTCTTCAAATTACCTCCCTTTAAAGCAATACCAGGATATTTACTTTGTGATTCGAATAAGATTGACAAACATTGAAATTATATGAATGAATACTTTTATTTAAATAAGTAACAACAGCAAAATTAAATTAAAGCCAGATAAATGTGTACACATTTCGTTAATTTGTTATAGATACCCTAATGTATAGATATGAATATAAACTTTATAAGCAAATGTTTTCATTTCAACGTTCCTAACGTTTGAATAGACTAAGGAAAGTCAAGAATACATAAATAAATCAATGCAGTCTTTTCCGGCGACATTGATGCCTTGCATCAACTTTCTCTTGTTGTTGAGTTTTAATCCTGTAACATTTGCGATAAACGATTAAAACATTATGTCAAAAGGAGAATTTGCTCATTAAATGAATCAGAGAAAAATAGTTGCTGTTTTGCCACCAGTTTTGCATGTGAACGTGACTTTTCAACTTCAAAAATGTTTCGTTTAGAGTAAATATCAGCCCATGGGTATGCATGAGCTATCTTCTTAGACAATCCATGTGCTTTCACAGTGAGACAGTTTACCTGATGACAAATTGCATCTGCATCACAAAATATCGTAATATCGCCTCGTACGTGAGTTATCATCTCCATTTCATAAGTCCTTAAGATGAAAAAAAAAAAAAAAAAACACACTTATTTAATCCAGACGGTACCATCAGTTGAAATGTCTTACACAACATAAAAGAAGTGGCTTTATTATATTATTTGAAGAAACTGTCCAGAGATAGTAAAGAATGAAGAAAATAAGTGATTGTATATATAGTTTGGCGTTAAAAAAATAAAATATCATCAAAGATAAATGACTCGCATGTTTTGTTTTTTTGCTTACAATCATATAAATCACGCTGTTTTATAGAACGAATCTATGAAATTTATAACTGAATTCCTCTGTTAAAATGGGGTATAAACAGTATTGCGCCATATAAAACCCATCATGAAAATAGCGATGACGAAGCGCAGATGTGATCAAAACAACTTCATCCATCATTTGTAATGCGTCGAAACTGAGGAATCGTCACTTAATAATATAATTTAATAGACACAAAATATTTACTTTATCAAAAACGACTTGATACTTATAAAAAATGGCCTAAACAAATTGATCAGGATAAGTACTCACTGGCTGCAGCAGGACTTTTTATAAACTGGGAGGAGATTTATGCGAATGCTTCTCATGCGGTGTGAAAATATCGCAGTGGGAACCTACTGACGATGCTCTTACTGAACACATAAAATGGTATAAAACTGCTTTTTTTCCCCTTCAAATGACTGGATACGGTGTGAAACAACAAGACGAACAACAAAGGTCGCTTAAATTAACATCATACCTTGATCAATTGTGTGAACGAGAATTTAAATCACTTGGTAATGATGGATACACGATATGTTTCGTTACTGGACTCTTATTTCGACTTCATATATGCAGAGGAAATCAAAAGTGCCTTACACGACGTGTGCAGAAAAAATTGTGGTGGATGTACCATTAATAGTTTATCCCAACTCGATCACACGTGTTTATTAACGACGAAAGAACAATTACAATTTTATTGGGATTACATTATACAAGAAATAAACGAGGAGGGTGTTATAGAAAAGTGGTATGGGATGGTATATACGATGAATTCTATTCCGCTCGTAGTTGTGGATTTCTATAAATTGAAGCTCGAGTGCCGTGACTGGAGAGAGAATGGCATGAAAACAGAAAAATGGAAACATCGAATGATTAATATGACATTAACATTAATACATCTTGAAGAAAGATTCTCTTAAGTATTTTATATGTGCTGATTATATGAATGTATTTTTTTTTTCAAATATATGTATTTGCACTGTGTAAAAATAAAAACATGCCGTTTTTATATTATTATATATGGATTGCTATTGTATTTGGTATAAGGGTTTTAAAATAATAAAGAATAATATTTAAACTCAATACTAGTCTTTCTTACATAGATCCCCAAACAGAAAAATTAGCGTTGTTGTTGTTGTTTTGGTTTAGTTTAAAAGGGTACGCATATCAATACTTTCGCATACATATTGCAGACACGGAGAGCATAATTCAATTAGAAACGGCGTCTACAGCGCAAATTATAGGTATGCAAAACTATTCATATTTAATTGGAAAATGATCATGTATATGTTCTTCGTTTGAAAAAGAAAACCAAACCAAAACAACATCAACATTATAGTTTTTCTCTCTCTTTTGCCAGGACTGAGTAACTCTGGAAAGTCTCGATTTACGACACATTTAGGAAATTTCTCCTTTTGCTGCAACGTTTTTGAAAGTTGTCTGCTGTAGATGTGTTAAAAAAGCGTCTACATGTGAGAAAGGTTTAACCAGCTTACACATGATTTATATGCACTAACCTATACTTATCTCCTTTACCCTTTTCAGTCTATAGCATGATGGCTTAAGTCATCATTTTATTATTCGTGATTACTGGTCTCGTATTTCATGAACTTAAACTTAAACTTATTAGAATATAAAGGGAGTACGTTACCGTCCGCTTACTTTATCGAAAGATTTTCTTATTTGATATAACTTGATAAACCGGTTTCTTTAAACATGTGTCAGTCCACTATCCCGTACGCCACCAGGTCGATAGCATTGATCTTTTCCATGATCAGTCACATGATCAGTCACGCTTAAGACGAAGACATTCATTTTCATAACATCTCTTTCTTTAAAACTTATTGATCTATATGTTCTTCGTTTTGAAAAAGGAAACAAAAACAAAAACAACATCAACATTATAGTTTTTCTCCCTCTTTTGCCAGGTCCGAGTAACTCTGAAAAGTCTCGATTTACGACACATTTAGGACATTTCTCCTTTTGCTGCAACGTTTTTTGAAAGTTGTCTGCTGTAGATGTGTTAAAAAAGCGTCTACATGTGAGAAAGATTTAACCAGCTTACACATGATTTATATGCACTAACCTATGCTTATCTCCTTTACCCTTTTCAGTCTATAGCGATGGCTTCAGTCATCATTTTATTATTCGTGATTACTGGCCTCGTATTTCATAAATTAAAACTTATTATAATACAAAGGGGGTACGTTACCGCCCGCTTACTTTATCGAAAGATTTTCTTTTTTGATATAACTTGATAAACCGGTTTCTTTAAAAAATGTGTCAGTCCACTATCTCGTACGCCACCAGGTCGATAGTATTGATCTTTTCCTATGATCAGTCACATGATCAGTCACGCTTAAGACGAAGACATTCATTTTCATAACATTTTTCTTTAAAACTTATTTATTTTACATCGATTGCGAGACAAGCTTTCAGCTTATAATAATCACGCTGGATGTCTGCATCCTGGAGAATTAACCAGTACTCTCGCCGTTTGTGTGCTAAATCCCAAAGGCAGAACTCGCTCATCACGGGATTCGAACCTGATGCCTGTAGTACGAGAGGCTGACGCTCTACTACCTCTGCACCACCGTCTTTCATACGCAATTAACTTTCTTTCTTTTTTTCCTTTTTTCCTTTTTTTTTTTTACTTCAGACGAAGAACAGTCAGTATGGAACTGGAACACAAGGCAAAACAAGTTAGAATAGATGAAGGGATGAAACATACTAGGTTTTTCTTAAGTTTTGATATTGCAAGTACTTCATGGACAACTGATCGAAACATCACAAATGAGCAAATGATTAAAGACATTGTCGCTTACAAACAACAGTATGAAGGGGTTCAATTATCAGATCGTATAATTAAAAAAATCAGGGATGATTTTATCTTCCAAATGAGTATTGACGAAGGTGTTGGTTTTCAAGATAGATCCAGCATGGAAGCTGCAACACAGGAATATGAAACATACATGTATGAAATTGAAAGAAAACCATTACAAATCATCAACAGCATTGTCCAACAAAACCCCATAAAACAGAAAGAGAAAAGTGATTCTAAAAAAACCTCAATTGGAACACAAAAATATGTTGAAAGCGTGGGCATTTTTTGACTGTCAAAGGAAGAAAACGCAAGGTATTTTAAGTAGTGACTTTGTTTCAGAAGCTCACAGGAAATTAATGAAAGCCTTGATAAGGAATGCTGGTCAATTACCTGAATGTGTTCGTTCAACTGTCTGTCCAATAACAAAGGAGTCAGTAAATTATCCAAACCCAGAATTTCTTGGTACAGTATTTCCCACGTTGATGGACTATGCAAATTCTGTGGCCGAGTATCTGAAAGAAAAGATAAACAGGAAAGTAACACAAGAGAGTGTTCTTGAGATGATTAAGTTTTTTGATTGTTTTTTTTTCTTCTTTTGTTCAGCTCCATCCTTATGGTGATGGAAACGGCAGGCTTTCAAGGCTACTGTATTGTTATCTTCAGTCTTTTTTGACACCCTTTGCTGTTGGCATCTACAATATCCATGCCCCAACACAGCAAAGTGATTATTTTCTTGCAATAGTCCAAGTTCGTTAGGACACACGCTCAGCTCTTGCTAATAAGTATAATGAATTTAAGGAAAATAATTGGCGATTTGACAACCAGCCAGTTCTGCTGGCCCGTATGATCTTGGAATGTCAGTGGTTTGCATGGATATAATTTGACTCCATCATGAAGAAAGGAGAGACTGCTTACACAAGACAGACGTCTAAAGATGAGTCACCTTCAAGCTCCGTTGAAAATTAACTTTTGAGAAATATGATCTAAATTTATTTTATTTTCAGTATTAATTCATGGTTCTATTGAATATATTTTGCACGGATATGATTTATATTGGTTTAATTTGGATAAGTGCGTATACATCAAAACAGCTTTCTTTAACTCTTTCCCACCTTCAACAAATATGCAGCAGACAACTTTGAAAACCTCTTGGCAAAAATCTGGAAAACCTTATAAAATGAAAGTTTTAATGAAACACTATGGAAAAAGGAGAGTAGTGCTGTCAGTGCTGTCAGAGCCAGAAGTGTTGATTGCAGTTATCAATGGTTGTACCTGAAATAAGTAAATCTGTATCTACAGCAGCCGACTTTTGAAAACATTGTGATAAAAGAAAAAAAAATGTTTTCAACTGAACTCAATAATAATACTTTCATCTTACAGAGATTTTCCATATATTTGCCTAAATTTTTCAAGGCTTGGACCTCCTTTTCAACAGTATTTCATTTATAACACGACAATAGAACATTTATTCTTGATCCTTGGGTTACAACTTAGTTCTATGCCAAGGAAAATGTGTTCTGTAACTCCATTGATTATGATTTCATGGTGGATAATTATTATCTAGAATTCTAAAGTGGAAAAAGAAGTTATTTGTAGCAGTTTTAAATTAAATATGCATGATATACTTTGACTAGAATAAAACATATATAGTCTTTAACTTTAAGACAACGCTATTTTTTTTTTTTTTTTTTTTTTTTTTTTTTTTTTTTTTTAAAGCAAAACTATCTCCTGTGAGTATTTTATGAATTTGTGTTCAATTAAAATTGTTTTACAAATATTTTAATTTGTATTTTAAACAATAATAACATATGTTCTATGACAGCTTTAAACCGTTTATATCACATGACATTTCCAAATGGTTGCCTGCTTAACACTCTGAAGTGTAGGTTGACTGCTTTATTACATTGTCAAAGTGTAGGAAAAAATACAATACAATATGCAATTGTTTGTTTGGAGCAATTTCCCCTTTTATTGAAATATTATTAGGTCGACTGTAACAGTCAATGTCAAGTCAAGTAACGGGTATTAAATGTATTTTACAAATATTAGTCACGCAGTTATTAAAAGCATAAGAAGGTAATAGTTATAATAATTTGACTTTCTTCAAAACCGTATACAAATGTTGCATAAACAATTTCATGGGGCAGTAATAATAACATGCTATGAGATAATGATAATAATGTTGATTTCTTCACAACCCTGTAAAATGTTATATAAAAATGTGAGGCGGTAGTTATAATGTTAATTTCTTCGCAACTCTGTGAATCATTATGAATGTATGCACTCATGAAAGAAGTGAAAATGTTGTACAAAGTTATAAGGGAGGTAACTGCTATAATAATTTGTCCAATTAGTCTTCAAAGTAGAACCAACAATAATAAGTATTTGCTTTAGTAGTTCAAAATAATAGTTTATAGTTTCTCTACCATTTTGCTAACCATTCAATCATAATACAGTTGGCATTTCTAAAGAATTACCTTCAATATTGTGTTTGAAAAGAATCAACTTGTGTTAACTTTTCTTTCTTAAAAGAGTATATTTGTATTTTTTCAGGTAGATGTTATTTCTACAATGTTACATTTATGTATATACATGTACAAGTAATATATATAACAAAAAAAATATAAACATATAATATGGATAATAGATATCTAAAACATTTTAACTCTGCATATACCAGTGATATGTGAAAAACAACACTGTCTTGCATGAGATGGATATACAAGTAATACATAAAACAAGGTACAATCATGAGATATGGATAAACAATATAGGAAAACCATGAGATATGAATAAGCAAGTGATATGTGTTAATTTATACAACATTTTAAGTCTGGATATGTGAAAAACTCTACTGACTTGCACTAGTCAATTGTACCTAAATAGTTTTACATGAAACAACTAAAAAAATGTTGACACAATGTCACAAACACTTTTTAAAACCATAGGTGGGTAGACTCATTTCAGCAAAAAGTGTAGATCATGAAAAGCCCGTACATTTATACAGTCTAATCTTGATCTTAACGATTTGCATTTTTTTATATATATAACAACTTAAAACATTTCTTTAATTTTTTTAACTGTTGTAGTAAGCTTAGAATTAAACAAAAAAATGTAGACCAAAATATCAGTCTGTGCATTAATACCCTCTGATCTTTGTCTTCACTGTCTGCTGATTATCTCATGAAACATTAATACAATGGTTGGATCAAATTCCTTTTAAGAAAAATAAAAACCAACAAAGTTTCTAACTAGGAAAGATTTCTGAAAGGTGCAGAGTAAGAGCAGTCTATATATTTATTCAGTAATCTTCACCTCAACTGTTCAAAAATATGGATAGGTGTATTGACAATGTGGTATAACAACAAAAAAACACAAAAAAAGACGACAGTTTATAACTTATCGTTTTATATTGTTTTTATAGTATTGGAAAGGTAATGTTTAGGGTTAGGGTTAGGGTTAAACATTCCAATACTAACCCTAACCCTAACCCTAAACATTACCTTTCCAATACTATAAAAACAATATAAAACGATAAGTTATAAACTGTCGTCTTTTTTTGTGTTTTTTTGTTGTTATACCACATTGTCAATACACCTATCCATATTTTTGAACAGTTGAGGTGAAGATTACTGAATAAATATATAGACTGCTCTTACTCTGCACCTTTCAGAAATCTTTCCTAGTTAGAAACTTTGTTGGTTTTTATTTTTCTTAAAAGGAATTTGATCCAACCATTGTATTAATGTTTCATGAGATAATCAGCAGACAGTGAAGACAAAGATCAGAGGGTATTAATGCACAGACTGATATTTTGGTCTACATTTTTTTGTTTAATTCTAAGCTTACTACAACATTTAAAAAAATTAAAGAAATGTTTTAAGTTGTTATATATATAAAAAAATGCAAATCGTTAAGATCAAGATTAGACTGTATAAATGTACGGGCTTTTCATGATCTACACTTTTTGCTGAAATGAGTCTACCCACCTATGGTTTTAAAAAGTGTTTGTGACATTGTGACAACATTTTTTTAGTTGTTTCATGTAAAACTATTTAGGTACAATTGACTAGTGCAAGTCAGTAGAGTTTTTCACATATCCAGACTTAAAATGTTGTATAAATTAACACATATCACTTGCTTATTCATATCTCATGGTTTTCCTATATTGTTTATCCATATCTCATGATTGTACCTTGTTTTATGTATTACTTGTATATCCATCTCATGCAAGACAGTGTTGTTTTTCACATATCACTGGTATATGCAGAGTTAAAATGTTTTAGATATCTATTATCCATATTATATGTTTATATTTTTTTTGTTATATATATTACTTGTACATGTATATACATAAATGTAACATTGTAGAAATAACATCTACCTGAAAAAATACAAATATACTCTTTTAAGAAAGAAAAGTTAACACAAGTTGATTCTTTTCAAACACAATATTGAAGGTAATTCTTTAGAAATGCCAACTGTATTATGATTGAATGGTTAGCAAAATGGTAGAGAAACTATAAACTATTATTTTGAACTACTAAAGCAAATACTTATTATTGTTGGTTCTACTTTGAAGACTAATTGGACAAATTATTATAGCAGTTACCTCCCTTATAACTTTGTACAACATTTTCACTTCTTTCATGAGTGCATACATTCATAATGATTCACAGAGTTGCGAAGAAATTAACATTATAACTACCGCCTCACATTTTTATATAACATTTTACAGGGTTGTGAAGAAATCAACATTATTATCATTATCTCATAGCATGTTATTATTACTGCCCCATGAAATTGTTTATGTAACATTTGTATACGGTTTTGAAGAAAGTCAAATTATTATAACTATTACCTTCTTATGCTTTTAATAACTGCGTGACTAATATTTGTAAAATACATTTAATACCCGTTACTTGACTTGACATTGACTGTTACAGTCGACCTAATAATATTTCAATAAAAGGGGAAATTGCTCCAAACAAACAATTGCATATTGTATTGTATTTTTTCCTACACTTTGACAATGTAATAAAGCAGTCAACCTACACTTCAGAGTGTTAAGCAGGCAACCATTTGGAAATGTCATGTGATATAAACGGTTTAAAGCTGTCATAGAACATATGTTATTATTGTTTAAAATACAAATTAAAATATTTGTAAAACAATTTTAATTGAACACAAATTCATAAAATACTCACAGGAGATAGTTTTGCTTTAAAAAAAAAAAAAAAAAAAAAAAAAAAAAAAAAAAAAAATAGCGTTGTCTTAAAGTTAAAGACTATATATGTTTTATTCTAGTCAAAGTATATCATGCATATTTAATTTAAAACTGCTACAAATAACTTCTTTTTCCACTTTAGAATTCTAGATAATAATTATCCACCATGAAATCATAATCAATGGAGTTACAGAACACATTTTCCTTGGCATAGAACTAAGTTGTAACCCAAGGATCAAGAATAAATGTTCTATTGTCGTGTTATAAATGAAATACTGTTGAAAAGGAGGTCCAAGCCTTGAAAAATTTAGGCAAATATATGGAAAATCTCTGTAAGATGAAAGTATTATTATTGAGTTCAGTTGAAAACATTTTTTTTTCTTTTATCACAATGTTTTCAAAAGTCGGCTGCTGTAGATACAGATTTACTTATTTCAGGTACAACCATTGATAACTGCAATCAACACTTCTGGCTCTGACAGCACTGACAGCACTACTCTCCTTTTTCCATAGTGTTTCATTAAAACTTTCATTTTATAAGGTTTTCCAGATTTTTGCCAAGAGGTTTTCAAAGTTGTCTGCTGCATATTTGTTGAAGGTGGGAAAGAGTTAAAGAAAGCTGTTTTGATGTATACGCACTTATCCAAATTAAACCAATATAAATCATATCCGTGCAAAATATATTCAATAGAACCATGAATTAATACTGAAAATAAAATAAATTTAGATCATATTTCTCAAAAGTTAATTTTCAACGGAGCTTGAAGGTGACTCATCTTTAGACGTCTGTCTTGTGTAAGCAGTCTCTCCTTTCTTCATGATGGAGTCAAATTATATCCATGCAAACCACTGACATTCCAAGATCATACGGGCCAGCAGAACTGGCTGGTTGTCAAATCGCCAATTATTTTCCTTAAATTCATTATACTTATTAGCAAGAGCTGAGCGTGTGTCCTAACGAACTTGGACTATTGCAAGAAAATAATCACTTTGCTGTGTTGGGGCATGGATATTGTAGATGCCAACAGCAAAGGGTGTCAAAAAAGATTGAAGATAACAATACAGTAGCCTTGAAAGCCTGCCGTTTCCATCACCATAAGGATGGAGCTGAACAAAAGAAGAAAAAAAAACAATCAAAAAACTTAATCATCTCAAGAACACTCTCTTGTGTTACTTTCCTGTTTATCTTTTCTTTCAGATACTCGGCCACAGAATTTGCATAGTCCATCAACGTGGGAAATACTGTACCAAGAAATTCTGGGTTTGGATAATTTACTGACTCCTTTGTTATTGGACAGACAGTTGAACGAACACATTCAGGTAATTGACCAGCATTCCTTATCAAGGCTTTCATTAATTTCCTGTGAGCTTCTGAAACAAAGTCACTACTTAAAATACCTTGCGTTTTCTTCCTTTGACAGTCAAAAAATGCCCACGCTTTCAACATATTTTTGTGTTCCAATTGAGGTTTTTTTAGAATCACTTTTCTCTTTCTGTTTTATGGGGTTTTGTTGGACAATGCTGTTGATGATTTGTAATGGTTTTCTTTCAATTTCATACATGTATGTTTCATATTCCTGTGTTGCAGCTTCCATGCTGGATCTATCTTGAAAACCAACACCTTCGTCAATACTCATTTGGAAGATAAATCATCCCTGATTTTTTTAATTATACGATCTGATAATTGAACCCCTTCATACTGTTGTTTGTAAGCGACAATGTCTTTAATCATTTGCTCATTTGTGATGTTTCGATCAGTTGTCCATGAAGTACTTGCAATATCAAAACTTAAGAAAAACCTAGTATGTTTCATCCCTTCATCTATTCTAACTTGTTTTGCCTTGTGTTCCAGTTCCATACTGACTGTTCTTCGTCTGAAGTAAAAAAAAAAAAGGAAAAAAGGAAAAAAAGAAAGAAAGTTAATTGCGTATGAAAGACGGTGGTGCAGAGGTAGTAGAGCGTCAGCCTCTCGTACTACAGGCATCAGGTTCGAATCCCGTGATGAGCGAGTTCTGCCTTTGGGATTTAGCACACAAACGGCGAGAGTACTGGTTAATTCTCCAGGATGCAGACATCCAGCGTGATTATTATAAGCTGAAAGCTTGTCTCGCAATCGATGTAAAATAAATAAGTTTTAAAGAAAAATGTTATGAAAATGAATGTCTTCGTCTTAAGCGTGACTGATCATGTGACTGATCATAGGAAAAGATCAATACTATCGACCTGGTGGCGTACGAGATAGTGGACTGACACATTTTTTAAAGAAACCGGTTTATCAAGTTATATCAAAAAAGAAAATCTTTCGATAAAGTAAGCGGGCGGTAACGTACCCCCTTTGTATTATAATAAGTTTTAATTTATGAAATACGAGGCCAGTAATCACGAATAATAAAATGATGACTGAAGCCATCGCTATAGACTGAAAAGGGTAAAGGAGATAAGCATAGGTTAGTGCATATAAATCATGTGTAAGCTGGTTAAATCTTTCTCACATGTAGACGCTTTTTTAACACATCTACAGCAGACAACTTTCAAAAAACGTTGCAGCAAAAGGAGAAATGTCCTAAATGTGTCGTAAATCGAGACTTTTCAGAGTTACTCGGACCTGGCAAAAGAGGGAGAAAAACTATAATGTTGATGTTGTTTTTGTTTTTGTTTCCTTTTTCAAAACGAAGAACATATAGATCAATAAGTTTTAAAGAAAGAGATGTTATGAAAATGAATGTCTTCGTCTTAAGCGTGACTGATCATGTGACTGATCATGGAAAAGATCAATGCTATCGACCTGGTGGCGTACGGGATAGTGGACTGACACATGTTTAAAGAAACCGGTTTATCAAGTTATATCAAATAAGAAAATCTTTCGATAAAGTAAGCGGACGGTAACGTACTCCCTTTATATTCTAATAAGTTTAAGTTTAAGTTCATGAAATACGAGACCAGTAATCACGAATAATAAAATGATGACTTAAGCCATCATGCTATAGACTGAAAAGGGTAAAGGAGATAAGTATAGGTTAGTGCATATAAATCATGTGTAAGCTGGTTAAACCTTTCTCACATGTAGACGCTTTTTTAACACATCTACAGCAGACAACTTTCAAAAACGTTGCAGCAAAAGGAGAAATTTCCTAAATGTGTCGTAAATCGAGACTTTCCAGAGTTACTCAGTCCTGGCAAAAGAGAGAGAAAAACTATAATGTTGATGTTGTTTTGGTTTGGTTTTCTTTTTCAAACGAAGAACATATACATGATCATTTTCCAATTAAATATGAATAGTTTTGCATACCTATAATTTGCGCTGTAGACGCCGTTTCTAATTGAATTATGCTCTCCGTGTCTGCAATATGTATGCGAAAGTATTGATATGCGTACCCTTTTAAACTAAACCAAAACAACAACAACAACGCTAATTTTTCTGTTTGGGGATCTATGTAAGAAAGACTAGTATTGAGTTTAAATATTATTCTTTATTATTTTAAAACCCTTATACCAAATACAATAGCAATCCATATATAATAATATAAAAACGGCATGTTTTTATTTTTACACAGTGCAAATACATATATTTGAAAAAAAAAATACATTCATATAATCAGCACATATAAAATACTTAAGAGAATCTTTCTTCAAGATGTATTAATGTTAATGTCATATTAATCATTCGATGTTTCCATTTTTCTGTTTTCATGCCATTCTCTCTCCAGTCACGGCACTCGAGCTTCAATTTATAGAAATCCACAACTACGAGCGGAATAGAATTCATCGTATATACCATCCCATACCACTTTTCTATAACACCCTCCTCGTTTATTTCTTGTATAATGTAATCCCAATAAAATTGTAATTGTTCTTTCGTCGTTAATAAACACGTGTGATCGAGTTGGGATAAACTATTAATGGTACATCCACCACAATTTTTTCTGCACACGTCGTGTAAGGCACTTTTGATTTCCTCTGCATATATGAAGTCGAAATAAGAGTCCAGTAACGAAACATATCGTGTATCCATCATTACCAAGTGATTTAAATTCTCGTTCACACAATTGATCAAGGTATGATGTTAATTTAAGCGACCTTTGTTGTTCGTCTTGTTGTTTCACACCGTATCCAGTCATTTGAAGGGGAAAAAAAGCAGTTTTATACCATTTTATGTGTTCAGTAAGAGCATCGTCAGTAGGTTCCCACTGCGATATTTTCACACCGCATGAGAAGCATTCGCATAAATCTCCTCCCAGTTTATAAAAAGTCCTGCTGCAGCCAGTGAGTACTTATCCTGATCAATTTGTTTAGGCCATTTTTTATAAGTATCAAGTCGTTTTTGATAAAGTAAATATTTTGTGTCTATTAAATTATATTATTAAGTGACGATTCCTCAGTTTCGACGCATTACAAATGATGGATGAAGTTGTTTTGATCACATCTGCGCTTCGTCATCGCTATTTTCATGATGGGTTTTATATGGCGCAATACTGTTTATACCCCATTTTAACAGAGGAATTCAGTTATAAATTTCATAGATTCGTTCTATAAAACAGCGTGATTTATATGATTGTAAGCAAAAAAACAAAACATGCGAGTCATTTATCTTTGATGATATTTTATTTTTTTAACGCCAAACTATATATACAATCACTTATTTTCTTCATTCTTTACTATCTCTGGACAGTTTCTTCAAATAATATAATAAAGCCACTTCTTTTATGTTGTGTAAGACATTTCAACTGATGGTACCGTCTGGATTAAATAAGTGTGTTTTTTTTTTTTTTTTTCATCTTAAGGACTTATGAAATGGAGATGATAACTCACGTACGAGGCGATATTACGATATTTTGTGATGCAGATGCAATTTGTCATCAGGTAAACTGTCTCACTGTGAAAGCACATGGATTGTCTAAGAAGATAGCTCATGCATACCCATGGGCTGATATTTACTCTAAACGAAACATTTTTGAAGTTGAAAAGTCACGTTCACATGCAAAACTGGTGGCAAAACAGCAACTATTTTTCTCTGATTCATTTAATGAGCAAATTCTCCTTTTGACATAATGTTTTAATCGTTTATCGCAAATGTTACAGGATTAAAACTCAACAACAAGAGAAAGTTGATGCAAGGCATCAATGTCGCCGGAAAAGACTGCATTGATTTATTTATGTATTCTTGACTTTCCTTAGTCTATTCAAACGTTAGGAACGTTGAAATGAAAACATTTGCTTATAAAGTTTATATTCATATCTATACATTAGGGTATCTATAACAAATTAACGAAATGTGTACACATTTATCTGGCTTTAATTTAATTTTGCTGTTGTTACTTATTTAAATAAAAGTATTCATTCATATAATTTCAATGTTTGTCAATCTTATTCGAATCACAAAGTAAATATCCTGGTATTGCTTTAAAGGGAGGTAATTTGAAGAAAACAAAATAAGTGTGGGTTTTTTTCATCTTAAGGACTTATGAAATGGAGATGATAACTCACGTACGAGGCGATATTACGATATTTTGTGATGCAGATGCAATTTGTCATCAGGTAAACTGTCTCACTGTGAAAGCACATGGATTGTCTAAGAAGATAGCTCATGCATACCCATGGGCTGATATTTACTCTAAACGAAACATTTTTGAAGTTGAAAAGTCACGTTCACATGCAAAACTGGCGGCAAAACAGCAACAATTTTTCTCTGATTTATTTAATGAGCAAATTCTCCTTTTGACATAATGTTTTAATCGTTTATCGCAAATGTTACAGGATTAAAACTCAACAACAAGAGAAAGTTGATGCAAGGCATCAATGTCGCCGGAAAAGACTGCATTGATTTATTTATGTATTCTTGACTTTCCTTAGTCTATTCAAACATTAGGAACGTTGAAATGAAAACATTTGCCTATAAAATTTATATTCATATCTATACATTAGGGTATCTATAACAAATTAACGAAATGTGTACACATTTATCTGGCTTTAATTTAATTTTGCTGTTGTTACTTATTTAAATAAAAGTATTCATTCATATAATTTCAATGTTTGTCAATCTTATTCGAATCACAAAGTAAATATCCTGGTATTGCTTTAAAGGGAGGTAATTTGAAGAAAACAAAAGTCTTCAAAAGGAGAAATATATCAGCATTACCGTCTACAGTTTAAATTGTTCTATTGTTTGTGGATTTAAAAATGTTCTTTTTTTCTTATTTCTACATGTACAACGAAATATTGCGGCTTCTCTTTGACGCTGTGCGTCAAACATTCGTCTTGTACTTGTCTAAAATAAAATAATATCACTCGCTTTTTCATATCGAAATGCGCATGCGCGAAAATCGATTATAAAGGTCACGAAACTACACAACAGAATAGGGTCTATATTTAGCTTAGAAACAGTTCCTACTTTAGATATTCATGGATTAACATTATTAAATGAATTCTACACAAATCAAGACATCTCTTTGAACATGAAAACAACATTTAGTAAGTTAAAATTGCTATTAAAAGGAGAATCCGAAATTGACCTCAATGATGACACATAAGAGTCTGCATTAGGGGGTGTTGGTTCACGTCTTGAAGAGACCACTTTTGTCTTCGTAAATAAGACAAAAAACTTATATGCGAGTGAAATAAAAAAAAACTGCAAACATTAAAAAATCGGAATATTTATTTCATTTTAGATGTGTCATTTATTAGTGTTCGTAAACAACCACAATTGTAATATGTTCAAATCATCTAGATTTGTTTCTTTCTAATAATAAGCCGCCCTCCCATGTGATTTCCGAAAAGCTATTAAAAATAGAAGTCGCGGGCTTCTGCCCGGCGACTAATAACAACTCTGATATTGTCGTATGAAATAGAGATGAAAATGATGTATTTAAACATATAAGAACAGATACTTTAAATTTCATGCGAGGATCATTTTTCGTTATCGAGCTATATTTTTATTTTTTCGAGATAGCTACATACTATTCGCGTATGAAATAAAGTAGAGAAATCGAACTTTTATATGGTAACAAGAAAAGTCAAATTTGAAAAGAAATTAAAGGAAAAGCAGCCGGTTTAAAATACCGTATTTTGGTAAAATTGTCCCTTTTGAATTGTAAACGCTATCAACGTATTTTGATAAGGGTTACTTCGGTGTAGTATATTTTATAAACTATTGCGGCAATGACTTAACATTTTTGAAGTTGAAAAGTCACGTTCGCATGTAAAACTGGCGGCAAAACAGCAACACTTTTTCTCTGATTCATTTAATGAGCAAATTCTCCTTTTGACACAATGTTTTAATCGTTTATCGCAAATGTAACAGGATTAAAACTCAACAATAACGACTCTGATATTGTCGTATGAAATAGAGTTGAAAATGTTGTATTTTAACATATAAGAACAGATACTTTAAATTTCATGCGAGGATCATTTTTCGTTATCGAGCTATATTTTTATTTTTTCGAGATAGCTACATACTATTCGCGTATGAAATAAAGTAGAAAAATCGAACTTTTATATGGTAACAAGAAAAGTCAAATTTGAAAAGAAATTAAAGGAAAAACAGCCGGTTTAAAATAACGTATTTTGGTAAAATTGTCCCTTTTGAATTGTAAACGCTATCAACGTGTTTTGATAAGGGTTACTTCGGTGTAGTATATTTTATAAACTATTGCGACTTTCTCTTCTTCTTCTTACCTTCATAACGGATTGTCTTTAAAAACTCGCGCGCACCTTTTGGTGAAACGGCGCCAAACTTAAATGTATCTCATACACTATCATTCTTTGTGACCTGACATTCTTTGTGACCTGACACATTTTTCTTTTGAAACGCTTAATGACCTGTCATCCAGATCAGATAAGGGATGATTAACGATACATCTTCTAAAAGAGCAAATTTCGAAAAAGAGCAAAATTTCGTAAAAACCGATATTTTTGTCCCCCCAAAACTACCCTACTAACATGGCCGACACAAAGACTTGTTAAAGTATAAAACAATACGAAATAAAGTAAATAATATGAAGAAATTCGCTAAAGAAAATAATAAATGTAATCTGGAAGAACAAATATCCTCTTCTCGTTCTGACAATCCTAAAAAGTCCTGGAGATATCTTCGTAGCCTAATGAATGATAACACAAAATGTAACTCAATTCCGATTTTAAAAACTTCAGTTAATAACTCTGAAACCTTACTTCATAGTGATGAAGAGAAGGCTGAATGTTTAAATAATTATTTTGTGTCCATATCTACTATTGATGATTCATCCACTTCTTTACCTAGTTTTGTTCATAATACTCTTAGTCGTTTGTCAGTAATTCAAATGTCTACCTTAGATGTAGAAGGCATGATATGTAAATTAGACGTTAACAAAGCAGTAGGTCCAGACCAAATAAGTCACAAAGTACTTAAAGCTACAATATATAGTATCTCAAAACCATTATGTAAACTTTTTAACAAGTCACTAGAATTCGAAACTTTTCCATATAGCTGGAAACACCCAAATGTCATGCCTTTATTAACAAACGGAGATAAAGCTAGTGTTGAAAATTATCGTTCAATATCCTTATTAAGATGTATTTGGAAATTAATGGAAAGATGTGTGCATAAACATTTATACAATTATTTATTCATAATAGTTTGATTAATGAACACCAATCAGGGTTCTTAAAAGGTCATTCAACTGTCCATCAGTTATTAGAAATTTACCATGGAATTGTTTCTTCCTTAGATTCAAATCAAAATCTGTGCATGGTTTTCTGCGATATATCGAAAGCTTTCGATAGAGTATGGCATAGAGGTAATTTAGTTAAGCTTTGTCAAAATGGAATTAATGGTCCTCTCCTGAATTGGATACAAGATTATCTTACAAACTGACATCAGTCAGTCATTGTTGGCACATCTAAATCAAGTGTAATGTCCATACATGCTGGTGTCCCCCAAGGTTCTGTTCGTTCTCGGGCCGTTTCTTTCTGATATATGTCAATGATATTTCGAAAAATCTTTTAAGCATTTCACGATTATTTGCTGATGACACTTCACTTGCTTGTTTGGCCTCTTCCATTGCAGACATTGAGGGTATCTTAAACCATGATCTTTTTGTTATTTCTGAATGGGCAAAGCAATGGCTTATCACGTTTAATTCAAACTAGAATGGAGTGCTCCGCTGAGCACAGTGTGTCACCTGCACCTGCTCATTGAAAGTGTGACGAAAAAGTGTGACGAAAAAGTGTGACGGACAGACAGACAGACAGACAGACGCCGGACAAAAAAAAAGTAATCCCTAAGTGCCTAACATGCTACTCAGGGTGACACAATAAAACCATAGCAATGTTATTTTCAAACAAAAATATCCCAATTCCAGAATTAACATTCACTAATGTAGACATCCAGTTCGTTGAAAGTCACAAACACCTTGGCCTAACTCTCAGTACTAATGGTGAATGGCGGGAACATATTAAAGAAATATCAACATCAGCCTAAAAAAAGTTCGGAATGATGAGAGCATTAAAATATATAATTCGTCGCCAATCTCTTAATCAAATATAGGTTTCATTTTTGCAAATATTGCATGCTTCTGTAGTTTGTGACAATTGTACCGTTACGGAAAAAGAATCGCTGAATAAGATACAAACTGAAGCTGCAAGATTAGTTACAGGCTTAACAAGGTCGACGACAATTACTAAATTATATAAAGAAATAGGGTGGCTAACACTATCCGAAAGGAGGAAATACAAAAAATATATTTTAACTTACAAAATTATTAATGGTCTTACCCCAAACTATCTAACTCATATTTTTCCCGGGACTGTGGCAAACAGAACTGCTTATCCATTACGTAACGCGCCTAATATTGATATAATTGCTCGACGAACAGAACTTTTTGCAAATCGTTAATAATATCAGCCATTTCTTTATGGAATGAGCTATTTTGCGATTATTTCAATTTTGATCTGTACCCACACATTTCCTCGTCGGTGAACGTAAACTCTCTGTTATCCATGCTAGGCTACGACATAATTGCATTGATTTGAAATACGATCTTCACATAAACCATATAAAAAACAACAATTTATGTATTTGTGGAAATTACATTGAGGATGCCGAACACTTTCTCTTTATTAAATGTTCATTATGCAAGGATCAGAGATTAAAATTATTTCATAACCTTCACGAGTTTCACCCTTTAAATGCAAACTTCCTTCTATCTAGTTCCCAAACCTATACCGATAAAGATAACTCATATATTTTTAAGAATGTGCAAATATTTATCAAGGAAACACAAAATTTCAAATGATTTGTTTTGTAAAATTTTCCAACCAATTTCAAAATTACACTAGCCCTGTGTAAGCACTTTTCTACCCTGACACCCTGCATCCAGCAGACATCTTCTTCTTTTTATTTCATTTTTCTCCTTTTTTTATTCTGAACTTGATTATTTTTTTCTAGTTTATCTGGAATATTTCACTTTCTTTACTATTTTCAAATGTCATGTATGTATGTGTGTGTATGTGTAATATATATGTATACATATGTATATGTGAATGTATATGTAGGTGTGTGCATGTATATGCATTTATATATGTGTTAAAATTCAATATTTGTATTTATCTTTCAAACACTTCGGCAGATTTGTGTTTGGCGTGCTCAGTCTTGGATATGGTTGCGCTCGTGTGACACACTACCCCGGAAACTTTGCCTAACCGGACAATGTTTTGTCTCCAATATTTATTGCTAAGCTACAAAAAACTTAAAAAATCAAAGTCGTATTTAGAGACAAAATAAAAACTGTTTATGTGCAGCAGCTAAGCAGAAAAATTGTTCACTTTGTGATAAAAGCATGAAATTTGATACAAGTATAGCCAAACGTATTATAAGAATATTTGGATATTGGGCCATTCTGAAATTTCTGTATTTCGCAAATGGCAGCCATATTTCAAGATGGCCGCCATTTTCAGTTATTTCTAATTCTTCATAATTGGATTTTCTTCATTTTCTTTGGAATGCGAGCAGATCTATGGATGAATGTTGGTGAATAGTCGTATTATGGCAAATTTAGTATCACATTTGAATTTAGTTGCCGTCAGATTGTTCTAAGCCGAGTTGTTACCCTTGGATGTTTAAAAATTATAGGGTTGATAGTATGACTGCATTTTTGTTGCACTGCATTTATCTATTTAATTTAATTTTAGTGAGTAGTTGTATCATAATAAGATACAGGTCACATGAGATCTTGAATGATGTTGGAAAATTCATTTTAGGGTAAAAAATATTGTCCCTTGGACTTTTTGAAATTTTGAATATTTGAGTTTTGCCATTCTGCTCATTTTCTTTAGAATAACAGTATTTCTCATACAATATTGGCAGCAATACAATGCATCAAAGCTGAAGAGAGTTTAGAAGCTATCACTTGGACCTGATGATGAGCGAATAGACTCGTACACAGAGGGAAAACACACAAGGCCAGTCATTGTGTTCTGAAACTCCTGCAAAAAAATGCCTACTGGCCAAGATTGTCTCCACGAAGCTCCTACATTTCAGCTAGACAAAAGAGTGCACACTAGTGCAACCATTATGCAAGACACAGGCTTACTACGTAAACTAACTGCTGGAGATATGGTGGCAATCGAAGCCAGGTATCATGCCGAATGCCTTAGGGGTTTGTAAATCGCGCAAGAAAAGCTAATCTGGAAGGTCTTCATGACAACGGCCAAGTTGAGCAGAATCATCCTCTAGCATTTCATTTGCTGAACTTGTACTTTATATTAAAGAGACAAGGCAATATGCGGAGACAGTGCCAGTATTCAAGCTAGCTCAACTCCCACATCTTGTTATGTCACGCATGGAGCAGTTAGGAGTGAACGTTGACAACAGGATTAATTCAACGCGATTGAAAGATAGGCTTCTTGCTCAGTTCCCTGATTTGCGAGCATATCATAAGGGAAGACATGTCCTTATGGCATTTCAAGAAGATGTTGGGATTGCTCTAGAAAAGTCCTGTGAAAAAGACATAAATAAGGATGCCGTTCTTATTGCACGAGCTGCGCAAATTGTCCGCCTTGATCTCTTTAGTGATGCTAAGCCTTTTAATGGTTTTCATGAGCGATGCCAAGAAGAATCTGTTCCACAGTTGTTGTTAACCTTAGTAAACATGATCCTAGAAGGACCCAGTATAACAGATCAAATGGCAGTGGGAACATCTCCGTCAGCACTTACCATTGCCCAAATATCAAAATTCAACAGCACTAAGCATAATCGAGCACCAAACACATCATCTTCTGGCAAGCACAATATTTCGCAGGAAACACCAGTTCCATTGTATATTGGATTGTTGTTGCATGCCAAAACACGTAAAAAGAAGTTGGCAGAGAGAATGACAAACCTTGGTTTTAGTGTATCAAACGGTCGTGTTCTTGATACCTCAACTGAAATTGGGAACAAAGTCTGCAACTTAAATGCCCACCACAATTGCGTAGTCATGTTTTTACGTCTGCTGCTGTTGATAATATCGATCATATTCCCAGTTCAACAACAGCCAGAGATTCTTTCCAATGCACAGTTATATCGTTGAATCAGCCGAGTCCCGGTAACTCAGTCGGTAACGACGCGGGCTGTCAATCCAGGGGTTGTGAGTTCGAATCCCGGTTCGGCCAACTTTCTTTCCGACGTTTGACAAAAGTCATTGCGACATGCGTCATTCGTCTTCCACCAATGGGCTAAGTCTATGTGGAAAAGCAGCCAGTTGCTTGGGAAGATTGTTATGTGGAGTACTGGTGTGAGAAATACCAGGAAACACATGAGTAGGTGCACTGGCCGCCGTAGTTATGACTGAGATATTGTTAAAAACGGCGTTAAACCCCAATCAATCAACAATCATTTTTAGAAGAGGGGAATAGCCTTAGTGAACTTTAGGGACTGAGAAAGGTAGTTCCAGAACCATCAACCGTTTGCCGGATTGCTTCACAAATGTCCCCCCTGTAGCTGGCAAAATCAAATCGTTGCAGGTCCCAGTAAGTAGGGTTGGACGTCTAGAAAGAGATGGTGTCATACGAAGGAAGAGTACGAGTGGTTGAATAATTCGAGGGATGCCATTGAAAGAGACACAGACACATTAGATAATGTGTTGAATGCATCTTGGGCTGCCTTCCATGTAAGTCATAGGCCACATGACCCCTTACCGCAGTGCTCCAATGCTCTGCTTCCACTTTTTTAGGAAAGTGCTCATACAGTTCCGATGATAAAACATTTCCTTGATGTCGTCTGGAAAACAGTTGAACACCTGAATCCTAACTAGGATCCTGTCGTCACATTTGACCAACCACTGTATACATTGGCAAAACAAATTATGTTTAAATGACCAGACAAATATGGTGAAAACACGTTTTTGATTATGTTCGGTGGCCTGCATATTGAGATGGTCGCGTTGAAAATGTTGGGGAATTGGTTAAAGGGTAGTGGTTGAGTGGAAGCACTAGTTCAATCTAATATCTCCTCACAAGGGATAGCTGACTCTTTCCTGAAGGCAACCCATGTAACTCGAACCAGAAAAGCTCACCATCTATTGTACTCTAGCTAGAGCTGCTCATGCTGGTATTTGTAAGATAAATGCGAGAGGCGTCATTTACCATGTACCTGGATGCTCTAACAGACTTAGCGAAATGGATTCATGCGATGGACAATACAAACTACGCACGATTGTTTCATGTTACCCTTAGAGATATGACTGATCTACCAAGGATACACCCTGCAATAACCAAAGAATTAAATGTTGGTAAATTTACTGTCCAGAAAACAAGAGATGTGTTTTCATCTATAGCTATTGACCAAGCCTATGAGCAAATGAATGCCATGATTAAAGGAGAAGGCGGCGCTGTAGGTCTGGCTGAAAACCCACTTGCTCTTCTTCGTCGGATATTGCCCAATCTATACATGACTTTGAGTCCAGTTTCAATTAGTCATTGTCATCAAGTGACTCGCATCACCTAAGAACTAGTGTCCAAATCTCTTGTATTAGAGATGTCTTTTCATTAGACAATACGATGGAACAACTTGGTAATCTTTTTGAAGAGGCAAGTCAAGATTTGATTGTCTTACATTTTAAAGAAATCGCGGGACCTACAAGTATTGAGACAGTCAACAAGGTGAAGAAAATAGGGGAGAATCAATTTGAAGTTTTCACAAGAGAACGCCTAATTGCACGAACTAAACCGATAGAGCACATCCTACAAAGAAACAAGCTTGTGGTATTCGGTGCTATAGCGGTCCGGAACATTTCGAAGAACAAACAGCAAATGGTTTCTCTTAAACAGGACATGCAGCTGTCTGCGATGTTGTACATTGCATGCCAGACCAGAGATGGAAACCTTGATGAGTTATTTAAACACGAACATCAGTCTTGTCCGCCAGCGTTGACTAATGGAAGAGGTCTCTACTTCGGAATCAAAAGTGATTTACTGGCATGCCTGGAAAGTGTTCATGGTGCAATATTTGATGAACCGAATGTCACATGCATTATACCATATGGGACAGTTATCGTTCAAATGCTTAAACAAACATGTGTAAATATGCTTATGAAATATTTATTCCATATGTATTAAAGAAACTTCAAAGTGTGTCTAGACTTGATGTGGTGTGTGACCGTTACATAGCAGATTCCTTGAAAATCGCTACAAGAGTAAAGCGTGGAAAAGGAGTGCAGCGAAGGGTTGTAGGCACCGTGGCTATTCCCCCGACAAAGACTGCCCTTCAGGAGTATGTCAAGAGGGCCATGTATCAAGTTGACCATGTGTATGAGGTCAAACACTTGTGTCTGCACCCACACTACCTTCACCTTGTAGATGGGGTTGGTTCAAGTTTGCAAAAGGATTTTATGAGCCATTTTGGACTAGTCTACCAGATGCAGGCAAATCAAGCTATGAGCTTGTTTCCTACAAATGTAAGAAAGGGTGTGTCAAGCGTTGCAAGTGCACGAAAGCTGCTTTGGATTGTACTGCACTGTGTCAATGTGAAGGCGAGTGTTAAACATGTTTACATTCGGATTATGACCGTTAAGATACATGAGTTGACACCTTCATATGGACTTAATGAAATTCAAATGCACTTATTCGCTATAATTTTGTCAGACATCTTAAATTAGAAGGAACGATACATGGGGCACTGTTGGCAGTGTAAATTGCGCAATTTTTAAAACTATGAAAATTTCAAATTCCAAGGGCTATAACTACTGCAAGAAAAATCTGGCAGAAACCAGAAAGACAAACAGATGAGGCTTTATCTTTTTCCATTAATAATGAAATTTCCGACCAAAAAACAACAACAAAACATCTGTATTTATTGTCGAGAAATTTAGAAGAATCCAAAAAATGTACAGATATTAAAGTTAAAGGGCAATAACTCTGCTTACAAATATCTAATGGCAGTCCAATTCAAACTTGATCCTTATTTTATCATTATACAACTATCTACTAAATATCACTCAAAAGAGTTAATATGTTCTGGAGAAAATGAAAGGTAACGAATTATGATAGATTGTAAAAAAGCTCCAGCTGGCGGCCATTTTGGAAAATGGCTGCCATCGGCGAAATATTGAAATAACAAGATGGCCCCATATTCATATATTCTTTAAAAAACATCAGCTATACTTGTTTCAAATTTCATGCTTTTATCACAAAGTGATCAATTTGTGTAACATTTCTAGCTAAGCTGCCGGACTAAAAGGGGATGGCCGTATTAGTCTAGTGGGAATTCTGGAAAATGTGCATGTTAGGGGCATTTTGGGGTAAAAGTTGGGAACCATACTTTTTAGCATAATTCAGGTATGCTGAACCCGATTAACCCGGTTCCCAAGCGTAATTTTGGGTTTTAAGGGTCTAATTTGCATAAACAAAATGGCCGCCAAATTGCAAATTTGGGGCACTTTTTTGAACCATTTTCTGCAATATCTCTGGAACTAGACAAGCAAATATGTCAAATGAAATGTCTATATCTATGTATTCAGGGTCAGGGAATAAGATTAAGCCTTTTTTTAAGTAATTAGTATTAAACAATACTCGCAAATATGCAAATTAGCGGCCGCCATTACTAAAATAACCATTTTTACCCGTTATCTCCGGAACTAGGTAACCAAATATGTAAAATGGAGTGTCTATACCTATGTTTTCAGGGACAGGGAATACGATTAAGGGATTTTAAATCAAGTATTGATAACACTAGGCATACTCTCAAATATACAAGTGCCCACAACTACAGAACAAAATGTCATTCAATATATATGATTGATTAATGCATGAAGTGCTTATATTATATACTCAATGATAAATATAGAGATTTCCCAACTTGAGAAAACCTATAACATGCTTTTTGTCTACTGAGCAATATCGCCTAGTGTGCTATATAGCTCACTAGCCGGATTTTCGGAACTACTTTTTTAATCTCTATTTTTTTAAATAAACTCATCGTTAAACATTTTTAAGCTCCGTTTTCACTACTTAACACTTTATTTCCATGATGAACAGTTAAATAATCAAACATTGCACTTTCAAATCCGCAAATAAGAGCTTGAATCGACATGACACATTTATTTCAATCAATTTACACATTTGTCGGTGCGTAGTGACGTCACAAATGGCAGATTACGTCACTCATATCCCTCCTATTTGATGTATTATCACTTTTAGTGTAGACTTGATACTAATTGTTTCTTTCAATTGCAAACAACGGATCCAGTTGTTAGTTTAAAGAGACCTTCAGTTGTAGATTACAGCTTGTGTATATTCTGCCAAACACATACAGTCAATGCCATTACAAGTAATGCAAGTGACCATGGACTCATAACAGTCAGGCAGGCTGCTGGTAGCAGAAAAAAGCTTAGGGACAGTAAGAATATTGATTTGATCAACCGTCTTGAGAATGCGTTGGATTCTGATGAAGCCAAAACTCTTGCTTGGCACAAAATGTGCTATGCGCACTTCACAGACAGAAGTAAACTGGCACGTTTGCAGAAGACGCAAGCAGGGGAATCGAAACAAGAAGCAAGTTGCAGCAGTGGTGATTGCAGACGTTCATTGAGAAGACGTGTGGATCCAGTAAACTGGACGTTATGCATGTTCTGTCAATCTGTTTTGTTGAAGTCACGATTAATCTCAGTCATGACGAAACAAATGAGTGATCACATCATTCAAGCTTCCTCTTTCGACTACAAGATTGGAATTCGATTGGCCGGAGTGATCGATTTAATTGCGGCTGAAGCCAAATACCACCTGACATGTCTAAGAACATTCACTAGATCTACCACCAAAATTAAACAGGACTCAGACAATACAGACCTTGCTATGGTATGGCTATGCAAAGAGTTGCATCAGTCAGCAGGCAACGGACACGTTATTCAGTTAAATGATGTCTGGGAAAGATATAAGGAGCTTGCTGAAGAATCGTCAACCATTATTCAACCGTCCTACTTTAGTAGAAGGGCAACATTCAAGGAAAGGTTACAGTCACAGCTAGGAGATATTTTCAACTTTTTCCAGCCGCTTGACAGCAGTCCATTCGAGAGAACAACCATCCTGATTCCCACAAAATATCAGCATACTGCAGTTTTGCAAATGAAGGAGATGGAGGAGACTGAGGAAACGACGCTGCCTCAATATGTGCCCCAGGATCACATTTTCTTATCACTAGTACACGTAGCGCTGAAAATTCGTGGAGACATGATGGCAACTCCTGGCCACAAAGGTTTCTCTGTAAGTGAGGACGAAGCAATTCCATGCACTCCAGACAGTTTATATATGCTATTGAAACTAATCTTTGGTGGACAAGAGGCGCTAGAAGATGACACTTATGAGAACAATGAATGCTTTGTCCACATCAGAGTTCTGAGTGTAGCACAGGATCTTGTTTACTGTATCAGTGGAGGTAGAAAATGGACTCCGAAACATATTGGTCTTGCTAATACAATACATCAGGCAACACGGTCTAAAGATCTGGTTGAGTTGTTCAACAAGGCAGGCCACTGCTTAAGCTATGAACAGGTGTTGCAAGTTGACACTTCCTTGGCTGAGAGTACCCTGTCATCTATGGACCAAGAAACTGGAGCTATTATTCCACCAAATGTTGTACCCAACAAATTTATCCACTACACCACGGATAACATTGACATTCTTGATGAAACACTTGATGGAAAAAATACTTTCCATGCAACGCAAATGGCAGTATGGCAACGGGGACAAAAAGCAGATGCTGAACTTCAGAATCTTGAGCCAACCACTAGACATACGCTGACGGTACCAAATGTCCTTGAGTACCTGTATCCTGTCAATATAAACCCTGCCACAAGTGAGCCAGTATTCACAGTCCTTGTTGACAAGGCGTGGTTCACACAATCTGAAGCAGACAGTGAATGTGTAAAACAAGCACAAGCAACGGACATGGCTTTCATTCTGCGACGTCAAGATTCCGACACAAAACCGTCTTGGACTGTATTCAATCAGGCGGTCTCTTCCGAGGACCCAGAGCAGACAGCAGTAGGATACTTGCCCATAATTCTTGCCCCGGCTCATGAGTTAGATACACTTAATACAGTTGTGAAGACACTAAAGACAAAGACAAGAGAACTATCTTCAAGGCTGACAGAAACGTCCTCCAACGCCTTGTTACTGCCTACGAGGCAGGTCGTCCAGTTGACCTGCCATCTGTTTTAAAGCACGAACTTCTACTTGTCCCTGTATCATTTGCCGAAATGAATGGTACGTTGCGCACAGGAAACAAGTTTGTACTCGCAGAGAAATTAACTGAAGGCATCGTATGTGCCGAAGCTATTGAACTTCACGACTCATCGTCTTGCCTCATCATTGATGGGCAAGCATTGGTGGTTTCTCTTGGTAAGCCGGACAATACAGTGACCTTTGGGGATTTAGCCGACACATACGTAAGAGCAGTACTAAAGTCAGGGTCTAATTATCAACGGGTAGATGTTGTGTTCGACAGGTATAGAGAAGAAACAATAAAGGGTGCTACAAGGACACGACGTACGAAAACAGCGCGACCAATAAGACGACTTATTGAGGGACGTGAGGTGCCTCTTCCAAAAAACTGGACAAACTTTCTGTCGCTTGCTGACAATAAAGTAGATCTTGCCCAATTTCTGTCCGAGGAACTGTGTTCTCAGGCACCTGTTGATAAGGAGATTGTAGTTGCTGGGGGATTCAGAGAGGAGCTTGAGGTAAGGTCATCAAAGATAACAACTGATTTGACTCTACTGAGAGCCACACACGAGGAAGCCGACACTCGGTTGGTGTTACATGCTGTGCACAGCCAGTTTAATACAGTTGTTGTGTCATCACGGGACACTGATGTTCTCGCACGTTTGGTTGCTCACTTTCCACGTGTAGACCAACAATGTGAGCATCTATGGATGATGTCTGGTACCAGCAAGAAACGGCGCTATATACCTGATGCTGTTTTCAACAACTTACCAAGAGATTCAGCAACATCTCTGTTACCATATCATGCATTAACTGGTTGCGACACTACTTCATACATCGCAAATCACACCAAAAGGTCAACATGGAAAGTCTTCAAAGAGCACCATCAACTACTTAAGAACTTGGGAATCGGTGAACTAACAGAGGAGACCATTCGATCTTCAGAAATGTTTGTATGCAGAATATACAATGTGCACAAAACAGACTCTGTTGATGCAGCAAGACATATACTGTTTTCAAAGACGGGTAAACCAGAGGCAATGCCGCCAACAAGTGATGCTCTCCGATTCCACTTGATGCAAGTTCACTTTCAAACAATAGTCTGGAGAAACGCTGACTGTGCGATACCTGAGCTTCCGGCACCGGTGGATATGGGATGGAAACGTGGTGATTCAGGACTACAGCCTATTCTAATGTCATTGTGTCCTATCCCGGAAAGTTGCCTGGAGATGATTTCATGTGCATGCCAAAAGCAATGCAGGAATCGTCATTGTAAATGCCGCAAATCTAGGTTACGATGCACAGCAATGTGTGCATGTCATCAGCAGATTAATGATCAAACTCCGTGTATGAATATGGTCTAGTCAACTGAACTGTATTATCTGAAACTTGTAGATCTCAGGATTTGATCTCAACCACCTTTACTTCTAATCCTCACAAAAGGCATAGACTTCATTTATTTGTCATACATTTTAATTAAAATGATTATCAGAATATGCCCAGGCTGATCACTGTTAGCTTCAAAAATGCCTTTATCATTTTCCCTGACCCTGGAAACATAGTTATAACCCTTCATATGATATAATTGGTTCACTAATTACGGAGATAATGGATGGAAATGATTTTTCAGTAATGGCGGCCACTAATTTGCATATTTGAGAGTATGCCTAGGCTTATCAATACTTGCTTTAAAATGTATTTTTTGTGTTCCCTGACCCTGAACACATAGGTATAGACACTTTATTTGACATATTTGGTTCCCTAGTTCCTGAGATAATGGATGAAAATGGTTTTTCAGTAATGGCGGCCGCTAATTTGCATATTTACGAGTGTTCGTCAACACTAATTACTTCCAAAATGGTTTAATCTCTTTTCCTGGCCCTGACAACATAGGTATAGACACTTCATTTGACATATTTGCTTATCAAGTTCCAGAGATATTGCAGAAAATGATTTGAAAAATGCACTGAATTTGCGATTCGGCAGCCATTTTGAATATGCAAATTAGACCCTTAAAACTCAAAGTTTCGCTTGGGAACCGGGTTTATCGAATTCAGCATACCTAAATTATGTTAAAAAGTCTGGTTCCCAACTTTTACCCAAAAATGCCCCTTGATCCTTATGCAGGGCCTTTTTTCAGAAATCCCACTAGACTATATCTAAGTTATGAGAACTTGTGACCAGACCCGTTTGCCTATAACATGTATATTTGTAAGTCTAAAGTTTATTCTGTATATATCTTTTGTGGGCAATAAAATATGCTTAAAGTAAAGTATTAGTGTGAACTGATTTATTTTACATCGATTGCGAAACAAGGTTTCAGCTTATATTAATCAAGCTTGATGTCTGCTTCCCGGAAACTTAACCAGTACTCGCGCCGTTTGTGTGAAAAGATCCCAAAGTCAGAACCCGCTTAGCACGGGACTCGAACCCAACGCTCTACATCTGCACCACTCTCTTCCAAAATGTATTAAAACGTCATTTGCTGCAGAAGCGTAAACACTTTATAAACTCATTCAGCGTTAACGTTGGCGTTAATGTATGACGTCATTATTTCTATATATTTACGTCACGTCATTGCCATAACAACCACAAAACTCATAAGAGACGTTACAATTAAACTTTTTTGTTCCTGGAAAAAGATAACCATGTCGTAAGTTCGGAGTTCGAACACAGTCGCTATCCTGGACGGGTCGCGCTATGGATGCTGATGAGACGGAGGAGTCGCAATGGCTCGACTTCCGGCCAGAATCGTTGGGGATCAGACTCAGGTGTCCGGTGTGTCTGGACTTCTTCGAAAAGCCCCACACCCTTGGTTGTGGTCATTCCTTCTGTCTACGGTAAGTGAAAGTGGGACATTTTATTCTCATCGTTAATTGATTGATTGATTGATTGGGGTTTAACGCCGTTTTTAACAATTTCTCAGTTATATCACGGCTGCCAGTTCACCTATTCATGCATTTCCTGGTTTTCTCACACCAGTACTCCACACAACAATCCTCCCAAGCAACTGGCTGCTTTTCCACATAGACTTAGCCCATTGGTGGAAGACGAATGACGCATGTCGCGTTGACTTTTGTCAATACACGGAAAGAAAGTTGGCCGAGCCGGGATTCAAACTTACAACCCCTGGATTGACAGCCCGCCTCGCTACCGACTGAGCTACCGGGGATCGGCATGCTCATCGTTAATACAGCTAACCCTCTATCGCTGGTAGACGCGTTTCTGACGAATCAGTCGCAAACAAAGTTTTTTAAAAAAAATGGCAAAATGTAAAATTACTCGTCATGAATGTTGTGCACTGAATAATGTATTGATACGTTTACGGTTAATTAATTTTAACAATACGCTGTAAATCACAACACACGTGGAAAGTCTTATGTACAGCGAATTCCAGACATAATTCCTAATCGTCTTCACCAATATTGCTAAGATTGGCGAGTCGATTTTTGCCATATGACTTTAATTCATTTAAGGAATGACTACGTGCGTGCTTTTTCGATATCTTGATAAGCCTTTTCCCATTCGTATACGCATTCTGACGCATCTGCTGTAGATGGATTGTTGGCAAAATTTTAAAGATTCCTCATAATGAGAAATGTCTTCTATTGCCACACTATTTTCAACTCTATTAAATAATATATGTTCATTCATAGAGTGTTTCAAAAACTTTGCTAAAATGTTTTTAAAGTCATCTGCTGCAGATTTGTTGTATGTGGGAAGGGGTTATTGAGCTGTACTTGGAAGAATACTTTTATAAGTATCGAAAACGATTAATGTGCACATCCATACTACGTATTCAGGGGTGTAGCTTTGCAATAATCAATGGGTAGGCCGTCTCGTGAGAAAATCAACATTGTGGACTCTGCGTAAAGTATCGATCCGGATCAGCCTAAGCATGCAACGCAGGCCTACCCGGATAGACACTTTTCGCTTCCTGTTGATTTTCTGTTTCAGGAATAACTACTCTATACATCTATCCCCCCTAAGACGGAATGTGCCGGCCGGATCAGTCTGCGCGAACAGCGCAGGCTGATCTGGCCGATACATTACGCAGATGTATATCACCGCAGCTGCATTTTGGGGCATTTTGAGAATAAATGTGTAGGCACGTGCCTACAGTGCATAAAGGGAGCTACGCCCCTGGTACTATAAATGCACACTCTAAGTTAGACGCTTCTTGAATGTCTCTTCGACTTTACAACAGTGCAGATCAAGATCGAACGCCGCAGATTCGGGTCCTCATGATTGTTGAGCAACCAAGCTACAAACCATCCTGTCTCCTTACACATTGGTTTTCTGCAGCTTAATGGTAGTTATGGCTCTCCATTATATTTTGGTGCTCAGGGTTGTGGGGTTAGCATAACGACTGAGCAGCCTTTGATTGTAATTACCCTCGGCTTGCAGAATTAACTATTTGGCGAGCATTTCGAATGACTAGTTGGTGTCAGTATTCATAAGGACCAGTAGTGCCGGTAACTTACCCTGGAATGACGTGATATAAATATGAATGATTGTTGACATAAAACACCATACAAATAAACAAACACATCTCTATTATTTACACAGTTGCCTACGCACCCTTGCCAAGATGGCGAGGACTTCAACAAGCCTGGCGCCGTTAGACCGCCTGCGATTTCGCTGTCCAGCCTGCCGGAAAATGACGATTGCCCGACCCCTGTTACGGAGACGAGCGTCTGTTACGATTGCTCTTCAAGACATCGTGGATGCTTGGTTTAGTTCACCGTACTCCGTGAGTTTTAAACTTCAGGAAACTTAAACCCTTTCCCATATACATCAAAGTTGCCACTTTGAAAACAACTTTGGAATAAATATGGACAAATCACTATAATAATAAGTTGAACTAGTGAATAGAGTTGATTGATTGATTGGGGTTTAACGCCGTTTTTAACACTTTCTCAGTTATACCTACTCATGCATTTCCTGGTTTTCTTAAACCAGTACTCCACACAACAATCTTCCCAAGCAACTGGCTGCTCGTGAATAGAGTTGAAAGCATTGTGGCGAAATAATAGATTTGTAATTCTGAGCAATTTCTCCTTTTGTCATATTTTTTTAATTGCGTCAAAATGCGACGGTTCATGGCAATGGTTTTACAGAAAAGATAAGTTTCTTAATTTGCAAATATTGTCGAGCAACCAAACTCCCATTTGGTTCCTCAATGTTTTCACGGACGAATTGTTGAACAGTTTTACAGAACGGAAACGGGATCCTCGTTATTGTCGCGTAACTAAATTCACTTTATTTTCATAGACGATGATTATTAATATGGGGTAAAAGGAGTCATTGTGATTTTCGCGCAACGAAACTCATTATCCCTTTTTCCCTACTGCCAAAATGTCCGGCGTTTTCAAAGACGAATTCTTGAAATGTTTTGTAGCACGTAAAAGGGGTCTTTCAGATTGTCGCCCAACTTAGCTCGTTTTCCTCTTTTCTCATGCAGAACATAATTTAGGTGTTATTACAGTCGGCCCACTAAACGTTTTGCAGCACGGAAAAGAGGTCCTCTATATTGTCGCGCAACCAATACTCCATATCCCCATTTCTCCTGCTACCAAAGTTTTAGGTGTTTACATGAAAGAACGAGGTCTTCGTTTAAATCAAATTTCATTTATACCATGTTCGCATGCTGGTAAAGTTTTGGTGTTTTTCATATAGGAATTCAGCATGGATTAGGGGTCCTTGTGAATTTCGTGCAACTAAATTGCATATCCCGTTTTCTCCTGCTGTCAAAGTTTTCAGTGTTTTCATAGACGAATTGTTAAAAAGTCTTGCACCACTAAAAAAAGGCTCCTAAAAATGTTCGCGTAACCAAAATTTACTATCCCCTTTTCTCCTGCTGCCAAAGTTTTCAGCGTTTTCATAGACTGATTGTTAAAAAGTTTTGCACCACTAAAAAAGGGCTCCTAAAAATGTTCGCGTAACCAAAATTTACTATCCCCTTTTCTCCTGCTGCCAAAGTTTTCAGTGTTTTTATTGACGAATTGTTAAAAAGTTTTGCACCACTAAAAAGAGGCTCCTAAAAATGTTCGCGTAACCAAAATTTACTATCCCCTTTTCTCCTGCTGCCAAAGTTTTCAGTGTTTTTATTGACGAATTGTTAAAAAGTTTTGCACCACTAAAAAGAGGCTCCTAAAAATGTTCGCGTTACCAAAATTTACTATCCCCTTTTCTCCTGCTGCCAAAGTTTTCAGAGTTTTCATAGACGAATTGTTAAAAAGTTTTGCACCACTTAAAAAGGGCTCCTAAAAATGTTCGCGTAACCAGAATTTACTATCCCTTTTCTCCTGCTGCCAAAGTTTTCAGTGTTTACATAGACGAATGGTTGAAAAGTTTTGCACCATTGAAAAAGGTGATTTTCGCCTAACAAAGTGTTCAATGTTTTCAACAGAAACACACGGCGAGGCATAGAAAAAAGGGCTTTGACTGGTTGATTTCGGCTAGCACGCACCCGAGTGTCCGGTGTGTTTTGACAATTTAAACACACTCCTTTTGTCAAGCTATTTTAATGTGCCATGTACGTTTATCAATAACTCGTTTCAACCCATATCCTGCTTTAAACGAATGCATTCAACGTGTGCATGTTTTTCGATACAAAAAGCACGAACAACTTTGGAACAGTATCAGCCAGTCTGCACATCCATGCAGTTTAATCGTGGTCTACATTCCCCGCTACTTACTCATTTACCAGGAATCCGCTGTGGTCGAGTGGTTAGCGTCTGGGATTTCGAAACCGGGTGTCCCGGGTTCGATTCCCAGTCGCGGCACTACGGTCATGGTGGAGTGCCCTTGGGCAAGGCACATTTTCTAGCCTAGTACTGGTTTGTTTACCCAGGGATCATGAATAATTAAATTTAATTGCACGCTAAATGACCTTAGCTGTCGATGCGCCATAAAACAATATACATTCATTAATTCATTACTCATTTACCTTTATCAAAGACTCCTCAATTAATTTGCAAGAATAAGTTGTAAACAGTGGATTGTAATACTAATCACATGACTAACACGTGAAATTACAATGTATGTCATGTTAATCTAAGAACGGCGCAACGCGAAAACCAACCGTAAGGCATTTGCGACCATTGTATTACTACAACAGCAATCGAGCAGTCTCATATTGACATACGCTGTTCGGCAATTAATAATAGATGTTTTAAAAATTCATCTGTAAAGGTGTTATCACATAGCCGTTAGTTGAACGTAGTGGGAGCTAACGTAGTTAAACGTAGTTGATGGTAGTTGGACGTACCGTCATACGTACCGTACCGTAGTTGTCCGTGATGCTAACGTGGTATTATAATAGATGTTTTAAAAATTCATCTGTAAATGTGTTATCACATAGCCGTTAGTGGAAATAGTTAGTTGAACGTAGTGGGGGCTAACGTAGTTGAAGGTAGTTGGACGTACCGCCATACGTATCGTATCGTATTTGTCCGTGATGCTATATTGGTATTAACTTGGGGCAGCCGTGATTTTCGATTTAATTGTTGGACATGTTCAAAAAGAGCGCTACGTTAGAGGCAAAATTTGCACCCGTGATGCTAACGTAATGAAGCGAAGTCTTACGTAATCTAACGTACTAAATAACCCCGCACAAAACCAATATCTGACCGGTTTCACGACCGGGAAGAGGTAATTACGTTCAAGTACGGTCGTTGCTAGGTCATGCTACGCCCTGCTACGTTAAAGTACGCTGCACTGCGGGTATCAGTACGGGAACCCATCACGGTAGACTAAGTAACAGTACGTCCAACTACGTTACTACGTTACGGTTCGTAACCGTACATTGCAGTACGCTATTATTACGGTATTGTTACGTTACAGTACGTTCAACTATAGATAGCTAGGTTGAAGAACATAAGTACAATAAAGTACAGATTGCTAGGGCCGACATACAGCTCATCACCCAAATTATGCCGTACCGTAACGTAGTTTATCCTAGTTTAAAGAACTTACACCACCACGTTTGACCCACGGTAATCTACTCTACGGATCTCTACGTCCTCTAACGGCTAGGTGACCACACCTTAAAGCAGTTATCATGTGTAGCTTTTTTAATGAAAGCAAAGGCAGGTGTTCTTTCACACGTGTTGCAATTAGGGACATTAGTGATAATTATATTATCTCCCTTGTCAGATAAAGACCAAGAAGACCAAATGGTTGGTAGGTCCTTTTAGTTGGAATCCTTTGTCTTTATCTCTATTTCGCAATGATATATATTGCAATTACTCTGTACACATTAATCATAAATGTGTTAATTAAAGTGATGATTCAAAAAAATGTACATAGCAGTGTTTAAAGAAAACAAATGTGGAATTACTAATCCATCTAATAACAGTTGGCCAAGAAAATGCAATTTATAAGTGCACCATCCAGTGCAAAGAAACCAATGATAAAAACAGAGGAAACCAAATTATAGGACCTAGGTAGATGTAGAGAGTATTAAAGGGAGATAACTGACCGATGTCTCCAATTATTCACAGAACGACGCTCAAATATATTTTCTCAAAGGTTAGAAACTAGGTCAATGTCATTGGATTATATATATTCATATTTGTTTTACAGGTCGGTAAATTAGAATCGATCACATTGAGGTCAATATCATGCCAAACCAACGACAGTCCAGAGGAGGGCGACGATGATCACACAGGAGGACCGACATCGTTGGAAAATAATAGCGAGGAAGAAGCATTAGATTCGCCCAATGATGAAGTTGAGCAGTCAAATGAAGACGATGATAAGTCTAAAGAAAATGTAATCAGTCGTGAAGAGATTCGACAAGTTCTTGTTCATAGATTTCCTTTTAAGTCCAATAGTAAACAAAATTTAGAATCGGATATGTTTTCAAAATTCAATAGGACGAAAAATCCACCGGAAACAAATGATGACGCAGTTTTATCTTCTGACGTCAACAATGTAACATCTTCGAGCGAAGAGGAATCGGATCCGGAAGTAGTACCGTTGGTAGAACAAATACAACTAGTAGAAGATCCGCCAATACGACATACGTTTGGATTCAGATTATTTGTAACAATTCTAAGGTTAATGTGTGTAGAATTGTTAGCACTGTTCAGGGGGATACGTGACTCATGGGGCAGAATGGTAATGACCATTTTCTGGGTTTTCTACGCCGGATTAATCATATGTTTTTCCCGAGCTTTTATACCCTTGATGACACTGTACACGATAATTTATTTGTTAATCATGTATGCGGAAATGTCGGGACCGTTGTAATGTAAAATGTCATCCTTACTTGAGCCCTAAACCCTATACACTGCTGGTGCTTCAAGGAAGTCCGTGAGACACATGATTCGTTTTAGCACCACATCATACTGTTTTGTTTGGTAATCGATTTATATTCAGTTTGTTATCGAAATAAAAGTGTGGCATTTAAAAGCTTTTATGAGTTTCCACGAAAGGTTTTTTCATAATGTATAATTAATTAATTATAGACTACACATATGTTTTGTTGATTTCATTTAGTTTAAACTTATTTATTTTACATCGATTGCGAAACAAGCTTATATAAATCACGCTCGATGTCTGCTTCCTGGAGACATAACCGGTACATGCGCCGTGTGTAAAAATCCCCGGGTTATTTGGAACGAGATGCCGACGTTCCACCACTGCACCACTGTTTTATTTTGGGGTCTTATGCATTTCCAGTTTGGTATCATTTTATGTTACACTCGCGTTCAACTAGTGAGCTACACTTCTAGTTGTATCTGTCAGAAGAATGGCGAAGATGCACTTAGGTCTTTATAACATATTGGCGGACAGTTATGACTGGCGAGACAGTGCGTATGTTCGGACTCGCCAAAATAGTCTCTGTGCGCAACGTGAAGACCTAAAAATGTGAAAAGTCACTGTGACCTGCGTCACCCGTCTTTCACCAATGGACTGTTTAACAGTCCATGTGGAAAAGTAGCCAGTTGCATGGAAAGTATGTTGTGTGGTGTACTGGTGTGGGAGAACCAGGAAACGCATGAGTAGGTGAACTGGTCGCCGTAATATGACTGTAAAATTGTTGAAAACGGCGTTAAACCCTAATCAATCAATCAATCAATCAATCAATCAACCTAAAAATATCCGAATCGATTTATCGAATTTTATAAGATCAACTTACGCCAAATAGTCCCTAAAAAACGTTATTTGCGTAGAAATGAGTGTTTACCTTCACCAGAATGCATTGACTATATCGAGGGCTAGCGTGAAACGGTTGTAACTAAAATTGATGTTTGTTTACCAAGGTTAATCACCTCGCCATAAAGTCTTTATAACCGTTAAATCATTTTTCTTGGTAAACAACGGAAATTTAGTTGCCATTGCTCGTTTTGAGCAATGGCACCTAAATTTACATTGTTTACAAAGGGGTCAAAATTGCCCCTAAACCAGGGATCTCAAAATAGGTTTTTAGTTACAACCGTTTCACCCCAAGCCCTCGCTATGGCATTACGTTTACCAATCTGAATAAAGTACACGATCTGACCAAATGTAAGATCTGATGGCGATCCATTCGAATTCATCTTCTTGTTTTATCGGATTTCCAATATCGCTATTTTTAGAACCACCAAGCTATTTTTATTTGAACCAATCAGAGGACTCGTTTCAATAAACGTTTGGCTTAACATTCAAAATGGCGTCAATTGACGAAGTTGAGCACATTTAGATAGACCATTTAAAACCAGAGCAAAGAACACTTTTCGATGCTGTATGGTCAGGGAAAGACTGTATCGGTGTTTTGCCTCATTTCCGCATGTGTAGCCATGATGCAGTCGTCATAAGAACTATATACGCGTGTAAATCACTATGCGAAAATTGGGATCCCATGCTAAATATAGATTTTTTTGGTAAATATAGACTAACTTTCACTTTCAAAAACGTGAAAGCAAGGTTCTGATTGACTGGCTGAATGTGTCCCTCTATCGGTTGTCCTCAGATCCTATGCGTAGCGTTAATAGGAGATGATTTTAATGAAAGTGTTGCGCTTACATTCATTGTAAATAAGTAAAGGATGGACTGGAAATGTTTGATTTGATCACCTTGGTTGAAAGTGAAAGTAGAGTATTTGAAAACCAGTTTCGTCCCAGCCCGATTTCGTCCCAGCTCGATTTCATTCCAGCCTGATTTCGTCCCAGCTCGATTTCGTTCAAAATGACGGTAACCATCTTAGCGGGATGAATTCTTTCTTGCAAAATACATGACCCCCATTCTCTTTGGATTAGTTTAAAGCTTAGAGGTTATTCTTTTCAATGATGTAGGGTGTGTTCTACCTGTAAATCGTTCAGAAAGTGTGACAATTGAGGGTTGAAGCTGTTACATGGTGAAACGTGACATATAAGATGATGTTCTTCTTAATTGTCGTTTTGCAGAAACAGTAAATTGTTTACAAATACAATATTTCAGATATAGCAGGATAATTGAACGAACACAATAAACCCTATGATAAAAATAGACATATTTTTTTTAATCAAATGTAAAGAGATTTCAACAACAAAATAGCTTTATATATTTACACAACTGACAACTTAATAGTCTGAACGAAAGGAATTATAATGCATATCACAACATAAAGATAAACAGAGACTTATTCTTAACATTTCACAGCAATATTTTTGTGTTAAAAAACGTTCAACCAAATGTTACGTCATATATAGACACCTACATCTGCAATCACTGTAACTGAGTCGACGTTGACTACGCTCAGATAAGAAGTAATATGGGATTGTATACGTCAGTAATGATGTCATTCTAAGCCAGTAGAAAATCCCAATTTATTTTTATCCTTCTAAGATGCTGTTCTAATTTCTCTTTGGCACGTGACAGTCGATGCTTAGGAAGTTTAAGCATGTACGCCTACTGTGTTCAATTACATTTTACAATAGCAAACGAAAGCCAATTCACCAATTACAGCCTTTTCACCTCTGATTGGAAGCGTTACAAGTCGTGAGCAACCACACTGGTACACTGAATGCCATGCAAATCTCGAAACTTCCGCAATATTAGAAATTTCTACAAGAAATTGAAAACCTCTATGTGGAATAGAAAAAAATTCTATTTAACTTTTTCAGCGCCACAGGCAATTTTGAGGTTTTTGCAAACAATGCAGATTCAGGCGAGTCAGCTCGTAACGAGCTGTCTCACCTGAAATCAGCATTGTTTGCTTTTTAGTTACCAAAATAGTTCAAAACTTTCATTAATGGAGAAACGGACATACCCGATTTTGAACATTGAAGAGTCTACTTTAAAAAAAATCGGCGCTGAAAGAGTTAAAGGAATTTGATGAGAAAGTAGAACATCATTACATCATAATGAAGTTCGTCCCTCCGCGTACGAACACTATCAGTTGGCATTTCTGAACCAGTCTAGAATCAGTTGACCCTGTCAATGCTCAATCTTATAATAATCTACACGAGATGGCATATCTCACAGTGTGGGTTATGACGTTAGCAGAATATTCTTACAAGCTTGTGCAATTAATATGTGACTAGTGTAGATCTTGTGTGGATGCACAGGCTGATCTGGATCTACACAGTTCACCAAAACCCAACTTGTGATTATTTTATATGGACAGGTTCCATTATAAGAGACGGGTAAAAGCGAGTCAAACAGGGAGTTTATATGAGCCGTTCCACGATAAAAAACAACATTATGGACTCTGCGTAAAGTATCGATCCGGATCAGCCTAAGCATACCGCACAGGCTAACCCGGACAGACACGTTTCGCCTCCTGTTGATTTTCTGTTTCAGGGGAGACGAAATATGTCGGCCTGGATAAGCCTGCGTTGACTGCACAGGCTGATCTGGATCGATACATTTTTGCAGAGTCAATACAGTTGGTCTTCTCGTGGAACGGCTCATATCAAGTAAAATCCGTCGAATCCAACAGGTAGTTTATTAGAGTATGCATGTACATGTAATCTACTCTCATATATAGCTCTTCGCTTATTGTATCAAAACAAAAGTACGCAGAATTGTTCAAGTAAACATTGTCTTGTTTATTTTCAAATAGACCCTGTCCCAAATCCTAGAACTCTGCAGCACGCGTTTATGGAAATATGAAATATCTCTTGAAATGAAAATAAAAGTATTGAATGAAGTTGAAATATTATTAGCAATTTCTATTTTTGTTGCCAAACTTTGTTTAAATGTAATCTTTTGCAGATGTGTTAAGTGGGAAAGGGTGACATTAATTCATTGGTTGTTTAGATTTTTTTTAAAAATATCAAATAAAAAGTTTGACTTACTCTAGAGAAAGCAACATGTAACCCTTTCAATGCTGAAATATTTTAAAATAGACTTGTCAAGCTTTGCATTTGGAAGAGTTCATAATCAATTCTAGGAATACCTCTTTGCATATTTTGTATATATATATATATATATACAATTGAACATAATGTAACAAAAACGTTTTTTTTTTAAAAATTGACTTGTCAAGCTTTGCATTTGGAACAGGTTATAATCAATTCTATGAATATATATCTATGAATAAATTTATTTTTTTACAGAATTGCTGAAGCAATTTCTGTTTTTTCTACAATTTTTTCAAATGTCGTCTGCTGCAGATGCATTAATTTGCGCTAGGCATGTGGGAAGGAATTAAATTAGACAACGTTTCGCGCGAATAACTCCCAACTTCATTATTGAGTCGGTCGATTACAGTTGACAAAACTGAAGCATACATTTGATGTGGGAATACTTTGGGAAATTATTGTGATGTTAATATGATATCTGATACGGTTAATCCAATCAGTAATTGTGTTATTTTGATATTTTGAAATTAGAATCGATTTAAAAAACGAGCGATTTCTCTTCTCGACACAGCATTTTCAAATATGCATCAAAAGCAATACATCCAATTGTCTAGATTTGTTTTTCACGTATAGTTTCGACAGACGACCCTTTCCCACATATAGACGCTTTCTGATGCCTCTCCAGCAGCTGACTTTTGAAATCATTGTGACAAATGGAAAAATTGCTCTAAAAATGAGCCATTCATCCTTTTGACACAATGTTGGCTACGCTATACAATAATTACACTTTCATTAGTAGATAAATTTCTTTATTTTAGCGTAGATCGAGGGCTTGGCGTGAAACGGTTGTAACTAAAAACCTTTTTTGAAAACCCTGGTTTAGGGGCAATTTTGACCCCTTTGTAAACAATGCAAATTTAGGTGCCATTGCTCAGAACGAGCAATGGCACCTAAATTTCCATTGTTTACCAAGAAAAATGATTTAACACTTATAAAGACTTTATGGAGAGGTGATTAACCTTGGTGAAAAAATACCAATTTTAGTTACAACCGTTTCACGCCAAGCCCTCGAGATGTTCTCAAAGTCGTCTGCTGCAGATTCGTCGTCTGTAGGAAAGGGTTGCAGTTTCTCATCAGGTTATGATGTTAAGAAGATTTTTTTCTTTTTAAAAGACACACAGGTCAACATTTCCAATTACAACGGTTTAAAACAACGGATTGCTTACAAGCACAGTAACAAGAAGCACGGTACCAAAGCCATGGTACCAAGTTTTACAACTGTGACCGTAATACGTGTGATGTATTTTTAGTTTAAATGACCTTGACCTTTACCTAAATTACCCCTAAAAACAATTTCAGGCTTCATGTAAATCCTAGCTTCATCCCTATTAACCCTTTCCCACATACAACACATTTACAGCAGACGACTTTGAAAATGATTTTTTGATTAAAGTTGAAAGCACATTGTGGCAAAAGAAGATATTGCTCATTATAAGCCATAACTCCTTTTGTAGTTATGTTTTCAAAATTTGTCGCTCAAGAGGTGTCTGAAAACGTCTTCATGTAGGAAAGGGTTAACGTTTAAAGAAAGGTTATAACCCTTTCCCTCATATAGACGCTTTCTGACGCATCTGCAGCAGACGGCTTTTTGAAAACATTGTGACAAAAGAAGAAATTGCTCAAAACGAGCAATTTCTCCTTTTGTCACCATGTTTTCAACTCTGTTCAATTATTGTACTTTATTTTAATAATAAAAGGGAGTTTCCAGTTTCTGTTCGGGTATGTTTTTCAAAGTCGTCTGCTGCAGATTTGTTGTATCTGTGAAAGGTATTAAGCGGAATTGAAAGTTTGAATCATGTCCACACACACACTCGTCAACCCAACTGGCTGACCAACGTTATAACGACATTACCGTTCTAACAACCCGATTTCAATTTTATTGAAAACCTGGTTTACCCTGTACCATATAGAACCAATCTGCTGCAGACGACTCAAGAAATATAAAGGTCAAGATATGTAAAATCGATGCAAATAAAAGTATAACCCTTCAATAGAGTTCAAAACACATTGTCGCAAAATTTGAAATTTCTCATAATTAACAATTTTCCCTTTTGTCACATTGTTCTTAAAATGTTGTCTGCTGCAGATGTCAAAAATTCGTCTCCATGTGAAAAAGGTTAAAATGCCAATGGATGGTTTTCCAGTCTTAATCATTGTTTACCCTTTCACAGGAACAACACATCTGCAACAGACGACTTTGAACATATCTAGACAAAAATATGGAAATTTGAGTGCATTGAATAGAAATGAAAACATTGCAGCAAATAGAGAAAGTGCTCATAATGAACAATTTCTCCCTTTGCCATAATGGTTTTTTTTAAAAATCGTCTGCCTCAGAAAGCGTCTGTATGTGGAAAAGGACTAAATGAATAAATGATTGATGTAAGAACACTGTATCTATTGACCGTGATTTCCCGTGATATGACTTTCTCTGTACGTAATTCCAGTCCCCCGTCCTCTTTCTGCTGAGATGCGTCACGATACTTCTGTATTCCCATGTGGGGAATCCGCTGTGGTCGAGTGGTTAGCGTCGGGGATTTCGAAACCGGGTGTCCCGGGTTCGATCCCCAGTCGCGGCATTACGGTCATGGTGGAATGCCCTTGGGCAAGGCACATTTTCTAGCCTAGTACTGGTTTGTTTACCCAGGGATCATGAATAAATAAATTTAAATGCGCGCTAAATGACCTTAGCTGTCGATGCGCCGTAAAACAATATACATTCATTCAGTATTCCCATGTGGATGGTTTCTTATTCTATAAAACCACCGTTAGCTGAATGAATGATTGATGTAAATACTCGTTTTAAGCACACGGTAGTTCGCGTTATATGACTTTGCCTGTATGGAATTCGTGTCCCCGTCCTCTTTCTGCTAAAATGCGTCTCACAATTCGTCTACATGTCGAGGGCTTGGCGTGAAAAGGTTGTAACTAAAATTTGTATTTTTTATCTAAAGTTAATCACCTCGCCATAAAGTCTTTATAAGCGTTAAATATTTTTCTTGGTAAACAATGGAAATTTAGGTGTCATTGCTCGTTCTGAGCAATGGCACCTACATTTGCATTGTTTACAAAGTGGTCAAAATTGCTCTTAAACCAGGATTTTAAAATAGGTTTTTAGTTACAACTGTTTCACGCCAAGCCCTCGATTCGACGATGGGTTAAACTGCCTGTGGATGGTTTCTTAGTCTATAAACCACCGTTACCTAAATGAATGATTGCTGTAAATACTCGTTATTAGAACACGGTATTTCGCGTTATATGACTTTGCCTGTACGGGTCCCCGTCGTCTTCCTTTTTTAGTATTCGCCCCGACTAGAATGAGTCTGCTGAGATGCGTCGGGTTAACATGGATAGTTTCTCAGTCCAAACCACCGTTAAATGAATGAATGGCTGATGTAAATACTCGCTATAAGAACACGGTATCTATCGACCGTGATTTCGCGTGATATGACTTTGCCTGTACCGGATTCGAGTCGCCGTCATCTTTGATAGAATTCGCCCGACTGACAGAATGGTACTGAGCCTTGGCATTCTTTATCTTGGTTAACCACGTGTTCTGTAAAATAGAGCAAAAACGTTCAGAGAGTCCATTGCATTGTTGTCAGGACATACTACTACCACAGGTGTCTGCATTTTCATTTGAGAACATTTGGAAACCCCTCCACGAAAGACAGTGTTTAGCAACTACAAATCGTCTCGCTATGTTGTCCATATACTAATATACATGTAATGACGTCTGAGTAACCGTTGACAAAATCCACATTAGACCGGGTAACTACACATACAGAGGGCCAGATAAGGAGGGGTAATCAGCTCCATTTCCTACAATTTCTCTCTTAGTATTAAAGCAAACCCTATGTTGCCAAACGCTCCTCATTTAGAGCTCTGCAAATACTCTCTCTTTATGGTTCATTTACTTTAATAATAATGACGGTTATGTTTTCGTTTAAAAAAATCTATAAAAACCCACACAGGATTGCGTTACTATAAATAGCCGCCATATATGATACTATATTAGTATAGCATATGAACCATATAGGGAGATTATGTATAGTAACACATCATCTGAGGTTTTTTTTCAAGTTTTCTCAAATGTAAACAATGAAAAAAAATTCAGCCGCATTCAATACTACGAACAGTGAATAGCTGAGCGTCCTCGGTTTGGTCCCCAAGCTTGATTCGGCTTTACGGTCATTTGGCGAGCATTTTGTTTAATCTTTTAGATTAAACTGAAGAAATAATTGAAGACGTTCTTATTGCTCCGACAATATAACATACATTACAAAAAAAAAGTACAATATTTCGTATAAATTGATGATGAATACATACACGTAACAAGGTTAACTTACTATATACATGTATTTATATGTAGCTGACATAATTGAAGACGTTCTTATTGCTCCGACAATATAACATACATTACAAAAAAAAAAGTACAATATTTCGTATAAATTGATGATGAATACATACACGTAACAAGGTTAACTTACTATATACATGTATTTATATGTAGCTGACATAATTAAGTTTTCATCATCCCACAGTACTAACAATACGGTCACTGTTATTGAATCTGAGCATTAATTCAAACTTGCACTATTTGTTTATTGAAACAAACGGTAAACACCGAAAAATTATACAGGTCACATGTTATGAATCGTTACGAAATTACGTCTCGAAAGTAATAATAATTATTATACTACTACAACTACTTCTACTACTACTGCTACTACTACTAATGATAATAATATTGATAATAAAATATTACCTTTATTAACTCCGTTGGTGCCTGAAGGGTAAATACGTCTATAATTTGTTGGAATCGACTAATCTGTACTACCACAAAGGCGAATTTCATACCGCTGGCTGTAACAAAAATACGTACAATATATAAGCTTAGTCGTATGAAAAGGGGACTTTCTGACAATTGATCCTCGTGTAATTCAAAATCAACTCTCACATTCATATATTGGTATCTGCCTTTCAAATCTTTGAAAACCGATTCTTTATTGTATCTTTGCATACACTGGTTACTGGTGTCACATAAAAAATAGAATATCTGGTGAAAACTAAGATATTTGTACAATGCAACTTCCGGTTATCTCCTGTTTTTCACGATCACTAAAATTTCACGCTACATCGGGGAACAACAGATACAGATGTTATGTTGTTGTAAAGTAGCATCATTCGAAGTCGACACATATAAATCTGACCTGCGTTTAGCGATTTCAGGTATAACGTGGACGCTCCAATTTGCCATCACATAAAAGTGCATGGACACTTAGACCTAAATTAGTGGGACTACGCTTATAATTGTTCACCAAAATTTGAATCCAGGACCTAATGATATGTTTACGGACAGGGGAGAGTCTGGAGAGATTGTTTGGGTGATGTTTACGCCGCTTTCAGACGTTGTTAAGTTATATGACGGCGTGTCCTGGGTCAATTACCACGATTACCGGTATTATTCATCACGACCTCGATGCATCTCTCGTAATACTCTTTCCAAAACCCTTAGTACCAAGAAGGGCAGCCATTACTACCATATTTAAGTTTTTCATATTACCCAACCAGGGTCGATCCATGATCTCCCAAGTCGGACACTCTGGCGAGACTGCAGACTCGACTGAGTCTTAACGGTTCACATATGTATCACTTAAGAAGGAAGATTGCCAGACGCGCTTCATATGACTATGACAATGATAAATATTTAGTATTTAGGTCACCGGCCCATAGTACAATGTATTTGATTTAATGAGCAGTATTAAGCGGAGAATGGCGTTCTTATCAACTTTCGTTAACATATAGATGAGATATGATAGTTTCTTTATTACATCAGGCTGGTCGTTATTTACCAATGAATCAAAGTTCGTAGTATTTACCAGTTGAATAGAAATAACTTTTCTTATTTCATCATACTTTGGAAAATGAAATAAAACATGAAATTCATATTCAACAACATTTTTTTTTTCTTTTTGAAAACAATACATGCACATTCTCTGTTCTCGATACGTTTCCTTCCAAACACCCAATTGATTACCTGTTGCTTCTTGTGTTGACAGATCATGTATACCAAGTCTGTCTAACGCCAACGGCTGTCTGTGTACCGTATATGTGTCCGTTATAGGCGCTGTCGTGTTTTCTACCGGCATTTGCTTTTGCTGAAGAAAATATTGATTGATTTGATAATTGGATTAATTGGATTCGAACGGCATTTTGACAAAATATCCGCAGTCAGGTCAACCAATCGGGTGTTCCTTGCTCTCTTACATCAGTTCTCTAAATAACATACGTTCCTACGTGGTCTTTAAGCCTAATAGCCTAAAGACAAATATTTTGTTTTGTTGGTTTGGTGTTTTATGCCGCTTTCAACCATTTTTTCAGACATATCACGGCGTTTCTTGGGTAAATTACCAGTACTACTTGTCCATTTATCCTGACACCAGCGAGTCAGTCGTAATGCTAACCCCACAGCACAGAGCACCAATTAGTGAAAGCCATTATAACCATCTTTAAACAATCTTTGATATGATCCTGTCGGGGATCGAACCCGCGACCTCCCGTACCCTAAGCGAACGCTATACTACTACACCACCGATGCAGTCTCGACAGATAAAGAATAGAAGCATGTACAGCCATTTCATATATCAAGTCCACTATAGGTTTTCGATCAATGATTGATTGATTGATTGATTAACGCCGTTTTCAACATTTTTTCATTCATATCACGGCGACCAGTTTACCTACTCATGTGTTTTATGGTTTTCCCACACCAGTACACCACACAACATACTTTCCAAGCAACTGGCTACTTTTCCACATAGACTGTTAAACAGCCCATTGGTGACAGACGAATGACGCAGGTCACAGTGACTTTTGTCAAACGTCGGAAAGAATGTTGGCCGAGCTGGGGTTTTCGATCAAAGGCAGTCCGCCGTCAGGTAAATCTACACGTACGCACCGGTTCATGATTAATTTCATTGATTGAATACACTCTTCGAATCGTTCGTTTTAACTGATCGATTTCGATAATGTCAACCATGCTCAACAGTATCAAACTGATCCCCCCTGACTTTAGTCTGAAAGAAAGGTGGCCGAGCCGGGATTCGAACTGTACTTTCATCCGCTATAATGTATGTTGTTTATCAATAGAGACTGATTTATTTTCATGAAACACATCTAAAAATATAGCAAATACATGTACAAGTGCAACATAAATACATTATGCTTTGCACAAAGGTAAAGATCGGGTTAACAACTGTAGAGTAATACATGATATTTGTCTCGTCGCAAGGCCGAACTGTGAAACCTCAGACAAGACTTGTAGTCTCATCTGATTCTTCACAGTATGTCAGCACTTGATATTGTCATTGGAATTGTTAAAACTAGAAAAACTAGACATATTCAGGGGCGTAGCTTAGCAATAATCAATGTGTAGGCCGTCTCGTCAGAAAATCAACATTGTGGACTCTGCGTAAAGTATCGACCCGGATCAGCCTAAGCATGCCACACAGGCGTACCCGGATATACACTTTTCGCCTCCTGTGGATTTTCTGTTTCAGGAATCACTACTCTATCTATCCCCCATAGACGGAATGTGTCGGCCGGATCAGTCTACGCGGACAGCGCAGGCTGATCTGGTCGATACATTACGCAGATGTGTATCGCCGCAGCTGCATTTTTGGGCATTTTTAGAAAGATTGTGTAGGCACGTGCCTACAGTGCCTAAAGGGAGCTACGCCCCTGATATTGGTCTACGTTGTTCGCTATTCGTTGTAATTTGTGCCAAATGATACACGCGAATGTTCTTTATAGTCGAGTAAAACCGGCTGAGCATTAGTTATAACGAGCAAATACAAAGTGTTAGCGAGGCCGAGATAAGAAGGAGTAAACAGCTCTTTGCTCCACAATATTTCTCTTTTTGCTAATTTCAACCTGCTGTGTGTTCTCAAAAGAATCGTCTCATCGATTCTTAAGAGTACCCACAACATAGGGTTTCGAGGTCAAATGGGGATTTTAGAACATGCTTAGAAATGTTAAATCGTACCTTTCTTTTCTTAATTTTAGTCACTAATAGAATATCATCAAATAAAAACATGTAGGCATCTATAGTTTTGGTCGTTTCTGAAAAACATAAAAAAAAAGAAAGAAATTATTAGGCATACGTTTATACTTTATGTCTGGTACACTTCAGCTCATAGGCGGACAGCAGCTTGTTTAACAAGAGGGCCATAATGGCCCTATATCGCTCACCTGAATAAGTGTTTTAGGGTCCTAATGTAATTGCTCTACACAAATAAATAACAATTTTGCCAATTTAAAAGGGCTTTTCAAAAGGAACCGAGCTCTCGTGTATATCTAGCTACTGTATAAGTCTCGTAAACATCGGATAATAAATGATGACTTTATCTTGTTCACAAGGTCTATCATAACAATTTTGCCAATTTCAAACGGCCATAATCCAGTCATGCATGAATGGATCTGGCTGGTTTTCAAAAGGAACTGAGCTCTCATGTTTATCTAGCTACTGTATAAGTCTCGTAAACATCGGATAATAAATGACGACTTTAACTTGTTCACAAGGTCAATTATAGCAATTTTGCCAAATTTAAAGGGCCATAATCCAGTCATACATGGGATAATAAATGAAGACTTGATCGTGTTCACAAGAAAATGTGGACAGACGACGGACGACGGACAAAGAGCGATCACAAAAGCTAATAAGAAAACAGTATGAAGACAAGATACTAGAGTGTGTGCAAATGTCATTGCATATTTCTATTTCTATTGCATATTTACTAGCTTTTCTGACTAGAACATGTTTAACACGTAATACAATTAGTTATAAAATGACTTTTGTTGATTATTCGACAATGATTTCTCATTGAAGGTGAGAAGCAAAAACCTGCCATAATATGTCCACATACTTTTGTTAATACATCATACAATGGTCCATCAACCTTCTAGACGGAAACATATATGCAGAGCACACCACTGTTGGGTCATATGATAGATAGATACTTTATTTTCAACTTGTACAAAATAAGTACATCATTGTTACAAATACAAATACAAATTCAATTTCATATACAAATACAAATACAAATTCAATTTCATATACAAATACAAATACAAATTCAATTTAAATTTCATATCGTGACATATAAACTACAATAGGATTCTATAGAATGTTACTCGAGAAAATATGGAAAAGAATTGATTCAGTGAAAACATTTTTTCTGTTTATGTTATCTGTAAAACCTCACGGAGGAATGTGACTATTTCTTTCTTCAAAAGCATATTTCATATGGATGTTTCTCTTATCAGTGTCAACGGAAGTCCAAACATGGCAAATCAATTAAAGTATGTGGATCATCGAGTGTAAGCTATTTAAATAGTGTGAGGCAAAAATGTTATTATACATAGCAATCAACTTTGTTGGAGGCAAACTCTTAAGGTTACCGAGAAACTAGAAATATCACTGAAGGTGATGAATACCCCCAGCTGGTGCCTGACAATATATATATGTATGAGAAATTCAAGGGGCCATAACTCTTTAAAAAATAATTCCAGTGCAACACGCCGACAATATGGAGAACTAGGCTTGGTATCAATCATTCTTGTGAAGTTATATTGAATTCTGACCAAGGGTTGCTGAGAAATAGTGTTCACAAGAAATGTCCACAGACCAACGGACCAACAAACCAACAAACCGACAAACCGACCGACCGACAAGCGTGACTCCTATATAGCATAATAATAGTTTTGACCAAGTGGACAATGTAAGCTTTATATTTCATGATTGTGACTCGTTCAATCTATGTGTCCTTGATCAGATAACTAGATGTATTGGGAATTATTTACGAATGCTATAAAACTGCAGTAATTCCAAAGTTGTGATATACAGGCAAAGTATACCCTTAACTGTATTGGCAGCACCCTTACGATATTTGTAAATGAAAATCAAACATTTCTGCAAGACTCGGATACCTTTTAACCCTTTCCCTCATACGACAATTCTGCAGCAGACGACTTTGAACGTATTTTGCCAAAACATAGAAAATCTCCATAATTGAATGGATAACCTATGACAAAAAGTGAAAAACATTGTGGCAAAAGGAGAAATTGCACGTTTTGTGCAATTTCTTCTTTTGTCACTATGTTTTCAAAAAGCTGTCTGCTGCAGAGGCGTCAGAAAGCGTCTATATGAGGGAAAGGGTTAACCCTTTCCCACATGCAGATGCATTTAGACGCATATATATGCAGAAGACGGCATCTGGAAACAAAATTGTCAAAAGGAAAAACATGAAATAGTTTACCAGTTAAGGTAATGATGCCCTCCTGAAGCAGCTGGCGCGTTGGACACGCTAGAAGTCTTGCACAAGGTTGTCGTAGAAACTTTGACTTTAAATTCTGAAATGAATAAAAAACACTCATTTAATTAACTCATCTGGTATATTTCAAGGTTATATCTTATTGACGGGGATCTAAATATTTGAGCGGTGCCTGATCCAAATTAAATCTGCGCGAATGTATAGGTTTATGTTGACCAAGGTTTATAACAAATGTCAGATTTAATTTAATTTAATTAATTGTGATTTTGAGCCGTTTTCACAACTATTTCAGTAATATCACGGTGAAAATTTAATTATTCATGATCTCTGGGCAAATAAACTAGCAATAGGCAAGGAAATGCACCTTTGCTCAATGGCACTCCACCATGATCACGCTGCGACTGGTGGTCGAACCAGGGACGCATACATTTCAAAATGTTTACTCAGTCCGGTGAAATTATTAAGCAACAGTGCCCCCTTTGAAATAGTTTTCTTCAACAACAACCTTAATGTCTGTATAATACGAAGGCCGTAATACTTGAAATAATAATTAGAACTGGTAAAAACAGACATCTCATTTTTCGCTGGTTCCATTGTCAACGTCATATTTTACAGTTTACCGACTACATAGTTTTATTTTGCGCTTTCAAACTTGCGGACTTGAGCAATATAACCCTAGAGGAAACGACGTTGTTTAAGCTATTTCCATCACACATGACATATTCAGGAGAAGATTTTGAAAACCTCTGGGCAAATATGGAAGATTTATATAAATGAACGTATAACTACTTTATAGATTTGAAAAACAATGCCTTCGTTTTTCACAATGTGTTTTATAGGCGTCTGATGCAGGTGAGTCAAGAGGCGTCTGAAAATATCAGTGGGAAAGGGTTGAGTTTCTAATCTATGACAAACGAGATTTTATGAGGCCATAAAGTGCCGGATAAAGTAACTTCTGATAAAACATGTGACACTAAAGCATCATTACGTGATATGTTTAGTCTGAATGAAAAACCTTTTGATATGAAAAGCTTTGTGGGGTTTTATAAATGACACTCAGTCAGCTATTAAACCACATACTACACATCTGCAGCAGACGATTTTTAAAAACTGTTTTGCTATGGAAAACCTCTAAAAATGAAACGATTTCTCCTTTTGTTACAATGTTTACAAAAGTCGACGGCTGCAAATTCATCAAAGGGCGTGTATGCTATTTACCTCTGGAATGAAAGCTCTAGGGTCAAGGTCGGATACACTGGGCCACACCAACTGTCTCTGGATTTCTTGGACTCGCTCAAAATTCTTTAACCATTTCATCTTGTCTTCGAGTTGTTCTGTAAAAAAGTTTATATGAGCTTAGTCAAATTTAGATGGACTGGTCAAGGTCCATATGACCTGTAATAAACATCTTAATTTGATAAAAGACAAAACTGAGTTGTGGGTTCTCATAATCATTTGAAAAAATCTAATTATTGAATAGGGTTGAACTCATTGTGGCAAAAGGAAAATGCCCTTATGTGTCTCCTTTCATAACAATGTTTTAAAATGCCGCCTGATGAATATGCGTCAAAATGTGGGGAAAGGGTTAAAGTGTGATGAAGTCGCGCCATAATAAATCATATCATAAAAAATATCATATTAGAAAAAAGTTGACCCAGACAACCCACTGTCGGTTCTAACCAAGCGTATTACCATATCTTGTCCCGTAGTACTGGTCAATTACCCAGGAAATGCAAGTGATATAACTTAATTTCTGTTGACATACAGCGTAAATAAACATTCAAGCAAACAAACACACTGATGACTCAGTTTCATTGTTCTATTACAAAAAAGTAACCTACATATAAACACTATGGTCACAATGGATTTTACACTGAAATGGTGAAGACTTGCCGTGTTATAGTATAACCAATCATAGGGTTTGTATAATCGATATGGATTCAGATAAACATTCGTAGATTGATCTGGACCAGATTTGTTCTCCAATTAGTAACAGCAGACTTGGATGGGTTTCTGACAGACAGTGCTCGTTTGGATCAGATAGCGCGGATGAGCAGGAAGATCTATATTATTTAGACTAACAAAAATATGCCAAGGGTGGGTACTCTTTGAGCACGGCTTATATATATGAGCCGTTCCATGAGAAAACCAACATTGTGGACTCTCCGTAAAGTATCGACCGGATTCAGCCTAAGCATACCGCCCAGGATAACCCGGACAGAAACGCTTCGCCTTCTGTAGATTTTCTGATTCAGGAATCATTACTCTAAACCTCTATCTCGCTGAGACTGAATGTGTCGACCCGGATCAGTCTGCGCGAAATGCGCAGGCTGAGCTGTGTCGATACATTGCGCAGAGGCCATAATGTTGGGTTTTTTCTTGGAGCACGGCTCATATATATCTCATTTTTACATTACTCAACTCTTAACATTCTCACAGAGGAATTAATCTCAAACTGAACACTGATAAGACTTCGCAGTATACAAAATGTATGAGATGAGAAATGTAAAAGCTTTTTTTAATATTTGAAGGGGTTTACCACTCCGTTTCTATTAGCGTTTTTGCTCTGCCTGCACGAACAGTGTTCGAAGGTATATGAGCCGTCCCGCGAGAAAACCAATAGTGTATGAGATGAGAAATGTATGAGATGAGAAATGTAAAAGCTTTTTTTAATATTTGAAGGGGTTTACCACTCCGTTTCTATTAGCGTTTTTGCTCTGCCTGCACGAACAGTTTTCGAAGGTATATGAGCCGTCCCGCGAGAAAACCAATAGTGTATGAGATGAGAAATGTATGAGATGAGAAATGTAAAAGCTTTTTTAAATATTTGAATAGGTTCTCCACTCCGTTTCTGTCAGCGTTTATGCTTTGTCTGCACGTAAAGTGTTCGGAGGTATATAAGTATGCGTTGACTGGCAATACGCCAGTAGATGAAAGCATGACGAACAGATTGACAGACAGACGACGGAAAACATTTTCAAACTAGTCAATTTGTTTAGGTTTAACATTTGTATTTAGATCAGCCAATATTGTGTATCCAGATTATATTTACATATGTTTTGAATTGTACGATTGCTTTATCCAGAAGGACCCCTGGTCGATGGTGGCGGAGTAATTGAATGCCAGTATGAAAGAACACTTCATCACTCAGGTCTGGTCATTGCCATATTTACGGCATATATTACTCGCTATACCGGTTACCTGATATAGTATATTGCTTTTAACCCTTTACAAATTACAGATAATTTCTGATGTCTCCGCACCAGACGACTTTTGAAAACATTGTGACAAAATAAGAAATTATGAGCAATTTCACTTTTTGCCGCGAGGTTTTCAAAAGTCGTTTCTGCCTGCAAAAACGGATTAAAAGGACTTTCCCACATAAAACAAATGTGCATAAGGAGACTTAGAAAATCTCTGAAAATGAAAAATGTAATAACTGAAAGAGCTGAAAACATCGTGGCAAAATGAGAAATTGCTCATTATAAGCAATTTCTCCTTTTTCCACAGAGCTTTAAAAAGCTGTCTGTTGCATGAGCGTCAGAAATCGTCTGAATGTGGGGAAGGGTTAAACCAATATTGCTAGTCTTCTGATATGTTTACAGAAAGCATTAAGCTTATTTAGGAAGCTCTCCTTTCGTCTCATTGTTTTCAGAAGTCGTCTGGTAGTTTTTAACCCTTTCCCTCATACGACAATTCTGCAGCAGACGACTTCTAAACATATTTTGTAGAAAATTAAAAAATCTCTATAATTGAATTTGACCTATGACAAAAAGTGGAAAACATTGTGGCAAAAGGAAAACGAGCAATTTCTTCTTTTGTCACTATGTTTTCAAAAAGCCGTCTGCTACAGAGGCGTCAGAAAGCGTCTATATGAGGTGAAAGGGGTTAACCTCACTCACCTAATGCTCGTTTTACGTTGTCTATCGACTCGGAGACCTGTCGTTTCTCGAGCGGATCCTCCGTGTACTTTTTGATATTATGCAGTAATAAAGGTAGTTTGGTGCAGTGCTGCATCGGGCCTATCAGCAGGTCGGCTAACTGCAGACGATTACAGCGAACGTCCTGCTCACACCACTGAAATATGATATCAATGAGCAAATTAGAAAACCCTTCTTAAACGTTTTCACACTAGCAGCAGACCACGTTGCAGACATCTCTGTGAATAAATAATTAGCAATTCCTCCTTTTGTGAGCCGAGCCCAGGTAGCTCAGTCGGTAGCGACGCGGGCTGTCAATCCAGGGGTTGTGAGTTCGAATCCCGGCTCGGCCAACTTTCTTTCCGACGATTGACAAAAGTCAATGCGACATGCGTCATTCGTCTTCCACCAATGGGCCAATGGAAAGCAACCAGTTGCTTGGGAAGATTGTTGTGTGAAGTACTGGTGTGAGAAGACTAGGAAATGCATGAGTAGGTGCACTGGCCGCCGTGATGTAACTGAGAAATTGCTAAAAACGGCGTTAAACCCCAATCAATCAATCCTCCTTTTGTTACAATGTTTTCAAAACTCGTCTGGTAGTTTGGTACTCACGGTGCTACATGGGGGCAGACCGGCTAACTGCAGACGATTGCAGCGAGCGATCTGCTCACACTACTGTAATATTCTTTTCGATGACATCGTGTTAAGGTTAAGCAGATATATATATACACATGAACATTAATACTACAGAATTAGCGTAATTATTAAACCCACAGACGAAATCGGATAAGCTTAGCAACGAGACGGTTTTGTTAAAATATGACGCGGGACTATCACTTTTATTTAAAAACAATATATGATTTAATAGGAACCAAATAAGGATTTACGATCATGAAATTCGCTTTTTATTTAGAGCTCAAACACTTCTGGTCATTGATTATGTCTGGTCTCGTTAGCGCTGCTGTCTCTTATCAAAATGAAGTCTTATGAGTGTAAAGTGTAGACAATTGGAAAAATAGGCCTTCAGACAAATGTTAGAATATTATATTGCGTACCAATAACATAGGGTTTAATAACCACACAAGGATTTGGAACATGAAGTTTGCAACTTATTTAACGTAAGGGATTTAAGAACCAAATAAGGATTTACGATCATGAAAATGAAGTCTTATGAGTGTAAAATGTAGAAAATTGAAAAGATAGGCCTTCAGACAAATGTTAGAATATTATATTGCGTACCAACACTATAGGGTTTAAGTAACCAAAAAGGATACATTTTGGAACTTGAAGTATGCCACTGATTTAAAGCTCTAACACATCTGGTCAATTCGTTAATATGAGTCAATATGTTTAGACCATATCATTGAAGTACTAACAATAAAGGGGTTTAAGAATAAACAATAACGGATTTTGGAACAAGAAGTACGCAACTTATTTTAAGCTCTAGCACATCTCGAGGGCTTGGCGTAAAACAGTTGTAACTAAAAACCTATTTTGAAAACCCTGGTTTAGGGGCAATTTTGACCCCTTTGTAAACAATGCAAATTTAGGTGCCATTGCTCAGAACGAACAATGGCACCTAAATTTCCATTGTTTACCAAGAAAATTGATTTAACGCTTATAAAGTATTTATGGCGAGGTGATTAACCTTGGTAAAAATAATACCAATTTTAGTTACAACCGTTTCACGCCAAGCCCTCGATCTGGTCATTCGTTAATATACGTCAATATGAGTCTGTAAGAGGGGAAGTGTTAACAGATAACTTGAGACTATCATCTAAGTACTAACAATATAGGGTTTAACCCTTTCCCTCATACGACAATTCTGCAGCAGACGACTTTGAACACATATTGTCAAAAAATAGAAAATCTCTATAATTGAATGGATAACCTATGACTAAAAGTGGAAAACACTGTCAAAAGGAGAAATTGCTCGTTTTGAGCAATTGAGCAATTTCTTCTTTTATCACTATGTTTCCAAAAAGCTGTCTGCTGCAGAGGCGTCAAAAGCGTCTATATGAGGGAAATGGTTTAAGAACCAACAAAAAAGGATGTTGGTAATTATTTAAAGCACTAACACATCTGGTAATTTAGTATGTCTGATCTCGTTAGGTCTGTCTATTATCAAAAGGAAGTTTTATGATAATTCGAGGTAGGAAAAGGGGCCTTCAGACAAATGTCCCTAGATGAGTCCACGAAAACGTACACTCAGCTCAGTGCTGAATTTTTATAATAGACAAAGTTTAAAGGAAGCACAGACAGGATCGCGAACAGTGCAGATCCTGACCAGGCTGTGCGTCTGCACAGTCTGGTCAGGATCTACACTGGTCGCACATTTCCGAATATCTTTTCTCCTGCGTTGAGTTACCTATTTGGATTGTTGTATGGTGGTGTTTCATGCCACTTTCAACATTGTTTCAGTTATATAACCGTTATGTCCTGGGTAAGTTACCAGTACCACTTGGTTCATTTACCCCCTCATACAGACACATATTAACAAATTACCAGATGCGTTCAATAAGTTTCAAACTTCATGTTCCAGATCCTAGTGTGGTTCATAAATCCTATGCTATTGGTACGCAATATAATATGCTAACATTTGTCTGAAGGCCCCTTTTTCCGAACGTCGACATAAGACAATCATATACAACTCCATTTCGATAACAGACCGCCCTTAATGACCAGATGTGTGAGAGCTCTAAATAAAATGAGCCGTCCCGCGAGAAAACCAACATTGTGGAATCTGCGTAAAGTATCGACCCGGATCAGCCTAATCATGCCGCACAGGCTTACCCGGATAGACACTTTTCGCCTTCTGTGGGTTTTCTGTTTCAGGAATCATTACTCTATACCTCTATCCCCCCCCCCCCCCCCCCCCCCCCCCCCCCCCCCCTTGAGACGGAATGTGTTGGCCAGTCAGTCACGGACTGTGCAGGCTGATATGGATCGATACATTACGCAAATACTTGTTGGAGCGAACAATTGATCTGTATACTCAAATGGGCAGGAAGCCAGTCGTAATGCTGACCCCTGAATCCTGATCGCGTATGAGGGAAACCCATTATTACCATTGTTAAAGTCTAGATGCTTGTTGGAGCAAATAATTGATCTGTACACTCAAAACGGGCAGGAAGCCAGTCGTAATGAATGCTGACCCCTGAATCCTGATCGCGTGGGAGGGAAACCCATTATTACCATTGTTTAAGTCTCAGCAAATTCTTTAATAACCTATCGGCTAGATGGCGAAAAGTGCATATTTTACACGGGTCGTAAATGTCCGAAGATCTATTTTCCGTCTATCGAGGTTCATTCATATAATTAACTATTCATGCCGTTTTCTTTATGTCAGTTTTTATTCATTACTCTGTCTTCCGGTTTTTTCGCCTGTCTGGCACCTTTTCGAAGAAATTCGATTATCTAATCAAGTCTGTGTTTTCGCCTTTAGGTCCGTCAGTATGTCAGCAATTAAGTTTCTTTATCTGTCTGCCTGTCGTCTATAGTTATTAAAACATACTGCATTGATTATTCGCGAACTAAGTAAAACATAATAGATGAATTTAGTGACCACTAAATCCATTATACAGTCTACCAATGTCCGATATGTCCAGTCTAGTAAATCTCAGTTCTCGTTGGATAGCGTTCTTAGGGTCATGGGTTCGAACAATGGCTCGACCATTCAATCGTTTAACAAGAATTGACAAAGGCCATTGTGAGTAGCGTATCTCGTATTCAACCAATATACAGACAAGCCGTCCCGCGAGAAAACCAACATTGTGGACTCTGCGTAAAGCATCGACCCGGATCAGCCTAAGCATGTCGCGCAGGCGAACCCAGCCAGGCACTTTTCGCCACCTGTGGAATTTCTGTTTCATGATTCATTACGCTATACGTCTATCCCTCTGGGACGGAATGTGTCGGCCCGGATTAGCCTGCGCGTACTGGTTCGATACATTAAGCAGAGGCCATAATGTTTTTTAGCGGGACGGCTCAATTAATAATATTGAATCCTTGCTCGACAATTCGTTCTTTACAAGGATTGATGAAGGTCTTCGTGACTTGCGTGTTTCGTATTAAACCAATGGGTTAAATAATCTCAAGCCAAGGCTCGACAATTAGTTCTTAACAGCAGTTTACAAACGTCATCGTGACTAGCGTGTTTCTTATTAAACCAATGGTCTAAATAATCTCAAACCAAGGCTGGACAATTAGTTATTAACAACATTTGACAAACGTCTTCGTGACTAGCGTGTTTCATTTCCAACCAATGGGCTAAATATACTCTATATCAGAATTGATCGAGTTGATAGAGGAAGCATTTTGTGTTTAGTACTTGAGTCGAAACACATTGTTTTGTAAACTTTCTGTTGCAATATAACCGAATTCAAGTACTTCCGTTATTAAATCATACAATCAAGTTTATGTTGGATGCAAAGTCACAATTCCGTCTGAAGTCATTTAAATATAGATCAATATTGAAATATTTATTAATGCCTGATTATATTAATATACACATATTTATGTTATATATAGGATCTGATATGAGTTGTCATTTTATACAAAGTTTAATACAACATTATGAAATGACAACGAATGTCAGATTCTTTTTATCACATGACGAAACACAAATGAAAATCGGGTTTTCGCTGTCAGAAAAAAGTCCCAACATGTAATACTTAATAGAATGTTAACTAATCACACAAAAATATATTTTTATGACAGATAGTGGTCCCTTTACCTCGTCCATCTATCGAGACGTTTGTGTTTACCGGATACACGTTATCAGCCATTTTGTAAACATTCGCGGATGAATACACATATAGTGATTCGGTCATGTTATATTACACGTGTCACTTATAAAGAAATACGTAATGGGTTTATTACATCGGATACAAGCATTGTCATGTCATAAATGTTTGTATACGTTTTGTAATAGCGATGTAAATTGTACAAGTTTATTTTTAAACTTGTCTGTTTGTTTGTTTGTTTGTTTGGAGTTTAACGCCGCTTTCAACAGCTTTGGTCATATCACGGCGGTCAGTGCACCTACCCATGTTTTCCTGGCTTTCCCACACCAGTACTTACACAACATTCTTTCGAAGCCACTGACTACTTTCTCACATAAATCAGAGGTGAGAGGCAATGGAAAACATCGCCCAAAAGAATGTCGCCGCAACCGGGTATCGAAGCCGTGACCTCAAGATCACGAGTCAGATACAAACTTGTCTGTCTGTATGTTAGTCTGTTCTCTGATGGTAACATTGTACCAACCACAACGCTTCATCATGATGCTTTCGAAATCGTCTGCTGCAGATATGTTGTATGTGGGAAAGGGTTAAAGAAGCATTCGATTAACCTGATTCAGACTCAAGGCTGATGGTTTTCTTAAAGGTTAATCAGATGTTCTATTAAGATGTTAACCCTTTCCCTCATACGACAATTCTGCAGCAGACGACTTTGAACATATTTTGTTAAAAGATAGAAAATCTCTATAATTGAATGGATAACCTTTGACAAAAAGTGGAAAACATTGTGGCAAAAGGAGAAATTGCTCGTTTTGAGCAATTTCTTCTTTTGTCACTATGTTTTCAAACATCCGTCTGCTGCAGAGGCGTCAGAAAGCGTCTATATGAGGGAAAGCGTTGAAGACCTTTTCCATATACCGACGAAAAGTGCAACAGAGGACGTTTAAAACCATTTCGGCAAAAGCAGATATTCTTCATAACGAGCAGTTTCTCGTTTTGCCACAATGTTTTCAACCCTATTCAATAACTAATCTTTCATTTATAGAAAATTTCGATAATTTAGTCTAGATATTTTCAAATTCGTCCGCCGTTAAATTATAGTATGCTGGGAAAGGCTTAACGCAATAAACAATTGGTAGTGGGTGGTTACTTTGTATGGAAACTGTAATTCAATAGACCTGTTCTTTTTTATTATTCGGAACAGACAAGTTGCCAGACTCTTCCTTTTAACACCATTACTTAATACAATAGCACTTAAGACATTCCTAAATTAAAAACGATGAAAATTAAAATGTTGAAGTCTTCGCAAATGAAAGCAAAAGCAACAAGAAAAGAAAACGTGCTGATAATTTTTTTTATTTTTTTATCACAATGCTATTTTCAAACCCATCTGTCTGGGAAATGACCTTAAACGTCGATTTCTGATTGAGAGGGAAAGGGTCGGCTCTAATTGTATGTATTAAAGACAAGTTGAAGCCGACACGTTGAAGTAACATGAAGGCCGGAATGAGATCTTCGGGCCTTAATTAGATTATAGTTAAAAGCCAAGTTGGATGGTATATCCTTAACGATCCATCCACATACAGACGCTTTCTGACGACTCAGCAGCAGATGATTTTTGAAAACATTGTGGTAAAAGAACAAATTGCTCATAATAAGTGTTTAACCATTTCATACACACACAACATATCTGCAGCAGATGCAAAAAAAAAAAAAAAAAAAAAAAGGCAAAATTAAAAAAAACCCATTATAAACGAAACCTAAGTTATTGAGTAGAGTCGAAACTATTGTGGCAAAAGGAGAACAATGGTAATTATGAGCCATTACTCCGCTTGCCACAATGATTTCAAACATAGTTAGCTGCAGAGGCGTCAGGAGGCGTCTGCAACTGGGAAAGGGTTAAAGGAAACAGCGGAAGCTACGTCTTGTAATGTCGTATAGACAATACTTGATGCGTTAGGCGTTAGCAGCAGAAAACAGTGATTTCTCCATTTCCACGCTGTTTTTAAACATACAGGTAGT